>JAHRHZ010000086.1:10910374-10957307 GCA_024137785.1 Ginglymostoma cirratum | reverse complement strand
GAGGAAGCCAAGAAAGAAGAAGCACCTGAGGAAGCCAAGAAAGAAGAGGCACCTGAGGAAGCCAAGAAAGAAGAAGCTCCTGGGGAAGCCAAGAAAGAAGAAGCACCAGCCGAGGCCGCCAAGAAGGAGGGAGAGAGCCATGAAGTCCCTTCTGGGGAAGAGAAAAAAGCAGACGAAACTTGTGAAAAACCAAAGTGGCAAGAGGAGAAGGAGAAAGAGGAGAAAGAAAAAGCCAAGGCAGGCGAAGTCGCATGTGAAAAACCAAAGTCCCAAGAGGAGAAAGAGAAAGAGGAGAAGGAAAAGGAAGAGAAAGAAAAGGCCAAGAAAGCTGCAGACACATGTGAGAAAGCAAAGTCCCAAGAGGAGAAAGAAAAGGCAAAGAAAGCCGAATGTGAGAAACTAAAATCAGAGAAAGCTAAAGAAGAGCGGCCAAAACCGGCAGAGAGTGCTTGCACCAAACCAAGGCCAGAGGAGAAAGCAAAAGAGGAAGGGAAGATTTGTACGTGCCGAGACTCAAAGCCAGCAGATGCAGGCTGCAAGTGGAAAGAGCCAAAGGAAAGCTCAGCCAGCTCCAATCAGTGCTCAAAAGCTGATGAATCCTTCTGTAGCTGTGGAAATCCAAAGGCTCCCGGAGCCATGACCTGTGCAGCGGCACAACCAGCAGCCTGCAGCTGTGGAAACCAACACTCCAGATCTTCATCCTGTGGACACTCTTACCATTAGACAGCAGGAGGGTCCAACATTGAATGAATTCAGGAACAGTCTGCACAACACTTCTTTTTAAGGAATGGCTGTGAAGTGGACAGTAACAGCCAATTTGGCAGTATTACTCAGCAACGAGCTTTTAAATAATGAAAAATCAGTGCTATGACAAAAAAGCGGAAGAATGTAACACTGGTGCAAAGTTGGCTTTGCTTAAGCAGAGAACAGGAGGATGACCTACTTCCCAAAACCTTGATGAATAGAAACAAATTCTCTCCAGAACTGCATCCCCCAACCACCACTCTCCCTTTTAAAGTCAATGATGTTACACAGATGAATGGCAGAGCAAGGGAGGTTAGAATAGCTTCAAAAGGAATCTGTTAAGATAACAAGGTAACAAATAACACAATAGCCGAATTGTCAATCTCAGCCCCTAGATATATCTCCCTTTACCAGATTCCAGCTCCTGACTTGAACCCCCACGGTCTCCCGCCTTGTCGGTCACAGAAATCTACCCCTGACTTTGCAGCAAAAAGAATGCACGCCGGACCCTTTTTATTTGCGCACACTCTAAGTTAACCTGTCCCACATTTGGGTGCAGTTCCAGAGCATCAAAGCACAAAAGCAATGTTCTAAGATAAAGCGGTATTGAAAATGAAAAGAGATATCAAGTGTGTTGTTAAATATTCAGCTATTCCCCCCAACCCCCAGGATTTGTCATTTACTGTTGTATCTTGTAAGCATTCCCTTCTCATCTGTCATGCATTTGGATTTATGAAAACCCCTCCATTGCAATGTCAGAATCTTAGCACCAAGGATTCATGGTAATGAGAAACAAAGCATTTAGATGCAAAGCAATAATGGGTCAGAAGTCGGTTATTCAGCCATTTATCTAGCCACACTGTGGCTGATATATATACCAACTCCATCCAGCTAGCTTAGCTTCATATCCCTTAAATGCCCTTTCTTAGCCTCTTCTGCCAAATTGCCATTATTCCAACATCCAACGTATTATCTGCCACTCCTTTACTTGCCCCTAAATTTTATCTCACAGCAGCAGCCATTGTAGGGTGAGGTGGTTAAGGTGTGTCAAGGTCATATTGAGGGCAGTTAGGTGCAAAGTAAAACTGCCTTCCACCCTGGAGAAAACAAAACAGCTGTATGAAGGATGAAGACAAAGAACCTCGCCCAACCCATTTGATAGCCTCCTTGCACATTTATGAACCAAACTATCTTCTTCTCATAGCATCCAGCCACTTCTTAAATCAGCCCTCAACCTCAAGAAAACTCAGTCTTGGAAGAACTAGCCCTTAGTGCATCAATGACCCTTTTCTGTCCTTTGGTGGCAGATACAGTTGTGGACATACCTCCTTGCAGTAACACAAGAGACACCTCTTAGAACACAAACAACTTCAGCATCAGTAGAATCCGCTTTGAGGTCCCTTCTTGTATGAGACTTCTTCTCATTCTTGGTTTCACAGTTTGGAGACATCATGTACAAGAACAAGACCATCACTGTGAACCATGAATATGATAGAAAATGTGCAACTGTTAGTCCTAGTGGATGACAATACCGACCTCATGGGAAGCGATGATTCACCACAACATGCTGAGTAAGCTAGTCTGAAACTAGGTTGGCAATAAAAAAAACGTGTATTGGCTCAGGCTGAGGTAACATTGTCTGTGAGTGTTTCTTTTCAGGGTGCCTAGTGCTATAACTGATAAAGAAAGACGAATAACAAATGAGAATGATAAACTGGTACAGTGTAAGTCTGTAGAGAAGAACCCTTCTAAATTACATATGATTTTATTAACTTGATTGGATTAATTTATTGCTCACATCTTGAGCATAGCAGGACACCTTCCAATTTATTATTGTGGCTAGGGAAGGCCAAATATAGAAACAAAAGGAGGAATGGAAGAGGTTGGTAATGTATCCCATCCATCGCAGACAGGAATGAAAATAGGAAATAATGCTAAATGCAAAAGAAGGTATGTAAGCTTGGAGCTTTCTCCTGTATTAGTAACTGGTGCCTGGGTCAGCTGTTAATTTTAAAACTGAGATTGCTAGGTTTTTGTTGACCAATGTATTTCGGGAGAAAGGACAAATGCAGGTAGATGAACTAAGGTCCAGAATCAGCTATCGTCTCATTGAATGGTAGTACTGGCTTGATGGCCTGAATGGTCCCTTCATTCCACTTGGTCATCCTTTGGTGATAAAGACACAAAATCAAGTCCTAGAGGTAGTCCAGAGAAATCCGTCTCCGGTGACACAGAGTTGAGGCAGGAGATCAGAGGGTGGAAGAAGCAACTGTGGAAACCGTACATAAGGGAGAAAATGGTGTGGCTGAAATAAATTTGGAGTAGGACTTCAAAGTAAGTCAAAGGAGCAGGAGAAATAGGGCAAAGGTTCAAACTGATCAAACTGAATGTAATACAAACAACAGTATTGTTCACACCAGACCAAATGTGTTCAAACTTCAACTGTGCTCCTGGCTTTGGTAGTGAAAGCAGAAGCCACGTTTATTCAGAATCCACAAGAGGAATTAAAAGGTTTCCCTGCCTAGATAGTGAAGCTGAGTTATCTGACTGATCTGCTTCTCTCACACACTGTACTCAACAAGATGAGGGATTCCAGGTTTGGTGTGCAGTTCCAGCATCAAGAGCTCTCGGGTTAGGTAAGACAAAGTTGTAGAAGCTCCCACTACCCTGCCCACACTATGCACTCCAAATCTTTCCTTTAGAAAGCCCACTGGAATAGCATCTGACATGGTATCACAGAATTTGAGCAAGGAGGCACTGTTGCCTGAAACTTGTATAGGATCAAGGTCAGAATGCACCAACAGAGTGCAGTGCCTAGTTCCAGGGAATAGAAAAATAACATGGAAGCACAGAGACTGGACAAAAGACAAAAGACATGGGGATCAAATCTGAGCGACAGAAAGCCATCAGGAAAGATTATTTCTTCTGTTTGATAAAGAAACTTAGATGGAGGTGACCTAATGAAACGCCTTACAATTATCAAGGAATACTCCAGAGAGGATTTGGAGTAGACATGAGAGTGTGCAAAATTAGAGGCAGTACATAGAGCAAGGCTATAATAAAATACAATGGGGGATTCAAGAGAAATCCCGGGGAGTAGTGAGAATGTGAAATTTACCGCTATTGGGAGTCGGCTGTATTTAAGGGGAAATTCAATAAACCCACGGGAGAATGAGGAATAGAAAGATATATTGATAAAATCATAGAATCGTTACAGTGTGGAAGCAGGTCATTTGTCCCATCGAGTCCACACTAACTCCAAAGAGCCTCCCGCCCAGACCTACCAGCCTACCCTATCCCTGTAACCCTGCGTTCGGGGTAGATGAATTAGAAAAGAAGGAAGCTTCTATGCAGCGTGGATCTGTTGGGCTGAATGACTTTCTGCATTGTCGATGTGGAATGACAGGAAGGAAGTAAATGAAGATTGGTCAAGAAAACACAGGCTTTTTCTTCGTTTCAGGCTGTAACTGGTTAAAAGTCAGCCTCCTTACTTCTGGGTTGATCTGTCACGGATTTCAGTCGTGCTTACTTTCCTCCGCGCCTCTTCATTTCACACTCTGACACACTGCACTCGTTCGCGCCTTGAGTGACAGCAACTTCAAGAGGTGGCAAGTTAAGGCTGGCAGGCCAGCTTATTGCCATGGTAACCTCTCCAGCAACCAGATCTTCTTCACAGACAGTAAGTAACCACTTTGGTTAGGCCACAATGCAGTAACTGTGTGCAGTTCTGGTCACTGCACTGTAGGGAGGATGTGACTGCACTGGAGAGGTACAGAGGAGATTCACCAGGATGTTGTCTGGGATGGAGCAGTTTAGCCATGAAGAGAGGCTGGATAGGCTCAGGTTATTTTCCTCAGAGCAAAGGTAGCTGAGGAGGGGCCTGACTGAGGTCCATAACATTATGAGGGGCACAGACATGGTGGATAGGAAACAGCTGTTTCCCCTTAGTTGAAGGATCAATAGTAAGGGGGGTTAGGGCCCTCTGGTGACACAGTGGTAGTGTCCCTACCCCTGGACAGAGAGGCCTAGGTTCAAATCCTACCTCCTCCAGAGGTGTATAATAACATCTCTGAACAGGTTGATTAGGAAAAAGTAGGTTAAAGTAAAAACAATGTGTTCATAATTCTAAGGTTTAGAAGGGATTTGAGGAAAACCCCTCTCACCTAGAGGGTGGTGAGAATCTGGAATGCACTGCCTGGAGCGGCAATGGAAGTAGGAAACCTCAAAACCTTTCAACAAGTATTTGGATGAGCACTTCAAATGTCATAACATTGAAGGTCATGATCCAAATGCTGGAAACTGTGAGATGTGTAGATAGGTCAGCGCAGACCAGATGGGCTGAAGGGCCGCTTCCGTGCTGTAATACACTGTGACATGACTGGAACAGGCAATGCCTGTGACATACTGATAGAATATGTGTCATTCTCCCCTCCCCATCTGGTGAAAATACATTGGCCCAAAGGGTTTAGGCCCGAAACGTCAGCCTTCCTGCTCCTCTGATGCTGCTTGGCCTGCTGTGTTCATCCAGCTCTACACCTTGTTATCTCCGTTAAAGGTGAAGACCTGGTTAAGTGAGGACCCATGCCAAGATAACAAGCTTAAGTTGTAAAGCCCCTTCCATGGCCTCAGCTGGTTATCACACACTCTTCACCTACCCTCAAACATGCCAGCTGGGCTGGTACTTTAGAGCAGAAAAGCGCTGCGTTGTCAGAGGCACCACCTTGCAAGTGAAACATTAAGCAGACAGCCTATCAGTTTGGTCAGATGGCACTATAAAAAGAGCAAGGAGTGCTCCTAACATCCTGACCAACATTTCATTCCCTAACTATCTCCACTGTCAACAGATTAATTTGTCACTTATCTCACTGTCTATGGGACCTTGCTGTGTACAAATTAGATGCTGCACTGCAACAGTCACTGCACTTCAGGAAGAATGAGATTTGAAACAGGCTTTGGTGGTTTGAGAACGCAATGTCCTATGTAAATGAATGTTTCATTTTTTTTCAGTTTCAGAACGCGAGATCAAATCAGCTGAGTTCCCAGTGACAAAGTGAATGACTGTACACAATGGAAACTGAACTCAACACACAGCACATAACCCTAACATTGGGCCAGGTTTGCCAGCAGCTATAAGACCATAAGACCATAAGACATAGGAGCAGAAATTAGGCCATTCGACCCATCGAGTCTGCTCCGCCATTCAATCATGGCTGATAAGTTCCTCATACCCATTCTCCTGCTTTCTCCCTGTAAACCGTGATAATCAAGAACCTATCTATCTCAGCCTTAAATGTACCCAATGACCTGGCCTCCACAGCTTTCGGTGTCATCATTCTGAATTAGGAGGGTAAGACATTGAATTTATGTAGCACCATTTACAATCAATGAACATTTCAAAGAGCCTTTACAGCCAATAAGCATGTTTTGAAGTGTAGTTACTATGATGTAGAACATGTGGCAGCCAATTAGTTACAGCAAGTAGGCATCTACAAAAGTAGGGCTCTTGTGGCAGAGTAGCAGTGCCCCTACCTCTGGATTAAGGGGCCCAGGTTCAAGTTTCAACTCTCCAGAGGTGTGTGCTAACGTCTCTGAAGAGGATGATTAGAAAACTATCAAGCCAGACACAAAAAGGGCTCTTGTGGTGCAGTGATAATGTCCCTATCTCCCAATACAGGTTCAAGACCAGTCTGCCCCAGAGGTGTGTCATAACCTATCTGAGCAAGTTGGTTAAAATAACTACCTACAGGACATCAAGGAGTCTCCCCTGCCCTTCTATGCAATAGCTTTTCTTAAATCCTGGGATAACAGCATCACTGACAAGGCCAACATTTATTGCTCATCCCTAATTGCTCTTAAACTGAATGATTTGCTCAGCGACATCAGGGGACAGTTTAGAGTCAACCACATTACTGGGGTTTGGAGTTACATGTAGGCCAGACTGGGTAAAGATGGCAGATGTCCTTTTCTGAAGGGCATTCGTGACCCACTTGGGTTTTTACAACAATCGATGATGGTATCGTGGTCATCATCACTTTTAGAAACATAGAAACTAGGAGCAGAAGTAGGCCATTCAGCCCTTCGAGCCGGCTCTGCCATTCAATATGATCACAGCCGATCATCCAACTCAATACTCTGTTCCCACTTTCTCCCATATCCTTTGATCTCTTTAGACCTAAGAACTATGACTCTTTCTGGAAAACATTCAATGTTTTGGCCACAACAGCTTTCAGTGGCAAAACAAAAATCCACAAACAATTGCACTGATTGAATTTAAAAGTCCACTATCTTCTTTGGGGGCGATTAGAACCCATGGCCCCATAGCCTTTAGTCTGGAATCCCTCAATTACTAGCCCAGTGACACATCCACTACACCACTATTTGCCTCCCATGGGATTGTTTGGCCACCTGAAAGGGCAATTTGGATCTCTGTTTATCACCTCATCTCAAAATTTGCACCTCTGACAGTGCAAGGTTCCTTCAGCGCTGCATTTAGAATGGCAACCTGGATTATATTCTGCAGACGACACATGGCCTGGACAGATGGGGTTTTCAAAACAAGGTGAGCTGAATAATAATGAGCTATGGGACAGATGGTTTTCACCTAATTTATAACAAAGCAGCACCAGAATAGCAAAGTTCCTGTACTTTAATTTGACATTGCATTCATGCAACAGTTCATCACATTCCACAAGAGTTTTATAAGCAAGACGTTATGTTTAACTGCCACTGCTATTATCCACCAGGCAGTTGAAATATGAAGCAAAGATCCACAAACTCAATTAATTCAGCACCATGGACCAGTCGAACCAGGAACATTCCTTGTCACAATGGACATTTCGGCACTCTACGACAACGACAGCATCACCGCAACAGCCTCAGTGCTCAATACCACCAACTGCCGATTCCCAAGTGCATCCTACAACTCATCCGCTTCATCCTCGACCACAACGTTTTCAACTTCGACAACCAATTCTTCATCCACATGCACGAAACAGCCATGGGGACCAGATTTGCTGCTCAATATGCCAACATTTTCATGCACAGATTCGAACAAGACTTCTTTGTTGCACAGAATCTCTGACCAACGCTATACACCAGATACATTGACAACATTTTCTTCCTTTGGACTCATGGCAAGGAATCACTGAAACAACTACAAAGCAAAATCAACAAGTTTCATCCCACCATCAGACGTACCCTGGATTACTCTTTCAAATTGGTCTCATTCTTGGACACGCATCTCCATTAGAGAGAGATACCTCAATACCTCACTCTAGCGCCAGCCCACATTTAACCTCATGATGTTGCACTTCTCTAGCTTCCAACCTAAATGTATTAAAACAGCCATCCCCTACAGACAAGCCCTATGCATACACAAGATCTGTTCAGATGAGGAGGAGCGTGACAGACACCTTAAGGTTTTGAAGGACACCGTCATAGGAACAGGATACGATGTTCAACTCATCGATCACCAGTTCCGACGTGCCACAGCGAAAAACTGTAATGACCCTCTCAGAAGACAGACACGGGATATATCCGATAGGGTACCCTTCGTCACCCAGTACTTCCCAGGAGGGCAGAAACTACGCTTTTTTTTTGCAGCCTTCAACACATTATCGATGATGATGAGAACCTCACCAAGATCTTCCCCACACCTCCACTTCTCGCCTTCAAACAACCACCAAACCTTAAACAGCCTTCAGGACAACATCGATCACAACACCACACAACCCTGTCATGGAAATCTCTGTACGACATGTCAGATCAGCGACATGGACACTACACTACCATCACACATGGGAACACCACCCATGATGTGCACTGCCTATACTGATGTGACTCGGCCAAAGTTGTCTATCTCATATGCTGCAGGCAAGGATGCCCCGAGGCATGGTATATGGGCGAAACAATGCAGACGCTATGACAGCAGATGAATGGACACCGTACAACAATCATCAAACAGTGATGTTGCCTCCTAGTGGGGGAACACTTCAGTGGTCAAGGACATTCGGCCTCGGATCTTTGGGGAAATGTCCACCAAGGTGGACTTTAGGATGCACAACAACGCAGACTTGCCAAGCAGAGGCTGATAACCAAGTTTGTTATCCATGAGGACGGCCTCAATCGGCATCTTGGGTTCATGTCACAGTACAGGTGACCCCACCACACTATACACTCTCATTCACGCAAGCATGCACACACGTACGCACGCACACACACACACACACACACACACACAGAGATCCTCTCTCATACACACAATGTCTCTCAAGCACACACACACGCACTCCCCCCCCACACACACACACTCTCCCACAGATACACACACACACTCTCTCTTACACACACATTTTCTCTCTGTGTCTCTCTCTCTCCCCCCTCACTCAGACACACTCTCTCCCGCACACATAAACACACACACATTCTTTCTCTCTCCCACACATACACACACATACTCTCCCTCCCCCACCCCACCCACACACACACACACACTCACTCTCTCTGCCCCCATGAACCACACACACACACACACACACACACACATGTAAATCTATGGGGTGAATTTGCAGATACATTCTGTTTTGTTCAAAAAGCACACAATTTACAGACAGTCTATCAATGTGACGTTTTATAAATTCCCACTTCAGAAATAAAAACAGTCTAGACTCGAAACCAAAGAGGATTGGATAGGGTGGACTGTGAGAGCCTTTTTCCTTGGACGGTGACGGCTAGCATGAGGGGACATAGCTTTAAATTGAGGGGTGATGGATATAGAATAAATGTCAGAGGTAGATTCTTTACTCAGAGAGTAGTAAGGGCGTGGACTGCCTTGCCGGCAGCAGTTGTAGACTCGCCAACTTTAAGGGCTTTTAAATGGTCGTTGGATAAACATATGGATGATAATGGAATAGTGTAGGTTAGATGGGCTTCAGATCGGTTTCACAGGTCGGCGCAACATCGAGGGCTGAAGGGCCTGTACTGCGCTGTAATGTTCTATGTTCTATGTTCTAAAACACAAACAGATTCTAAACGAGGCCTCAGACCTAACAGGCATTGTCTGACCTAAAATATACCTCTTCTTTACACTGATAAGACCTTTAGTTCTCTCAGGGCAGTGACTTGAAATGAATTCGGGGATTTACATAAACATATTAATCAATTAAAACCTAAGCGATTAAAGATTTAACAGCATCTTAGGTTTGTTTAATACATCCTCATCAGTGGTGTGACCCTTTGATTTTCTACTTATAAATTCTGTGTCTGATACTACTTCTCTCACTAACACCTGAAGAAGGAGTGAGGCTCCAAAAGTGAGGCAGTTCCCTCTACTTGGATTTAACAGAGCCTCAGTTTAACATCTCACCCAAAGGACTGTACATCTATCAGCATTCCCCCAGTACCACACTGGAGGCTCAATGGTTGTGAGGTTTAAAACACACAGCCCTCTGGGTCTATAGAAAAGCACCTTGTCCAACTGAAACTCGCATCTAGTTTAATGTATCCGTGTTAATTCTAAATTTAAACACATTTTAACCCCAGTTCGGGATCTGGGATTCCTACTGTGCTATAGTAAAGTCAGTGAGTAACCGAAAAGGGTTAATTAAAGTATGCATACATGGCAATGAGGCTGAAGCCGATTCTATTTCCAAGACACTTCTGAAGAAGTCACCGGACTCGAACCATTAACTCTGTTTTTTCACTCTCTCCACAGACGCTGCCAGAATTTACTGGGTTTCTCCAGCTTTCTCTGTGTTTATTTTTAAAGTTTCGGTACTTTGCTTTTATCCAGCTCAAATTGTCTTCTTTGAAGACTTGGATTTAACAAAAGAAAAATCAGTAAATGTTAAAGTAAAATAGGGTGCGAGAATACCTGGTCCCAAGGGAGATGCCGTAAATATCAGGGAGTAATAATTTCGAACATTTAAGTTGCCAGTGTCAGGCAAGGAGAGAACAATGAGCCGGAGCGCCCCCAGCTGGACAGTCCGACGGGAGCTCACAGCCACTCTTTCTAAACCCACCTGGAGATTAGCGTTTGGAAATTCGTGAGGAATTGATTTGGGTGGAATGGATAACAGCCCACTCCCCCAGAACTGATTCTTCTCTGCTGAAACATCATGGTTACACACCCCAGTCAGAGCTCGGACGAGGGGAACAAACATATGACGGAGTTAGCCGGATACAAGGCACGAATTTCACAGGAGGGCGGCAAACAAAAACGGAATGACTCGAAACGTTAACCCTGCTTTCTCTCTGCGCCCGACCTGCCGAGTTTCTCCAGCACTTTCTGTTGTTACTGCGTAAAAAAAAGACTTTTCAGCATTTAGCTTCGTTCAGCTGACGACTTCTTTGTCCTCACTTTCTGGCTGTCTCTTTCCCTGCATTGTGCTCAGTACACCATTTCCCTCTTTTTTTAAAAAGTTATTTCTTGAGTCTTCGGTTTTCTGATTCTGTCCCTTTATTCCCCTCGATATTTCACTTTATCGTGTCTTTGGTTCCCCAAAAATCCGACAGGTTTAAGGACCGCCCAGGATTGATGCGATTTGCTGATGAACAGTCAATACGAACTTCAGTAGCTCGGTAGACAGAGCGTCGTTCTGGCATCGGAGTGTCAGAGAAGGATCTGATGGAGGGAACAGCTCCAGGACAGTCTCTATACACTGCCTGCTGCTGCTAACAGCCAAGTGAACGTTCCCAAACACTGAAAAGCTGCGCAGAATATAGGCTTTGGGACGGGGAGAAGGGGTCAGAAGTTTTAATATTCCTACAAATATGAAGCAAAACTGGGTTCAAACCAACGGTGCACCACCAATCTTCACTCTGTAGAACGGTTCTCAGCGGCGCCCTTCACCCTGAGAGGGGGAATTTCAGCTCACACCTTGGACGGCCATGGAACAAGTCTCGAGTCTGCCCACAGGGAACGCCACCAATTTGACAGAAGCGCTGGGCCATGCGTTTCAGTACTCGCTGTCGGCCAGCGACGTGCTCTATAGCGACTACGAACCCCCTCAGAAAGAACTCATCCCTCTGCCCAAAGCTGTGCTCTACCTACTGATGGCGGCCCTGGTGGTGGTGGCAGTGGCTTATGCCATCGTGGGCCATCTCCTTAAGGACCTCGCACACGACTTTGCAGGTGAGTTCAGGCCAGCAACTGTCAGCATTTATCACTGGCTGGGGAGCGAAATGCTTTTTGCTTTGAAATTTGTGGCCTTAAGGTATCAGAGCGCAGGGAGTCGAGATTCGTGTTTTCTTCATTTCATACAGGGGAATATGCTAGCATTTATTGCCCGTCCCTGATTCCCCTTGAGAAGGTGAGCTGCCTTGAACTGCTGCATTCCCTGTGCTGTAGGTTAACCCACAGTGCCCCTAGAGAGGGATTTCCATGATTTTGACCAAGTGGCTCTGAAGGAACTGTGATATATTTCCCAAGTCAGGCCAGCAAGTTGGCTTGGAGAGGTCCTTGCAGAGGGTGGGTGTACACATATATCCGCTGCCCTTCTAGATGGAAGTGGTTGTGGGTTTGGAAGGTGTTATCTAAGGATGGTGTCATGCTTCTTAAGTATTATCAGAGCTGCACTCATCCAGACAAGTGGGGAGTATTCCATCACAGTCCTGGCTTGCACTTTGTAAATGTGGACAGGCCTTGGAAGTCAAGAGCTGAGATACTTGCCGCAGTATTCCTTGCCTCTGACTTGCTCTTGTAGCCACTGTATTTACGTGGCTAGTCCAGTTGCGTTTCTGGTCAATAGTAACCTGCAGGATTTTGATAGTGGGGAATTCAGTGATGGTAATGCTATTGAATGTCAAAGGGTGATAGATTCACTTCTGTTGGAGATGGTCATGCTCAAAATCAACGAGGGAACAGAAGTCCCAGAGTCTGTGTAACTCTTACATTTCCACCTCTTTTCCTCACAGTTGACAATCTGCCGTAAGGTTATAAGGTTGCTGCTTTGTCACATCTAGGATTAGATATTACTTAATCTCAACTACCTAATCAGATCATAAAATACCAGTGAGACCAAGGAGTCTCCCGGCTGTCACGGCCAACTTTCCTCCTCCAATTGATGGCACCAGAAAAACAGATTAGTGCGTCACTTTTTAAAACCTGCTTGCAGATACCTTTGGCAGACCTTCCACTTCCAGGATCTTTACAACTACCTGGGCTAAGGGTAACAGCCACACAGGAACACCAGCTCTTGTAGTTTACCCTCCAACGTACACACTGACTTGTTTGGAAACTAAATCACCATTTCTTCACCATTGCTGGATCAAACCATGTAAATCCCTTCTTGGGCAGCTCTGTGGGTGTACTGACGCCATACACATACTGCAGCGGTTCAAGGTGCTGGTTCACCACCATCTTTCAACAACACTTGGGGAAGGGCAATAAATCTTGGGCTGCCCAAGAATGAACAACATCACCACCCTGAGTGCCTGCAAAAGATTAACACACTCCAAAAAAAATTCATTATGTTGACTTTTCAGAGAGCTGTAAAAATCCAAGCTATTAACTACTTGCAATCTAATATATAAAATGCTGATATCATTTCTCTAATGTAAATCTGCTTTGTAGTGTTATGAGACTAGTCAATAATGGTCACCTGATTTAACTCTGCAGCTCTCAACAGATGCTGGGTTAACAGTTGCATCGTGTTAAGATCCAGTAACAGTAACTCCTCAAATCCGGTTGGCTGAGGAAATGTCACTGGGCTAGATTCACCAGTGTGGAAGGAGGTGCTGTCTGAACAGGAAAAAATTCCCTGGCCATCAGAAAACGCACTTGAAAGGAATTAAGACTAGGGCAACACTTTTCTTTCTTTGCCTTTTACTCTCAAAGGGTACCTGTTTAAGCAAGATGCACATATCTTTGTTAGTTGCTATTTTACCAGTAGGAACATGATCAATACAGGAGTACTTCAATATTTTGTTCTGGTGATCTTTATCCCTCCTCAAGGTACAACTTCCATAGAGGCATAGTTGTACGTGGGCTAGCCTCTTGCCTATGCCCAGCCTTTGAATAACTGGCAGGCTACTTAACCAAGGGAACCATCACAGTTGATGCTACTCCCAGTCTGTGCTGTGCTGACCAAAGATGATCCACATCCTTCAGCCCCAAGAGGTTGTTTCCAGTAGTACCACACCTCTCAGTACCTAGGCAATGACCCATTATTTTAATAGATATTGAACAAGGTGACCCTTGTGTGGCATATCACATGGGGTGGCCACCGATACATCCATTTCTACACTATGTTAGGTTAGATCACCTTAAAGACTACAACATCCAACTTATAATTAGGTATAAACCGAAAGAACTGTGGATGCTGTAAATCAGAAATAAAAACAAAGTTGCTGGAAAAGCTCAGCGGGTCTGGCAGCATCTGTAAAGGAAAAAAGAGTTAACGTTTCGGGTCCGGGTTCTGAGGAAGGGTCACCGGACACGAAACATTCACTGTTTTTTCCTTCACAGAAGCTGCCAGACCTGCTGAGTTTTTCCAGCAACTTTGTTTTTGTTATAATTAGGTATGTTATGATCACATGTGGAGACCAATAGCTCTTGTCTCAGAGCAATTCTTTGAGACTTCAGCAACAGTTGTAGTCACAAAACTTAGCACTGCCTCGGAACTAAACTTGGATAGCTCCCAGTCACTGTCTTGTAATACACTGGGAGGGGGTTAATACCTTAAACCATGTGATCTGCTGAAATTAATTATTCAGTTGCACCCTGATGAATCAATGCGATTAACAGCTGAACAGCATGCTACCAATGAGGTGGCTGACCTTTACTTAAGCCACACGCATTTGGATTAAAAGCTTCCCAGACCTCAGCAAGTCTTGTTTAATAGCAGCAATGGTTTTAATCACCTCACTTGTGGGTGTCTTATTCAGTATTATGTGTGATCAAAAAATGATGCTTGATCTGAGAAATGTATTGTTGTTACACCATGGAGAGTGGAGAGTGACTGCACACCTGTATAAACAGCTCTTCCACCCCCCACCCCCCCCAACCTTGCTAGTCACTCAGCATTTCTTAGAACAAAGAGAATTTTGACTCTATTTACATCAATCCAATGTTATGGTCTTAAAAAAGGCAATCCAATTTACGGACAGTTCAAATAAGCAGCAGAATACTACATCTGTACATCACCCAGTTCAACCTCTCCAGCTGATGGATTGCAGCAAAAAACTGAAATTGCTGGACACTAAGTAGGTCTGGCAGCATCTGTGAAGGGAAAGCAGAGTTAACATGTTGACCCCAGTAACCCTTCTTCAGGACTGATAGTAGCTAGGAAAAGGTGGTGGACCTGCTGAAGACAGGGGTGAGGAGAAGGGGAGATGGATCCCAAAGAAAGAGAAACCGAGAGTGTGGGAGAGGTGGAGGCCTGGGGGCTGCAAGAGAATAAAAACCGAAAGAACAGCAGATGTTGTAAATCAGAAACAAACACAGAAGCTGCTGGAAAAGCTCAGCAGGTCTGACGCCTCATTTTCCGCTTGGGTACCCTGCAGCCCTCCAGACTCAATATCAAGTTCAATAATTTTAGGGCCTAAACTCTCCAATGTTCCAGCCCCCCACACCACACACCAGACCTTGTTATCACAGCCTGCCATTACAATACCTGTTGTCAGTCACTAATACTCCCCATTAACAACTATTCACTCTCCCAGCCCGATTGTTACCAACTCCTTTTTCTGTCCAACTGTCGTCCTCTCTATTAAGGCTATATCCTATTGTTTACTCCCTCCCCCACCTACCTCCCTATTTTCTGCATATAAACTGACGTTTTCCCAGCCACCATCAGTTCTGAGGAAGGGTCACTGAACGCGAAACGTTAACTCTGTTTTTTTCCCTTCACAGATGCTGCCAGACCTGCTGAGCTTTTCCAGCAACTTCTGTTTTATTGTTTGAGAGAGAAGAACAGTTAGGTGGACATGATGATGATGAATAGTTAATAGGGAAGGAGAAAAGCTGACAATGGGGACCATGAGTAGGTGAGATTGGATTGACTGTGCTGAAAGCGGCCCATGTTATTGCTGGGTGTGGAAGTGGGTATAGGACATGGAATGAGGTGTTCAGGCTGTAAAAGTATTAAACTGAATATTGTGTCCTGAGGGCTGCAGGGTCCCCAAGTGGAAAATGAGATATTGTTCTTCCAGCACAGTGCAACATTCAAGCAATGCGACAGACGATCAGCTATACTCAATTATTTGTTGAGAATAACCCTCAGTCCTACTGGCCACAGAGCTGTAAAGCAGTTTCATACTTTAAATAAAACGCTGTGGATGTGGGGATAAAACCGAAGGGCTGGAGCAACTCAGCAGCATTTGTGGAGACAGAAACAAGAGTTAATGTTTCAAGTCGAATAGGGCTTTTCTCCAAAACTCCAAAATGTGATCTAGGTTGTTGTCTCCACTATTTGCTGCAAACTTGCTGTGTTTCTACAGCACCTTATTTTCAAATTATTAAATGATGCATTTTAATTTGAACTGCCTGTCCAGCTATGTTGTGGAGAAAGTGCAGTAAAACAGTGTATAAAACTGAATCTTTGGGATTGAAAAGCAGCAGTCTGTTGTCATTAATGTGACCAGAAACATAATCATCCAATGCCCAATCTCATCCTGAGCAATCTGTATTGAAGATCTCAGCAAATTGGGAACTGGTTAATGCTGATAAAATGCTGTAATAGTTGCTTGTCACTGGTTGCCCTGATGGAACCTCTTGGAACTATTTAGCAGAGATTCTCTAAAATGGTTAAAAAGATGTTAATGGGAGGCAATGGTGTATTGGTATTATTACTAGATTGTTAATCCAAGTATTTTTCTGGGGATCCAGGTTAAAAACACACAGTTGTACAATATTAATATCCAGCAACACTAACCCCTCAAACCAGAGATGTTTGTGTTAAGGAAATAGAAAAACTGGATTATTCTCGAGGCAGTTCCTGGACAGGAAGATGAAGGGTGACCTTATAGAGGAAAAAAATCATGAGGGGCTTGGATAGGGTGAATAGCCAAGGTTTTTTCCATAGGGTAGGAGAGTCCAAAACTAAAGGGCACAGATTTAACGTGAGAAGGGAAAGATTTAAAAGGGGCCTAAGGGGCAACTTTTTCCAGGCAGAGGGTGGTGCGTGTATGGAATGAACTGCCAGAGGAAGTGGTGGAAGCTGGTACAATTACAACATTTAAAAGACATCTGGATGGGTATATGAATAGGAAGGGTTTGGAAGGATATGGGCCAAATGCTGGCAAATGGGACCAGATTAATGTAGACTATCTGATTGCCATGGACAAGGATATGTTTCTGTGCTGTACATCTCTACGACTTCATGATAGTCAAGTGATTTTAAAAAAAGACCGGAAGTGGCAGGAGAGCAAACAGATTTAAGATGACTGGCAAAGAAACTGAGGTGAAGGAAGAGTTGTTATTTTCTTCCAAAATAAGTTAAGATCAGGAATGCGTTGCCCAAATAAGATAGCAGAATTATATTCAATTGTAACTTTCAGAAAGGGAATGTTCACATAAGGTGGGGTGGGGGGGGCGGCAATGTCACAGGGCTATTGGAAACCAGACTTAAGAATTGATGGACAAGCTGAGATTTTGTAACAATCTGGCTGCATTTCCTAATTATATTCTCTGGTGCTAGCCTGTTAAGAACCGCATTTACTGAATTCAGCAGATTGCCATGTGGGTTTTGAATAAATATCACTTCAAAATCATCATTATGACAACTATATCCTATGAAGAGCCAGATTAACCCCCACTATGCCAAACTATGTATGATCAAGAAAATTATAACATCAGGCAACTAAAAACCAAATCTCTAAAATACTTTTTGTTTGCCTGAATCCACCTGACCACAGAAAGCAGTTATTGTACTTTCACTATAAAAGTCTGGAAGTTAGAACTAGATCCAGATTTGATTACATCAGTAATGGTGACCACAGCAACAACTCAATTGTTGCAAAAACCCTTCTGGTTCACAAACATCTATTAGGGAAGGAAATCTGCTGTCCTTACCCAGTCTGGTCTAAATGCAACTCCCAATACATGGCAAAATTGCTGACTCCTAACTCCTCTCAGAAATGGCCAAGCAAGGCACTCATATGTAGCAATCAAAGATGAGCAACAGATGCTGGCTCTGGCAGTGATATCCTCATCCCACTCAAGAACAAAGACTACAACGTTTAAGGAGGGTATAGCAACTGTAACTTCCCCATCCCATGCTAGCTGCTGATCCCTTTTCCAAGTTATTTCACTTAGCAAACCTGAAACAAAATTACCTGCTCCATAATAAGTGACAAACCTTAATTACAATTCATCGTCACTACAGCTCCTTGGGACCTATAAATTCAGAATTTCTAAAATAAAAAATACACAGGTCTGGTCAGCTGTGTCTCATGTTCTCCAGCTCTGTGCTCAGTACCCATGTTACGCAGACTTAGTTGGTTACAGGTATGGCTTTGTAAGGTCATGGAGCTAAAGTCTGTTCCAGCATAGAATCCAGGCTAACGTTGTGGTGCAGCATGGAATCAGACGAGTTGTTAAGCCAACCGTCATTGGACAGCTCAAGGAAAAGTAATGGGTCCATCCTGTTTCCTGTCCACTATTTATGTGTCAACGAGTATAACCACATCTGCTAATTTCTCATTGCATTTTGCATAAATTATGCTTGATGCAAATTGGTTACTTAATTTTCTTAACCATAACAATTTTGCGTAAAATCAGGTGGAGTGCTTTGGGTTATTTTGTGAATGCTAAGGCTGCTAGTGAAATACAAGTTTACCCTCCATTCTTGAACAATCTTTCAAATTGCTGGGAAATGAGCCCTAGAAGAGATATTTTCAGTCAGGCATGTTATGCTATGTGGAACACAGAGCTTAAGAGTGGTGAAAGATTAAATAACTTATAAAATGGAATTTGAATAAATATTCAAAGTTGGGAGTGTAGGGATGTGGAGAAAGGGCAGGAGAAATAGGACAAATTTGTGGCTCTCCAGTGGGTAGTGTGACTTCCATGCTGTATCATTCTATAACACTAGGTAGAAATTAGTCACTTCAAGTTTTCTTTTCACATGGTGTTTCCCAACAGATTGCATATTTGGTCTGAGGCAGCATGACACAGAGACTGGCAATGACGTGAAGAGCATCACTCGTGAAACACTGCTGTACCCGGTCCAGAATCAGGAGGCAATCCAAATTCCAGAAGAAAACCAAACACTGCATTTACCACAAGAGACATGACTTCACAACTAGGAAACGAGGGACGGATTAACCAAAGAGGACTCGAATGGCAAAATCCTCATCCCATCACAAGCACCAACTGAATTCAGTCTAATGGCATCAGCTGCTATCACCACTGAGTTAGTTGCTTGTAAACTGAATGTTGACAAATTAACTTGCAACTTTCTGAAACCTTAATGTATTTCCTGATGTAGCAGAAGTAACTATACAATATATAGGTATATATAACAAAAACACCTGGCCAGTGCATTTATGAATAGAATGGCAAGTTGTCAAGGGAAAGCTGTACATTTATATAGCACCTTTTAACATAGGACAAAATATCCCAAGTTACTTCATTGGAGGGAACATCAGATGAATTTAACCCTCAAACCTCACATTTTGCAAGTTCAACTCTGCTAGATGAGAATCCAATTGTTTTTTTGAATGCCCCTAGAGGCTAGGTCACAATTCCCTCCTGATCAGACTATTCCAGATATTTGTACAAAGGCATTTTTTCTGCATTTTTCTCCAGCTTATCCTCAAAACCATTTCTTCTAATATTCTTCCTTATATCAATGGAATATTTGGAATTTATCTTCAGAGTATTTTATATATTTTGCTTAATTTGCTGGCTGTCTTGGCTGCAATTAGCATCAATCCTTCCTCTTAGCTCATCTTTCCTCCTATTTGGAATAATTTCCTGTTGTATCTACCCCGAAGGCTTGCACACCTATGAATTCTGTTACTTCAAGCAAATGTTCTAGGCTTTGGGCTCCTTTCAGCAGTTTCCACCCACATGACTGCAGCATCTCAGCAGCACTTAACCGATGGCCTTGCCGGCAGCACTCTGCGCTGAACGAGTGAAAGTGATGACATGTCATAGCGTCAAAAGGGTCCTACTCTGGTAAAGTGAAACTGCACTGAAAAATTATCGATTGTTAACTTGAATGAATGATTTAGTATGGTGCAACATCCTATGAGTCCCTGGGCTTGTTTGGCACTGTGACAGCATGCCCTATCTGAGCCAGAAGGTCCAGGTTCAAGTCCAACCTGAGCTGCAGGTGTTTCACAACATAACCAAACAAGCCAATTAAAATAACTCTTACAAATCCATTCTTACCATGTGCTGCTCTTCACAACCGTTGCAATTGTTTATGGAAATGTTGACAATATCTTCCAGAGTGCACTTGTTCCTATTCCCAGCTTTATTAAACATTCTTTGTCTGCAAGACCGGCACTGGCTATCAGTCTGAATAGATTCAAAATTTTATAAAGAAACTTTAGGTGGGTGTCTGGTTACTCAAAATTGTTAGCCTTTGATTTCAATGTTATTCTGATTGCAATGCTACCTCTTCCAATAATACCTTCTTATCCCAGCTGGAATTTTCTTATTGATAAGCCTGGGATAGCAGTGATAATCTGTTACAATCTCTCAAATGACTAACAGCCAAGAGTCAACCAATCTGGACATATTCCAATCACTCAACATAAAGACTGAACTTTCACTGAAAATAAAACTAAGGCAGATCTTGGGGTTAATTGACCAAGAAGTGAAACACCATAGAATACATTTTAATTTTGCTCCATTTATTGCTTTGGATTACAGTTCCCATTTAAATTTCTGATACAAGGTGGCTGTTATAAACATACTGCCCAGGAATCAAGACATTGATAATGCGGTATATGCCACAGTGACAGCCTTTCAGAAGGCGTCACTGTATAAAACAAAGAAAGGAAAGGGGCCATGACCACAATTAATTATAAAAAAAAGGATTGCACAATGACTAAAACCACTGCTTCCTTCTAGCTGGTTTCATTATGTCATACTATGCTCTGTATAGTGCTAATTAGATAAGGTTCCAGTGTACCTAGCCAATAAGAACAATTTGGGTAACAGTCCTAACATTAAAAAATTAAACTTTTTACTTCAACTGACTTGCAGTTCAATTCCAGCTTCCACCTCTATTTCAATTTGATGTCTCTCATGTTTCCGCAATAACCAAAGTTCACGTGTCAACTCCATGCGACGTTTTAAAGGACCAACTTAAAAATAAGTGGAACATGAACGCTGTGATTTTAGACAAGGCAGTGAAATGGCAAGGCCAAGTGAGAGTAAACCATTTCCTAGGGCTAGGAAGCCCAAAATTTTACTCTGCCTCTCCCCTAATCTCTCAGACATAAATATAGTGAAACCTTTTCTCAGGCTAAAGACGTGTAGAGCACACACTTCAGAAAGAGTCAGTTTGTGCCGAATGCTAGGGATCCAGGCGGCATACTGGGCTATCGTACACCATCTGCAGGTTCACCTTATGTCCCACCAGCTCGCGGATGTTGTTGATGCCATACTTGATCATGGTTGGCCTGGAAAGCAATAATGAAAAACAATTGCAAAATTTAAACTCAGGTCTTGGATATTCTATGATAACAAGGTACAAAGCTGGATGAACACAGCAGGCCAAGCAGCATCGGAGGAGCAGGAAAACTGACGTTTTGGACCTAGACCCTTTAACTTTTTGTGTTGGATTGAGATCGAGATGAAGGCAAAAGTCATTGGGAAGGTAATACACTGGAATTTTTATAAAGCACAACCCAAGATAGAGTCATAGAGCTGTACAGCATGGAAACAGACTCTTCGGTCCAACTTATCCATGCCAACCAGATATCCTAAATTAATCTAGTCCCATTTGCCAGCATTTTCCCCATGTCCCGCTAAACCCTTCCTATCCATTTATCCATCTATTTGTCTTATAAATGTTGTAATTGTACCAGCCTCCACTAGTTCCTCTAGCAGCTCGTTCCACGCACGCACTATCCTCTCTGTGAAAAAGTTGCCCCTCAGGTCCCTTCTAAATCTTTCCCCCCTCACCTTAAACCTATGCCCTCTAGTTTTGGACACCCGTACTCTGGGGAAAAGACCTTGGCTATTCACTCTATCCATGCCCCTCATGATTTTATAAACCTCTATAAGGTCACCCCTCAGCCTCCGATGCTCCAGGGAAAATAGCCCCAGCCTATTCAGCCTTTTCCTATAAGCTCAACCTTCTAACCCCAGCTACATCCTTGCAAATCTCTTCTGCACTGTTTCAAGTTTAACAACTTCTTTCCTACAGCAGGGAGTCGAGAATTGAATGCAGTATTCCAATAGTGGCCTAAACAATGTCCTGTACCGCTGCAAAATGACATCCTAACTCCTACTGACCAATAAAAGCAAGTGTACCAAATACCTTGACTACACGTAGCCTGGATGTCAACTACGGATCAATGGACATTTAACAAACAGCATGCTTGCATTAGGAGCTATCAAGCAAAAAAAATACTCGTCATGTTTATGAAAACTATGTTCTAGGATAGGAAGCATGGCGTTGATAAAGAAAATTTATACTGGTTCAGTGCCACTGAACATTTTTGTGCAAGTGTTGCACTGCGCGAGAAGGTCTCTAGATACATATAGAATCTTTGAATGCAGTGAACATGGAAACATTTCTACACTCAGGAAAACTGAATCTTTGGAACTTTCTATCCTAGAGGGTTGTGGATGCTCTATGTTAAGTATAGATAAAGCTGGGACAAATGCATTTTTAGTCTCTCAGAGAATCAAAGGATGTAAGGTAGAAAGGGGAAATAAAGAAGGTCAGCAATGATCATTATGAAAAGGTATAGCAAGCACCTGTATGGTCTTAGCCTGCTCCATCTACTTAGGAGGCCTTTCAGCCCATCGCCTACGCACCAGCTCTTTGAAACACCACTCCAATCGTTTTCACTACCAAAAGTACACATAATATCCAATGACCTTTAGAAAGGTTACTGCTTCAATCACACATTCATTCAAAACAAAACAACGTTGTGCATTAAACAACAAATACATTTTCATCTTCCCCTTGACTCTTTTGCTAATTACCTCTACAGGTGTGGAAATTAATTTAACTCAGACCAGGGATGGAGCTCAACAGCTGACCAGATCCATCAATGTATTAGTTGGTCATATGCACTTGGGCATGGTGGCTCAGTGGTTAGCACTGCAGCCTCACAGCACCAGGGACCCGGGCTCGATTCAGGCCTCAGGTGACTGACTGTGTGGAGTTTGCACATTCTCCCCGTGTCTGCGTGGGTTTCCTCCGGGTGCTCCGGTTTCCTCCCACAGTCCAAAGATGTGCAGGTTAGGTGGATTGGCCATGCTAAAATTGTCCATAGTGTTCAGGGGTGTGTGGGTTATACGGGGATGGGTCTGGGTGGGATGCTCCAAGGGTCGGTGCGGACTTGTTGGGCCAAAGGGCCTGTTTCCACACTGTAGGGATTCTAATTCTAATTCTAATTCTAAACATGCAGTGCCATGGAACTAGGAAGAATCAAAAATAGAAACATTCCAAATGATATAATGGATTGGGCTCTGAGAAAATGTCATGAACCTTCCTAACCAGCCAGGTGATAGCGTGACGAACAAAAACACCAGAAGAGATGGGATAAAACACAATAAACAAACTAGAATTTTATACTAGAAAACTTTGCACATTTTGTTTCCAGTGGAAGGAGGGAGAAAGTTCAGACCACACTGGCAACTATAAAAACAAATTAAGGACAAAATGCTTTAAATTCACTGTCCAATAAATCCTCCTGATCAGGCAATGATTGATTCTGGCTCATATCTGAAGAAGTCAGCACCTATAAAGTTACAGGATAAAACTGCAGTTTCTTGCCCTGTAGAAAACACTATCAGGTGAATGTGTTGGCGCTATTTATAAACTGAACAGAAGAGGATCTGACATAATGCGTACGAAGTTGAGTAAAGGACATTCTTTAGATTTAGACTGTGTGCTCAGTGACCGCTAAAAGTTAATGCAAGTAATCCCCAAGCTCCTTCTAACCCTTGGTCAGTTTCTAACATTCATACCCTTGGCGCCAGCTTAATACAGGAACTGGTAATCAGTTAGAGCCAGACAGACATTAAATGCATCTTACTGAAGAAAGGGAATAGCAGGGATGCAAGGGACCCACTAAATAAAAATCCCAGGACTGTTACTTAAGATGCCTTGCCTTGGTCCTTGACTGGAAGTCATTGCCCCAGTAGGAAACATTTCGCCCTAAAACAGAGTTATGCTACAGCATCAAGTTTCAACTGTTGTGGAACCATTGTCAAGATTTATTTGCTTTTGCCTGTGGGCACCTCTGTTTCTGGAGCAAAAAATCCCCCAACTGAAGTCTTTAGTACACAATACACTACCAAGCAGCTAACCTACTAACAAAGTCAAGGTGATGCAGAAACAGGTTGGGAGGCACATGCAGACTCCCTATCCATTAAGTTTCCCCTCCTGATATAATGGCACTTGACGGCTCCTTATTACTACTTTATATGGACTCTTTCAATGTAGGAATGTTGGTGCTGCTGCCTTTCAAATAGTCAATCCAGCAGTCTATCCTTTCGGGTGGATGCACAAAGGGTGCTACTCAAAATAGGGATATCTGCCAGGTGGTCTGGCCAATATTAAGCCCTCAAATAACACTACTAAACAGATTATGTGCTTCTTGTCATATTGCTGCCAGTGGGAGCTTGCTGCGTACGAATTGGTTGCTGTGCTTCCTACAGCACAAAACTGCCAACAAAAGGTACCACTGAAAAGAGACACATTGCTGATGCTTCTTGTGTTTGACACTCTGGGACTAATGTGAGAATGCCATTGCTAAATCTCAAACCATCACAAGAATTTATACAAACAGGAGAAAAGTTTCCATCACTACCTCCATGGCAACATCATGGCCAGTGCCTACTTACAAATGAATCAACACCCTTTTATTCTGTCATAAACTGTTGCAATGGCTTGTGTTGGAGCTGACCATGGCTGAAGAGAATTGTTAACTGAGAGCAGTTTTCACAGTCAGAATCATTGCTGCCAAATAAGATAATGAAGTGCCTCAAAGAAATCTTACTGAGAGACAGAAAACTTGTTACTTAGTAAAGTGTAGAATGGAAAGTCAGATCCCACTATAATCAAAGGCTTTGTGAGTAATTGCTATTACATATATGTAGATATTCTGAAATTATACGTGCAACTAACAAATTAATGTTATGGAATTTAACTGAATTCATTTAGAACAAATGGCTATAGATAGTAGAGAGAAGCCCCCATCCGTCAGCTGGGCGGGGTGGAATTGAAGAACGAATGGTGTAAATACCAAGGACCTATTGATAAAGGGTGTAAACAGTTAACCTTGTGAAAGGACACTGGAAACAAACAGCATTTTAAGGGAGCAGTTGCAAAATTTTACTTCGTTATTATGACCTCGGGAAAATAAATCATTACAGGTAACAAACAGCATCTACTCAGTATGATGCAGCTGGCAAATGTCTGGGGAGCGACATAACTGTCAGAGGAGAGGTGGCAAGCGCAGATGTCAATGCTGCATTGTAATTATCGTAACGTGGAATGTATAAATATCCTGTACTTTATTGGGAAAGGTAGAGACCTCTCCTAAGCTGTGTTGGTAAGGAGCTCTGATTAAAGATTGGTTTGTACTACCGAACACAGGACTCAGACGCCTCTTTAAAATCGTCTCTAACAGCTTGAATATTGGTTTTTTGCAATTGTTCTGATGAGTGCAAGATGAAACGTTGTAGTAATATGACAACTGCTGTGGAGAGAAGTTCGGTGTTACCAAGAGACTTCAGTTATACTTCACCAATTGAAAAGTCACTTTAGACTAAAGATCATGAAAGACACTGTCTTAATACAGATTTTTGCAAAGGGACAGGCCTGCCACTAGATGTCTCCACGCCCATTCTCACAGAGATTGCCTTTGTGGTTGTGCTCTGCTTGCTTTTAGTGAAAGATCTATTCTCTAACAAAATATTTAAAGTATGAGAAATGCAATTTTTCACAGTACAGGTGAAGTTAGTGTTTAGAACATGCCTGAGTATCAATTATCTAACAATGGAATTTAATGCACCTTAACTAGAAATCTGAAAAAGTTGTATCAGAGATAAAAGGTACTGCAGATGCTGGAGAATCCGAGATAACAAGCATGAGGCTGGATGAACACAGCAGGTCAAGCAGCATCATAGGAGCAGGAAAACTTGACGTTTCGGGCCTAAACCCTTCATCAGAAAAAAATTGAGTGTGGTTGTGACCTGAAAGTTTGGCATAAGTGAAATTGCAAAAAAAAATGACATGCTTAGGGATGGATTCTTAATTAATGCTTTGCACTCCAAAAGCTGCAGTGAATCGCTGGGAGTTAGATGATAAATAGCTTTTAATCCCTGTTGTACAGGAGAATTCAAAGGACAACTCAAAGAGGATTAGTGATGTACTGAAGATTTACAGTACAGACAATGTGCATGATTAGTTGCTGGAAACCTCATCCACTATTTTTGGTGGATGGGTGAATCACTGTTCTGTTAATAGGTGCTATTCTCAAGGCTAAGACCAAATAAATAACCAAGTTTAAAACTGGACATGAGAGATTAACTGACCAAGGACTGCAGATGAAATCTGCTCACATCTCGCAGAAAGTGTTAGGTCAATAAGATTTGAAAATCTCCTAAAAATTTGCTGTTGATTCAGGAACAGGAAGAGAACCACATTTATTCACATGGGGCAATTTGGATATTAACCTGGGGCGAGAGGCCAATGATGGGAATGGAACGCTTCTCCATTTCAGGTGTCCAGTATGAGCATCAAGCAGAATGCTATCAGTGTTTGTTTTAAAAAAAATTCATTCGTGAGATGTGGACATTGCTGACTAGGTCAGCATTGCCCTCAGAAGGTGATTAATGACCTGCATTCTTGAACTGCTGCAGTCCATTTGTAGGTGCATCCACAGTGCTACAAGGAAGCAACTTCCTGGATGTGACACTGAAGGAACAGTAATATATTTCCAAGTCAGGATGGCAAGTGGTTTACAGGGAAAATTCCAGATAGCAGTACTTCAGCGCATCTGCTGCCCTTTTCCTTTCTGATGTTGGTGGTCACAGGTTTGAAAGCTTCTAATATGCTTTGCTGAGTTGTTGCAGTGCATTTTATGTGCAGGTTAGGTGGATTGGCCTTTCTAAATTGTCTCGTAGTGTTCAGGGATGTGCAGGCTAGATGGAATGGCCATTGGAAATGCAGGGTTACAAGGATAGAGTTGGGAAGTCAATGTGGACTTGATGGGCCAAATGGCCAGATTTCACACTGTAGGGATTCTATGACTTGATGAGACACAAGGCTATTGTGTGGTGGTAGATTCAACTAATGTTTGCGTATTTAGTGCCAACCATGCAGGCTGCTTTGTCTCGGATAGTGTCAAGCATTTTGAATGCTGTTGGACTTGCACTCATCGAGGCAAATGGAGGTACTCTTTTACATTTCTGACTTGTGCCTTATAGATGGGGGAACAGGCATTTGGGAGTCAGGAGGGGATACACTCGCCGCAGGACTCCTAGCCTCTGATCTGCTCTTGTAGCCACGGTAATTATATGGATAGTCCAGTTCTGCTTAGTCGATGGTAACCCCCACGATGTTGATGTGGGTTAGTCTGTGATGGCAATGTCATCAACTATCAAAGCGTGATGGTTTCATTCTTCTTGAGGACAGTCATTTTCTGGCACCCATGGCAAAAATGTTACTTGCTTCTTGTCATGCCAATCCTGGATATTATCCAGGTCTTGCTACATTTGGACACAAACTGGGGCATGTTTGGCGAATGAAAGCTGGAACTTGTATGTACGTGTGTCACAATGATCATCTGGAGCCTCTGATTTTCCACTCTCTTTGCCAGGGTGTATAGAGACAAACTGTACACCTCCAGTTGTACACCACAAACTAGGAACAGAAATTGCCTGTGGGATAAAGTTACAGCATTTAAAAGACATTTGTGTAAGTACATGAATAAGCAGTGTTTGGAGGGATATGGTTCAGGCACAGGCAGATGGGACTAGTTTAGATCGGAATTATGGTCGGCTGGGACTGGTTGGACCGAACAGTCTGTTTCTGTGCTATATGACTCTGTAAGGGGTACAGATAGGGTGAATAAACAAGATCTTTTTCCTAGGGCAGTAGCATCCAAAACTACCGGGCAAAGGTTTAAGGTGAGAAGGGAAAGACTTAGAAAGGATCCGAGGGGTAACTGTTTCCACACAGCAGGTGGCACATGTACGGAACGAGCTGCTAGAGGAAGTGGTGGAGGCAGGTACAATAACAATATTTAAAAAGCATCTGGATGGGTACACGAATTGGAAGGGTTTAGAGGGATATGTGCCAAATGTTGGCAAATGGGACTAAGTCAGATTGGGATGTCTGGTCGGCGCAGATGAGTTGGACTGAAGGGTCTCTTTCTGTGCTGTATGACTTTTTGACTCTAATCCAGTTAAGTTGCTGCTTTCAACATCTGGACCATCAGGAGAGTGTTGCAGCTAACAGCACTCACAGGTATGAAAGTGCATGAGAAAGAATAACTTGTTTGACTTCAACAGCTTTATTACAAGTGTTAATTTGAGTCATTCTTGTTCAGTACTAAAATAAAACTGCTAAATCCCATCAGTTGTCTAAAGCTGTTTCACCAACTCCCCAGTCCCAGTTTCTCATTACTTCTAATTCCTAAATTTCAACATGAACGACAGGTCAAATCACTTTCCTGGCTATAAAGAGTGCTTTTGAGCACTAGAGGTCACAACAGGTCCTTCAGTAATGCAAATTCTGCAATCCAAACCACCCCTCCAATCTAGATGAATTTGTAAAGGCAGTATACGGGTTGGGGGAGATGGGAGGAAGGCCATAAACACATTCTCATAACAATCTTCAACCCACTTCCAATTATGCCAGGCCAGGTTGTTACCTACCGCTCGAGTGAGAGGCCCCAGGCAATAACTGTCACATTTTCTGGTAGACCCATTGGGAGCAGCATCTCAGGACGGAAAACCCCAGAATTTCCGACTTCCACCCACTTCTTCAACCCTGGAGGAAGAACATTTCTTTAAATCAGCACGAGACCCTGTGAGCCCGGCAAGTGAACAATTTGAATGAGTACCCGGAGTTGAGAAGAATTCATTAAGGACAAACTAGAAGAAGGGATGCCACCTAAACCACCCTGCTCATTAGCTAGAGGATTTGGAACGTGGTTTGGAATGTTTTTGCAAGTATTGCACTATCAAGAAGAAAGCTTACAAAATCTGTTTTCAGCATGGGATGGGAAGTGAAAGGCAACTTGAAGGAGTGAATGCAATGGGTTAAAAACAAAAACAGTAAGTTTGCTGACAGCAATGATATGACACGTGCAGACTCAGCATGTTCACTGCTGAATTGTGACTGCACACGCGCATACCAAGCATATTTTTAAAAATTAAAATAAAAATTCTGCTTTAACACTTTCTTACCCAATATATGCCATTTTTTTTTGTTGGGTACACACCATTCTCTGTTTAAATATATTTAATGAGACATATTGCTGCTAATGTACATGCTCATGCTCCTGGATGCCAGCAAGTGGAGCCAAATAGAAACAAGGTGCTTGAGAAACTCAAGCCTGGTAAGCACTTGTTTGGGGGGGGGGGGGGGGGGACGGAAGGGGGCGAGTGGGGAGGGAAGGAAGGAAGGAGGAAATGAGGAGAGTGGGTGTGAGGGAGGGAGGGATGAAAGTGGATGGGAGGGAGGAGAGTGGGAGGGAGGACAGTGGGAAGGAAGGGAGGAGGGAGGGGGAGAAGATGGAGAGGGGGAGGAGTTAACATTGAGTCCAATGATATGGGACTTGAAGCATTAACTATTTTTCATGCTTTAGATGGTGCCAGATCTGTTGAATTTCTCTAGGAGTTTGTTTATCTTTCTGATCAGCAGTATTTTGTTGTAATCATAAACATGAACTTCCGATTAAACAAACAGGTCATGCAATCATGGATTAAAAAAGCTGACAACAATATTCAAAACTGAATGAAATCATTAACTTTCCAGTACAATAGTCCTTCTAAGCATTAGGTTGTTGCCATCGGTGATGCAGTCACTTCTTGAGTCAGAAGGCTGCAAGTTCAAGTTACACTACAGATTTGGGCATGTAATCTACCACATAAGGGTAGTAGTAAGAGAGTGCTGCAATGGTGGAGGTGCTGAAGTTCAAGTGTTAAACCAAGGCTACAACTGCCTGCCTGTTGAGCCAAATGAAAGTGTCCACAGACAAGTGTTCCCCAAGTGGGCAACTCTCCTAGTATCCACTGCCTATTCTTCCATCAATCAAAAACTGGTTAAGTGTTGTGAATTCATTCACTATTCATGAACGTGTTGTGCAGAATTACAAAAAGGGAATATAAAACATGAGTGGGGATGTTTCGTTACAGTTCCATACTGTTTGAGACCATACCTCGAGTATTGTGTATGGCGTTGGTCTCCTTATCTAAGGAAGGATGGAAATGCATTAGAAGCAGTTCAAAGAATATTCACTTGACTCCTACCTGGGATTGGGGTGAGGTGAAGTATCTTATGAGGAAAGGTTGGACAGTTCAGGCTTTTATTAATTTGGGTTTTGAGGTAATTTAATTGAAGAATAATCCGGAGGACTTTGACAGGGTGGCTGCTTCCCCTTGTTGGACAGACTACAGCAAAGGGAGACAGTTTAAAAAAAAAAAAAGAGTCTCCCATTTAAGACAGACGAAGAGGACTGGTTTTCTTTCTGACAGTCACAGGAATGTGGCATTCTCTTCCACAGAATAGAGGTGGCAAGGTCATTGAACACTTTTAAATACAGAAGTGTAGATAAATTAGGGAATTAAAGGCTATTGGGGAAGTGAAGTTCAGGCCACTTCAGTTTAATAGAGCAGGAGAGAAGGGTCGATTCCTGCTTCCAATTCATATTCCCATATGTACAAAATGGCTGTAAGTAACAATGGCACCACTGCCACCAAAGGTTATTAAAGAGTAGGAACCTTGAACTGAAGATCTTCTAGATCAGATCTTCACACTTACCTTCATGATAACTGAAGATCTCCATACTAGGTTCTGTGTAGGGGTTGAAGGCTGGCTTATAACGCAGTTTGGTTATACCTGTCAACAGGAGAAAGACCACAAAGAAAAAAAACTTAACATTTAAAATGAAAACATTTTGAACAAAACATAACATATACTTTTTATCCTTAAACATGAATTTTCAAAAAGGAAGATGAGAAACAGAAGGTAGAATCTCATTGTAAAGTGGTTTGGGTACTGGATAAACATTTCAAAGGCTAGGGTCATTGGTCCAAAGAACAAGAGTTCAAATCCCATATTTGCATTTTGAGAATCAAAAATCAGTTTTAAAAATTTAATTGTAAATAAAAGCTTTTAGAAAAGGTGGCCATTTTCCATGTTGCATCACTGATGTGCTTTGAAGAAGAAAACATGATGAGTTCCTCAATACCCTTGACTTCAGTCGCACATGAAATATTATCAACTAAAGTGCCTTCTGAAGTGTTTCAGCAAATCACTTACCTTCAAGCTACTGTCAGCTCCCACCATCATCAACCTCCCTGTACATTCAAACCTCCAGAGAATGAATACTTTAAAAAAGTATCAATGCTGACACTTCACTTGGGTGTTAAAAAAAAGTGCAAATTAAAAGGAGTGATGAACCGGAGTTACTTAATGCTGACACTGAGTTGTATGGCATGAGTGTTAAATTAGTCAGTTGGAGCATCTAGCAATCCCTTCAATTACTAAAATTCAACTTCCTCACTTTGACCTATGGAGCTACACACCCCAAGCTTCCTTTCAATAAAGGTCTTTAGCTTTGGAACTGCAATGGAGAAACAAGAAATGAATAAAAATATATACATTTTCATTAAATAGATTCCTAACCTTGCAAAAAAGTTTTTAAGATGGCTTATGACACATAATTCCTTCAAAGTTTATAAAGAGACGCACTTCAAAATGTATCAGCAGGCCCAATTATTTTCTGGATTAAAGTCAGTTACAGGAAGGAACAGAGAAGAACCACATGGAGATAAGGTCTCACCAAGTTTACTGAAGAACTGCTGGAGAACTCCCATCAGATCGCCCAGGGTCAGATCATAATCTGCTACCACCCCCTCAATTTGGTGGAACTCTGCCAAGTGAGTAGCATCCAGTGTTTCATTACGGAAGACTCGGTCGATAGAGAAATACTTCACGGGTGTAAACTCTTCCTGCACAGTTAGAATGAAAACCGTTATAGAAAACGTGATCACATTGGAAAGGGGGAGGACAGGAAAGAGAGAGAGCACCTTTGGACATAGTGCTTTGCACAGCATGAAGGCCGCACAACGTAATTTTCTTTTGTGTTCACATCATTCCCTTCAACCACTACATTAAAAGATCATGACTGATCTCCAAAAAGATCTATTTAATACCACCTTCTCATAGGTCTCCCAAATTAACATGAGAGTTCCAAACAGTTAATTCACAACACCCTGCTAACCCAGCACATGAAAAAGAGATCCACATGTCAGGACCTGGGAATGCCAGCAGTCCATGTCGGGGACCATTGACTTCAGTGTTCCACTACATCCCATGTGAAAGAATCCCTATACTCTCAAATGCCTGTTAATTGGTTACTTATCTTGACAATATAATTGACAAGCAAGGATGTGGCTTCATTAAGTATTTGAAACACAGATATACTCCTGATTTGGCTTAAGTTAGTTTCATTGCTATTTAATTGACTATTTAAAATATTCCCACAACCAAGCTTCAATTTTAATTTTGCAACTTTCACTATGATTTGACCTTTGTCACCATGCCCCTTTAAAAGGCATAAAGTTTGTATTTAAAAGTAGTAACAGAAGATGTTCCTGGGCCTGACAGGATCAGCTGTTGGGCTCTAGAATGGGTAGCAATACTGGACTGCCTGCCTTCTCCTGTGGTTGCGTGTGCATGTCTGTGCAGAGGGAGCATGTGGTGTTCTGTGGTACTCTGTGGGCCTTATGAGACTACAGTATATCAAAACCAAAAGTTTTATTTTAAAACTTAGTAGGCCTCCTCTGGACTTTCCTTGATACAGTGTCCCTTTAAATTAAATTAAGCCGAAAGCAGTCCTTTAATGTGGATTAATTGGTCTCACCCAAAATAACAAAGATACCAATAAAAATAGTATAATAGGATATTGCTGGGATACCAGGCAATAGATAGGAAGGCGTGTTGCAAAGCTTACTATTTAATGCTTATTTCTTGCCATCTAAGAAACTAATGATCGCTTATCTGCATTTTTAAAGAAAAAAGGATAAGAATAAAACTTAACTTACTTCTTGGAGCAAAGGTGTGCACTGCACGCGTGCAGTCTGCCAAATTGTGGAAAACAAAAATCACAGATTGTCAAGTTCTCTGGGAACACATTCTCTGTGAACAGTAGGATGCCATCATAGCATCTAGTTTTGTATTTCACCAGCTGGCTAGGGATGGAATTAAACAGTGCCCCACTGTCATTCTGACAAATCTCTCAAAACAATTTGGGGAGGTAGTGAGAGGAGCTCTACCACACATAAAACAGCCCTGTGGGTAGGACATGCTGCCTTAGACAGGGGGAGCACTACAGGAGCTTGCATCAAATTTTATAGCACAGGACATAAGCCAAAAAAAATGGCTACATAATGACAACATTCTCCATCAAATCATCCTCTTGCACATTTTGCATTAACCATCTTCACGAGGTTATGTAGGTGCTTCCATCTGACCACTTTACTGATGGAACCATTACCTTTTACCTCCTCAGCTACAGGACAATAATGAAAAGTCTGTCAATACCTAGTGAAGCAAATAGACTGCATGTAAGGAAATGGCAACACCATTCAGACACTTCAGGTTAGAAAATGATCTCCATTTTAATATAGTGATGTTAAAGTAGCATTTTTAAAAAGTGGCACTCAACCACTAATCTCATTTTGCATATATGCTGTCCCCTTTTCATCCCCATTGATGAACTTAAAAACAATTATACATGTGATAGAAGCATGAATAGGTATGAGAGTACTAAGGTCAGACAAACCTGTGCTGATCTTTGACAGCTCTAACAAAGATACTGACAAATTAAAGGTTCGGAGGTTCTGTCCGATTATTTACTTGGGTTAAAAAAAATAGCCGAACTATGGACGTGACCTCTGACCCCTGGCCTTGGTACATTTGTCATGAGGCACATTCACTTTAGCACTCGAGAAACTGGGAGGACAGAAATCAAATGGGATCTTGGATTCTCCATCCTGATCACAATTGTAAATTGCAAACACAGAGGGCTCAGGAGAGGACACACATGGAAAAAGTAGCCATCATGGTGAAGCACTGGAAATAATCAACACCTGAGCAGATACTTCCTCAAAAGGGGTTAGAAGGAAGAAAACAGTCAACCTCACCTTTTGGGCAAGTTTGTACAGCATTCGTGCACTGACTGCTGTTGTGTGCGTTCGCAAGAGATTCTTCTGTGCTTCCTCAATCTTCCAGTCATATTTGTATCTGGATATGTACACAAATAGTTGCTGAAAACGTAAAGAACTAAAGACTGCAACATTTGCATGGCTTTGAATGCAGCACACTTGTTTTAGAAATAGATTTAAAAATGATTCAGTCATTCTCTTTCCCAGCACTACTGGAGCATGGCGGCAGCAATGTGAAGTATCGATGTGACACACTACAACAAGGCTCCTTTGACAGCACCTTCCAAACCAAGGTCAGACAAATTGAGCAGGGACACCACTACCTACAAACTCAAGTTACAGACCATCCTGACTTGGAACTAAATCACTCCTCCTGGACTTTGGCCCAAGAGATTACAAAGGAATTCTCTAAACTGCAGGGAGCGCAAGTAGACCACTGGACAATTCTGATGATTTACTTGGTTGAAAAAAAAACGGCCAACTCAACTGCAGTCTGTGAGGTTTGACCACGGACAGGGGCTAAACCCACGCTGTGAGGCACAAACCCATCTCTGCATCTGAAGAGCCAAATGCCCATCGTATGTACGCAAAAATGTCTCCCCTCTGTGCACCACCCAACACAAGCCGTGAATGCAAGAATGCCCTGTCTACAAACGCCAGTGCTCCCAACTCCCTCATCCATGCCAGTACACACAAGGCCAATCCTGTGCCCAGCACAGAAAGCCAAACGCTCTGCACAACCGAATCCAGCCCAGAGTTCTCCCCATCCCTGCTCACCTATGCCCCCCACTTGCCAGTGCACCAACCTCAAATCACCATGACATGCAAACACCCACCCATGCCCTTGCGCACCCTGTCCACCTCACACCCAACTTCACCTTCCCCCACAGCAGCACAGCCAATTCCGCCACCAAAGCCATCACACCCAATTTTCTCCTCCCCTGATCAAATTTGCCCACGTCCTTCCTCCATCCTGCATTTAATCATTCTCCCACTCCTATACGTCCCCTCTCTAGGGCACTTTGTCCTCACCTCTGCTCCCAATTCTGCCCCTATCCCGACGCAGCCAACCACATCATCTACATAAACATAACTCACTCCAAACACATCGGTCAGTCTGCAGCTGTGGAGAGAACAGGCAAATTAATATAACAGTCTGTCATTGGGCAGTTCCTGAAATTTAAACATCTTCTCCACAAGATGCCAAATGACTGTGCCTTCATCAGACCACCACAAGCTGCAAGACAGCCAAACTTCTTCAAAAACGTGTTCATTGTAAAGTGGGAAACATGGCAGCCAATCTGCTTACCACAAACTTCCACAAAAGGCAAAGTGATGGACGGTATAGTTTATTTTCAGTGGTATTGGTTGATATGTGAACAAATCCAAATATAAAAAGCTCTTTACTGTACATTATTCCTGAACAACACTGCACAAAGACAAACAGAACTTGCATCTGCCAAGTTAGCTGAAGTGATTAGTGCAGACTTACCCCAGGGATCCATATCCGCCCTCTGAATGAACTTTCTTCACTCTTTCAAGGTAATCCATTGGAAATTTTGTTGCAGTGGCTGGCTCTGGGTGTGGTTATAAAGGGGAAAAAGCAGGGATACTTAAAATTCCAAAAATAAAAGTTATTATTTTGCAGTGCGGCACAACCTGTGGATGTAATTCACGTCACTCCCTCCCTTATACCACTAGAGTCGGGCCATTCTGTATACAGGAGTGCAAAATATATTGGTGTTGGAATAAACAATTAAAAGGAGGTTGGCATTTATTTGACACAACATTGCGCATGTCTCAATAATTAGATTGTAATTACTTTTAAAGTGCAATTGTTGTTCAGGAAGTAAATAGAAGCACAACAAACTGAAAAACGAGAAAATCTGTTCTTGGAGGAACACTGACACAGAGATGTGGGCAGGAGGGAGGTGTGCACCTACGCAAAGCAAAGAGGTGTGACAGGCAATCAGCTTTTATTAAAACAGTAAGAAGTTAAGCAACTCTCCAGTGCATTGTGGTTGTGGATTAGGGAAACAAGGTTTGGGGCAGTAGCTCCATGCTGCCCTTAATGGGGTGAACAGAGGCAGCACATTTGTGAGATGAAGTAAAATGAAAATAGGTGGATTGATCAAGGCAATACTGAGTAACCATACCTATTGAAAAATACCATAACTGCCCCCCTCCATCCTGAACCACATTCCGATTTTGCTCCTTTTCTCCTCCTGTCTGAACCCATGGTTTCACAAATGCAGAAAGGTCAACCAAATGATCATTACTAACAGGCAGGCAGAGTCAACAATCGTTAACGAAAACACAGCCAATACTGAATATTATAGCTAAGCCCAGACTCGTCCTCACTCCACTCCCATGGAATAATGTGAACCAGATAGAGAAACTCTTCCATTCCCTGCTATTCTGAGACCTACCAGTCATCTCCTGCAGAAGCCAATGGTTCCTTCCTAATCAGTTCAATCTGTTCTTCTCCATCTCAGTTCTGAAGGAGAGACATGCTGAGCTGACACATTAACGTTGCTTCTCTCCCATTATATGTGGCTGGGCCTGCTGAGTATTTCCAGTATTTTTGGTTCTTGTTTCCCTTTGACTCAGTACTGGGTCAGGCCAGTAGCTTTATAAAGGCTATGTTTTAATTCACTCAAACACTGTCCCACATCCAAATCACCAAAAGAAAGATTTAGAGTTCATACCAGATAGGAAGAAGGTGTCATGTTGGTCTCGGGCTGGGTGTTGCTGAGGTTGAAAGAGGGAGTCAAAGTTCCAGAATGAGCTCTCAATGAAGTTATTGGTTGGCATCTCTGTGAAACTGAAAAGATTCAAAAACTTTTAAAAACATCCTTTATGGTATGACAGCAGTTGCTCCAGATAGCTCATTACTAGGGAGGGCAGGTGGCAAGTAGGCACAACTATAGAGAGAAGTGAAATGAAAATACAGTAACAGATAAAGGCAATATTGGATAACCATCATCACTGAAAATTATTCTTTCCCCTTTGAACTCCATTCCAAATTTGCTCCTTTCCTTTTGTCAACCAGACCTCAGTTTCCCAAATGCAGAAATACCGACTAAATGATCATTAACATTTTTCCCCCTCTTTATTACACTCTGTCATGAGAAACTCTAATAAAATTATACAAAGAGCTGAGCCAATTTTATAGAGCCACCACTATATAAAGGAGGAACAAATGGTCTCTTTCGGTGCTGTATCATTCTATACTCACTATAAAATGGTCTATGACAAATATCCTTCATATTTCATTCCTTAATTACAACTGAATAAGCAGAGCTCTTGTAACAAGCAACATTGGCAGTACTAGCAGCTAAGATGACTAATCATGGATCACTTTAGACGGTTAAGGAAATAAACCTCACTTACCCCATTTCCAGAAATATCTGTCGGAATTGTGTTCGGACTTTCATCAAGGGGTGCAGGTGGCCGCATTCTGGAACGATACCCATAGCGTCAAAGTTGTACGGCTTGAACTTCTTCTCTTTCCAAGATCCACTGTCAACAAAATTCCACAGGGGCACATCTTAGAGACCACAGTGCTGCCTTCAGCAAAAGTAACACCAAAAAAAAGACAGCTGATCCGCCAAGCAGGATTAACCTAATCGGGGGCAAATTGTGACTTAATTTGTGTTTTATAACGGGTACAAGGATTAGTAAATATTTCTCGTTCAAAATAGGAATGAAATTTCTGTTAAGGTGAAACAGCAAGTTGCTAAAATTGCACTGTGAAAAGGAATCACAAATTCAGACTGCTACTTGTAAGTGTATTAGGTGTTGTGGTACAGAGCCATTCAAAGCAGGACAGTTGTAATTTCAATGCCCATTTTGTGAAGCTAGATGACCTCCCAACACCATCAAATGGAATCTTATCAACACTAGGAGGGGAACAAATAAAATCATCCAATTCTGTTCCCCAACTGCTGTTCGCTGAAGCAGTGCTTGCTCGCCACTCATGCAAACAGCACCAGGCTCAACTGCAAGACCTTTTCACACTCGAGCATCACCAAGACAATCACCACCTCAGTGCAAAGTCACTCTGACCACATGGTGAAGTCCACTTGCATTCCACAGACCAGATTCCACGACGGTTATTGCTGCAGATTCTTGGGGAAGAGATGAAAACAGCTGGACAAAAAAAATGCTCCAGTGTTTGTTAATAATGCAAGTTGTGTAATTGTTTGGGTGGGGTCTCCTATTCTTTAGCTGTTGGGCTGCAATGGGACTGAGGCGACACCATGCCACAATATGGGACATGAATGATCTTAGGTTGCTGTTTATGCCACAATGCATTGGACATTAACTACTGCCACTTTCTTGACAGTTTGTATTAATTGGTTCTGGCATCTTACTTGGCTATCATCTCCGGGGTAAGTTCAGTATCCTGCTTAACCACTGTGGTGCTGAATGAGCTTCCTTTGGTGATCCAGTAGGTTTTCACAGTCCTGTAGAAAAGCAGAGCCAGAAGTCAATTTCAGTGCCTTTCATTCCTTGTGGTTCTGCCCATGACTCACTTTGACTTTCCAGTTCTCAGCGTAGTGACTTAAATTGAGACACAAGCTGGTGGCATTTTTGATCTTTACCTGATTTCATTCTGAACCCAACTCCCAAATATCAAAGGAATTACCTTATGTTTATATAGTGCATTTCACTGAAGCACTTTGAGACATCCAAAGGTCGTGAAAGTGCTTAACAGCCAATTGAATATTTTTGAAGTGTAGTCAATGCAAGAATTGCAGCAAACTACTTTACATACAGAAAACTCCCTCAAGCAACAATGTGATAATGCCTAGATCAATGGTTCTTTCAGATACGTTGACTGAAGAATAAACATTGGTTAGAACATCTGGGACACTCCCTGCCCTCTGGAAATTATGCGGTGGGACATTTTACCTCCAGCACAGTCATCAGCTGAAAACTTTAATTCTCAACCAACAAGCAGTAGCTCCAAGCTTCAGCCCTGGGTTATGATATTGCTGAAGTGGGACTTGAACACAAAGTTGCTACTGAAGAGGCTAGAGTGTCACCATTAAAGCAGCCCAATTTGACTGACATCTCAGCTTGCCTTCCTGTCTGGTGATAAGGTGGGGTTTGGCAGGTCTTTGGGCTGCTACTTGCTGCATAGCATTGTATAGGGCTGTGTAAAGGTTCTCACTGGACCTACAGAACCAAATGCTGTCAGTAGTGGCAAGACAGTGCTGTAGTGGTAACGTCACTGATGCTCCGAGGACATGGGTTCAAATCCTGCCATGGCAGGTGGTGGGTTCGCAGTTCAATGACTCAAACTGGAAATGAAAGCTATTCTTAGTGATGATAATTATGACAATTATCATTAATCGTTGTAAAAGACCCATCTGTCCAACATATTACAAACTCCACTACTATCATTTAGGGAAGAAAATCTGCTGTCATTATTTGGTCTAGACTAAATGTGACTCCAGACCCACAGCAATGTGGCAAATTCTTAAGTGTCCTTGATAGCAGTTAGAAATGCACAATAAATACTGGCCCTGGAGGCACTGGCCACATTTGATAAAATAAACCAAAACTGGTACACCTTGGAGACGTACTTATTATTAAAGAGTTGCAGTTACACCCCTTTGTTTGGTACAAAGTAACCTTAGAGCGGCCTTAAAGGCTAGCAATAAGTGAAATTAATCACAAAAAACTGCAATATTCTTCATTTATCAGCTCCTATAGCTCTCAGCACACGTGACAGAACTGTTCAAAATGGCACAATAATGCTGAGTATACATTCTGAAAACCAACAGACTTGGACTTGGTAAGTGTGGCCGTTTATTAACGAACAAGTTAAAGATAAGAAAAAGTGTTCATACATGATAAAGGAATAATCAGAATGGAAGCAAGGGATTGAGAAAGAAGGATATTAGGCAACTACGACAGGTCAAAATTGTCAGTACCATGCTGATAAGGAGAAGTCAGAAAAGAAGTGCCATTCAAGATTCAAACAGATTTGATATGGAAAACTGTCACAAAAAAGTCTTTACTACTACTTCCAATAAATGTTCACCTGGTCAGCTAAATACGAGCAACAGTATTCCTTCAGACAAAAGATACCAAGTAAAACTGCTGACTTTATCACCAAAAGAGGTCCGAGAGAAGCTATGAACTCAGTTTAATTTAACAGTCAGCTAGAAAGTGAAGTTCAAATGAGCAGATGCATTTGTAGCTACAATTGCCGCAGCAAGGGAGCAGTAGTGCTGGGAAGGGGGGTGTGGGCAGATGCTGTAAGGTGTCACAGCACACTGTAGGAAGTTTAAAAAAATTCCCAGAAGCTTTAATAGACCACTCGAGCACATTAAAATACAGCTTTAAACTAGGTGAGAGTCATACAATGTGCACCTTGGGCTTAGATCAGGGCAGATGGCTGCCTGAGACACTTGGCTTCACTGTGGTTAGATATCAGAACTGCTTCTGTGTTTCAATGGACTGCTGAAACCTGTGTTGTTGAACCACAATGGTTCAACATTGGTAGGTAATCCTCCACTAAAATGTAGATTTAAGTTTTCAAGATATTAACATGAAAAGGCAGGGTAGATAAAGATAAATTATTTCCACTGGTTGGGGATTCTAGAACTAGGGGATAATCCACAAGTTAGGGATTGTTCAGGAGAGATGTTAGGAAGCATTTTTGCACATGAAGGATGGTAGAAGTTTGTAACTCTCTTCCACAAATGGCAGTGGATGCTGGATCAGTTGTTAATTTTAAATCTGAAACAGAAAAATATTTGTTAAAACAAAGGCATTAAGGGATACAGGTAGAAGGCAGTTAGGCCACAGATCAGCCATGATCTCAATGAATGGTGGAACAAGCTACAGGGGCTAGATGGCCTACTCCTGTTCCTACATTCCTTATGTATTTATGACTTCAAGTATCAGCAGTACAATATAGCAAAGCTACACAGTGCTCACTGCCATCCACAGAAAATAACATGCAATTACAATTTCTTTCTGCATAGCAAGGCGCTCAATCAACTCATTATTCCTCTGACCTTGCTGGGTAGCACACCCCTGCAGGCTAAGTTACACTGATACTTCCCTTTCCATCATTCCTCTGTACTAGCCTCCACATCCTCCCTCCCAACTTAGCACTGCTATCATGGAGAAGGGGAAAACAGAGTTCTACACAAATCCGCTCACACTAGGAAGGAGCTAGTCACTGATAGATAAAGCAAAGGTGCATTTTCTCACACCATGACGCTGATGCCTCCCTTGGTCAAACAGTGCGCTGGCACTTGAAGCAGGAGGGAAGACATAAACTGTGCCTCATGGCACAGAATGAATGACCAAAGACACCAAGATGCGAAAGGCTTGGAAGACTTACATCTCACTGAGCAGCTTTCTCTTTTTTAATTCGTTCTTCTCCTTATCATCCAGTTTGCTGTCCTTCCCCTGTTGGACCAACAGCAACTTGTTTTTGACAGCATCTTCAATGCAATCAGTCTATCAGAGGAAAGCAAGTTAAATGACTATTAGATATCAGGAAAAGAGTGGAATCTTTCATGTGAATTCTCTGCATTACGTGATGGCAAATTTCACAAGCTCAATTTAATAGGAAGTGTAGTTAAGACGCTAACAATTAACACCTTTGAAAAGGAACTTAAAGGAACAGCTGGTGTGTCAGGAGATGGATGGTTATACAGTCACATCTGAATGGGACAGATTGAAGTGTGGCCTCAAAAGTAAATATGAAAATCTGTTTGGTTGTGAGGGGACGGAGGCACTGGCTGTGCTGATCATTACAGACTGCAATAATGGTAGGCTTGATGGCTGAAGTCCTTTTCCTTTCAGTCCAAGCTTCAGTGTTCAGAAGAACTGGGTATGCTGCAATGAAGCCCCTTCACCTTCTTACATGTAACTTGTTTTCATTGAGTACCCCTCCCAACTGATGGGGAAAACATCTATCCTCCACTCAATTCCCCTACAGCAGGCACAAGTAGTGAGCATGACAGGGAATGAACCATGCTGGAAATCCATAGTACAGATCTCATCTCAACAACTTTGTTGCAGATTCAATCACTATTTTCCAAACTAGATGCTGCAGATGGAATGAAAAGCAACATTCAGTATATTATCATATCAGGATAATACAAGTTCAAAATTACTGTGAATATTTAATACAAATACTTAACACTGTTCATGCAAATTCCCTAATGGAGGAATTAACCAACCCAATGTATTTTGAATTGGTTAAAAAACAATTGGCAAAGGTAATAATATTTGTAAACTGGAGTTTCACTGTTTAACTTTTCCATAAGTATGGATTCTACTTTGGAAAATCTCAATACATACATTTCCCCTGTGCATGTATTTGTCATTCTGTCATGCGACACTGCGACAAAGAGGCAGCAAACATGAACAAAACTGCAAATAACTTGACCATTGCTGTTGTGCTAAGTGCACTAACAATCAAATTGCTAAAGGCCTTGGTTCAATCGGAAATCTGCTCTTGTATTAGCTAAAATAGGACTGAGGGAAGAGTATCTCTGACAAGCTAAGTCCCACAGTTATGCACTGAAGCATCAACCCACATTCTGCACGAAAGGCTTGAACAAGGTTCCAACTCAACTGCCCAACTCAGTGGTGAGTGGAGTCTGACTAGGTAGAAATGAAGTATGTGAATTAATAAACTGCTTGAAAGCCCTCAAGTTAAATGGTCACAGTGTTTAAGCTGTTGTGCTTCTGAGCCTGGCCAAAGTGGCCACAAACAGGTCAAGACAGCACACATTGAGCAGGAATTTCAGCCCAACGGCTCAGCCCCCTTTTGCTGCTATGTCCAAGCCCAGTATCCTTGCAGCACTGAGTGTCCACTGGAACTAAAAAAGTCAAAACTTGCATCTGAATTTTGTTAATTTAAAATTGAATATTTGACTTTATTGCAGTGCCCCTTTAAGGAGCTTTTTTTATCGTCTAATTTGATTTTGAAAATAGGGTTCGTGGAAGGATGCAAACCCAAATGTTTAATCTGCTCTTTCCACAGATACTGCCAGACCTGCTGAACTTCTCCAGTTCTTTGTTTTTATTTCATAAACAAGCAGATCAGTCAGTACTTGTGACTAGTATGAATGGGAAAGAATGAATGACCAAGAGAGAGTCGGCACATTCCCATGTAGACATCACAGAAATATCTCCAACTTAACTAAAACTATTGAACTAAATTAAAGCAGACAGGTTAACGTGCCCCCAAGCAAAAACAAAAAGTTCTGAGAAATTCAGTAGGTCTGGCAGCATCTGTGGAGAGAAAGCAGTTAACAGTTCTGAAGAAGAGTCACTGGATCTGAAACATTGACTCTCTTTCTCTGTCCACAGATGCTTCCAGGCTTGCTGAGTTTCTCCAGCAATTTCTGTTTTTGTTGCTTATTTCCAAAATCCACAGTCCGTTGTGTTCGTTTTTAGGTTAATGTACCCAGTGAACATTGTTGACAACTTTTGATTTCAACAGTCAAGCTGTTTTGCGTGCCCATGCATCTGTATGCATATGCATGTTGGGGGCTATATAGTGATGGCAAAACCCATTTCTGAAAACAAGACTATCAACTTTGGACGATTAAATCAGATAGCTCTACATGCATTATAAGAGTGAAGTTACACAGACACTAGGGAATTTGCGACCACCTACAGCCTTAAAGATCCGAGGTCCTCCTTCGGCATTCTTGTCTATGCGTATCCATTTACTGGACATGGCCTTGTTGAATCCCACTTTTCCACTTGGGAGTTTCTATTAAAAATGAAAAAAAGGTCCATTTTTTGAAAGCAGCATTTCATCCTTAGAGATGCAGACTGTAGATATGCAAATTTAATGATGCTTAATAATGGAAACAGAGTGACTGGGAGTCCCTCATGACAGGGTTAAGACTTCTTAAATTAGACAGCATTCCACTGCAACATGCTCACCATCAGGTCACTCTGAGTAATTCCATTTGGTGGAATAGCATCAAAAACCCGAGCTTCATGACTGCCTTTCTCCACAATCTCTTTCCCTTCATCAGTCAGCTCCCAACGCTTGCTGGATCGCAGTTCAGCCTCAATCACCTGCAGTAAAAGAGAGAGAGAGAAAGAAAGAAACAGAGCATGAGCTTTGCTCAGCAGGAATGTGCTAATGGGCATGACAAAGTTATACAACTGGGCAAGTAATCCAGAGGTTTGGATACATAAAACATGAGCTCTACTTATGTGGCAACAAGATTCCTATCCTTCTTCATTAACCTATGACCTTGTTGTGGAATGCGTATGTACGTAGTCTGGAAAGGTCATGCCAAAATGCCCTCTGCAGCTGAATAGCTCAATATGAATTCAGCCTATCAGTGACCCAATGCTGAGGAAGTACCTTTACCACACAGACTTCAATTGTCCCAAATCAAAAGGTGGATAAATAATTTGGGGCAAGTAATAATTTGGAAAATCACCTCGAACCAGTGAATATTTTTAAATAAGGCCCGGTTTCTCTTGAATTTCCAACATGATTTCTCCAACAAACAAAAGCTAGGGGAGGCCCCCATGTGTAACTTTGGCCTGCCATCTGGCAGCCCAGATGGTTAAGCCATCTAGTGTCCATTTGAATGGGTTGGCCTACGATTATCTATCTGCCCAGCTGAGTCAACCCACTCTCAGACAGTACACCTGGCTAGACAGGTCCACCCACTGTCTGGATGGGATGAACTGCCACCTATCTGTGTGGACGGGCTGGGAGGAGAGGTGTCTGTGTGCTGGAATTATTATAGATATTTTCTAATCAACTTACATGGCATGAAGAATCACAGAAGACTCAATGTAATTTTTTAAAAATTTATTCATTTGTGGGTTGTGGGCATCACTGACTGGCCAGCATTTCTTGCCTATCCCTTGGTTACCATCGAGAAGGTGGTGGTGAGCTTCCTTCTTGAACCGCTGCAATCCACCTGTTGCAGGTCGCCGCACAATGCTATTAGGGAGGAAATTCCAGGATTTTGCCTTAGCTACTTTGAAGGAATGGCAATATATTTCCAAGTCAGGATGGGGAGTGGCTTGGAGGGGAATTTGAAAGTGGTGGTATTCCCATACGTCTGCGGCCCTGTCCCTCTAGATGGAAGTGGTCGTGGCTTTGGAAGGTGCTGTCTGAGGATCTTTGGTGAATTTCTGCAGTGCATGTTGTAGATAGTACACACTGCTCCTACTGAGTGTTGGCGGTGGAGGGAGTGGATGCTTGTGGATGTAGTGCCAATTAAGTGGGCTGCTTTGTCCAGGATAGTGTCAGGCTACTTGAGTGTTGTTGGGGCTGCACTAATCTAGGCAAGTATGGAGTATTCCATCACACTCCTGACTTGTGCCTTGTAGATGGTGGACAGGCTTTCAGGTGTCAGGAGGTGAGTTACTTGCCACAGTATTCCTAGCCTCTAACCTGCTTTTGTAGCCACTACATTTACGTGGTGAGTCCAGTTGAGTTTCTGATCAATGATATCTCCCAGAATGTTGATAGTTGGGGATTCAGTCATCATAACACCATTGAATGTGAAGGGGTGATAGTCATAGCCTGGCATTTGTGTGGCATGAATGTCACTTGCCACTTGTCAGCCCAAGTCTGGATATTGTCCAGATCTTGCTGCGTTTGGACATGGACTGCTTCAGTGTCTGAGGAGTCGCAAATGGGGCTGAACATTGTGCAATCACTGCGAACATCCCCACTTCAGACCTTATGATGGAGGGAGGGTCATTCATGAAGCAGCTGGAGGTGGATGGGCCTAGAACACTATACTCTGCAACAAAACAAAGAACTGCAGATACTAGAGATCTGAAAGACAAAAACAGAAATTGCCAGAGAAACTCAGCAGATCTGACAGCATCAGGAGGGAGAAAACAGAGCTAATGTTTTGAGTCAGTCACCCCGCATCAAAACAGGACTCCAGTTTTTGCGTTTAATGTCAATTCTGTCTCTTTCCCTCCACAGATGCTGCCAGTCCTGCTGAACTTCTACAACATTTTTTTGCCTTTTTATTTCAGATTTCCAGCACTGGCAGTATTCTGCTTTTATATCGGCTCAGGCTGGTTATCCAGGCACAGGAGAAGTCTTTGTGCCTGTCCAAGTGTCTCTATCCCTCTGGTTTGCCCATGAATTGAAGGCGAGCAGTCTGACACCAACCCTTCCTTCCCATCACTGGCCTTCAACCCCCACACACCCATCACGTCATACCCAACACTCCCCTAAAATCTTATCCCCCATCTACCCCTCCCTCACAGCCACCTCCCATAACCCCTGCCCCTCCCCCTCCCACACGCCCGCCCTCCCCCCAAACCCCTCCCCTGCCCTCCCACACCCCCTCTTCCCCACCCCTCCCTCTCTTCCCATCCTGTCCCCCTCTTTCCCTGCAGCCCCACCCTTCCCTCTCTGTTCCCCCGCAGCCTCACTCCCCCTCTCCCTTCCCCCACACCCCCAACCCCACCAATCCCTCTCTTCCCCCAGCTCTACTCCTCCCTCTCTTCCCTTCCCCTCCCATGCCCTCAGCCCCACCTCTCCCTGCCCCTCCCACACCCCCACCCCCACCCCTCCCACACCCCCACCTCTCCCACACCCACCTCTCCTACACCCCCGCAGACTCACCCCCTCTAGGCCCCTCGCACACCCCC
>JAHRHZ010000086.1:10886273-10900374 GCA_024137785.1 Ginglymostoma cirratum | reverse complement strand
GATGAAGGGTCCAGACCTGAAACTTCAGCTTTCCTGCTCCTATGATGCTGCCCGGCCTGCTGTGTTCATCCAGCTCTACACCTTGTTATCTCAGACTTCAGCATCGGCAGTTCCTACTATCTCTCCTGTTTATAGTAGTTTGGCACATCACCAAAACCTGATCACCAAACCACCCCAAGGTCACCGCATTAAAAAACTCATGTAAAGGCTTCCACCAATGGTTTTGTGTTCTGCTCCCACATTTAATCTACTCTAATGTCTTTTCTTTTCATTCTCTTCAGTGTTCCATCCCTTATTTTCCTGTTTTCCTCCAGCAAAGTTGGGTCAAAATCTTTGAACTCCTTCCCTGATGGTATGATGGGTAACCACACCACATGGGTGCAATGGTTCAAGAAGGAACCAACAACTCAGCAGTAATTAGGAATGGGCAGTAAAAGTAGGTCTGAACACTGATGCCCACAACCTACGAGTAAGTAATAAAAAAAATTGTTACTCTATCCTTGAAGATGCCCTTCAACCAGCAACAAGAACTTGTGTTTATGTGGTGTCTGTATGGTGTATTTAAAGTAGCAAAACACCCAGGGGTGCTTCGTTATAAAACACAATATGACAGCAAGCCACTTAAGGAGCTTTTAGATCAGATGGCCAGGCATATTAACATCAATGTCCTTGAAGGAGCCAATAGCACCAGTATCGAGGTCATGATCATCCAAAGTCAACTCTGCTGGGTTGGCTATGTGCTTAGGATGCCTGGATTCTGATTGCCAAAGCACATCTTGTTTGCCCAGCTCAAGGAAGGCACTTGAATGAGAGGAGGAAAGGAAGCACTTCAAAAACTCTCTGCCAGCGGAAGCGGTGGAGGCTGGTACAATTACAACATTTAAAAGACATCTGGATGGGTACATGAATAGGAAGGGTTTAGTGGCACATGGGCTAATAGCTGGCAAATGGGATTAGACTTATTTAGGATATCTGGTCGACATGGACATGTTGGACTAAAGGTCTGTTTCCATGCTGTACAGCTCTAATGACTCTATGACTGTCTGACTGTAAGGCTTATCTACCTCACGGGCAGCATGATGGTCAGTGGGTTAGCACTGTTACCTCAGGGGACCTGGGTTCGATTCCAGCCTCAGGTGACTGTCTGTGTGGAGTTTGCACATTCTTTCTGTGTCTCTGTGGGTTTCTGCTGGGTGCATAGATTTCCTCCCACAGTCCAAAGATGTGCAGGTTAGGTTGATTGGCTGTGTTAAAAAAAAGTTCTCTGCAGTGCCCAGAGACGTGGATTAGCTGTGGTAAATGTGGGATTATGGGGATACAGGAGGTGGCTGAGTCTGGGTGGGATGCTTTTCAGAGGTTTGTTGTGGACTCAATGGGCTGAATGGCCTATTTCTGCACTGTAGGATTCAATCATACTTATTCTTTGCCTGTTTTTGTGTAATGTTTCAATGCCAGTCGAAATCGCTAATGGCAGTGCGAGATCCTGTGTTTCAAATGAAGTGAAGTATTTCAGCAAAGTTCCTATAGTCCCTCAAGCTTGTTTGGCCCTATTCAATATGAATGTGGCATACTCTGTCAAAATTGAATTGCACAACACAACCCATTACCTTATACTGGTCCCCAGTGTGTGATTGTGGCTATTCCCTGTGAAAGGAACTCTTGGAAGATCTTGAAACAGACGAACAAGTGGAGCGGTCAACAAGACAGATTGAAGTCTGTCAAAAGTTATGATAATACTCTTGCCAGTTTTGAAGGTGCTATAGAATTGCAAGGTGTTGTATTTTGAAGTCAAAGTCTATAAACTTTAAATCGGGGCGGAAAAACTCCAAAGACATTTTAGAAATCTCGGGGGAGGTTGTGGCACAGTGGTGATGTTTCTGGACCCAGACTAATGCATGGGTTATGTGGATCCAAATCCCACATGGCAGCGGCTGGAATTTAAATTTAGTTAATAAATCCGGGATTGAAAGCTAGTTTTAGTCAAGGATGCACTTGAATTATCATCAATTGCAATAAAAACCCATCTCATTCACTAATGCCCTTAAGGGAGGGAAATCTGCCATCCATACCCAGTCTGGCCTCCATGTGACTCCAAATCAACTGCAATGTGACTGATTTCTGAAACGGCCAATAGTTCGCAAGTGACTCATACTGCTCTTGCCAATAACGTCCACATCCCATGAGACGAAAATTACAAAAGCCATTAAATTGTATTTGTCAGGTACAAACAAAAAATACAATGTTAGCCTTTATATCCAGAAGATTAGAATGTAAAAGGAGGGGATTTCTGCTGAAGTCGTAAAAAGCCATGGTTAAACCATGTCTCGAGTACTATGTACAGTTTTACACACCACATCTTAGAAAGAGTATACTGAAAAGGAATGCACCATCCACTAGAATGTTCACAGGGCTCCAAGAGTTAGGTTATGATGAAACATTTCATAACTAGGTTTGTATTCTTGTGCTGAGGGGCAGCTGCCGCTAAGGTACAATGGGGAAAGACCACTAAGTCTTTCTGCCAAAGTTAAATGGGGATCTGTTCAGTTATTGGACCCTCCAAGTGCCTTAAATGCATGTAAATATAGTCTTTTATATGTAAGAGATATCTTTGGTTTGTTTGGATAGAGTCAAACTCCAATGTTTGTTTGTTTCTTTGATGTGTTACTGCACAAAACCAAACTGCATTTGTGACTATGTATGCATACGAAGATTTTTTTATGAATAAAGTACATTTCTGAAAATAACTTTTTGGACAAAAAAGCTAAGTTTGCATCCTCTAGAGTATAGAAAGTTAAAGCATGATTGAATGTTTTTAAGGATTTTGCAACTGATTGATCTGGCTGATGGAGAGTATATTTTCCGCTAATATGCAGGGCACAACATTAGGCAGACCATAATAGGATTGATGCTCGACAACTCTTCTTCACACAAAAGGCATTAGTAATGTAGAGAAGTACCTCACACAAAAAGTGATAGATATAATTCAAACACAGAAGGAAAAACAATAATTCTGGCAATGAGACATATTGGTCTGAATCATCTTGGATACTTGAAAATGGAGCTTGAGTTCAAACTGGTACAATCAGTATCTTCATTTCCAAGTGTTCCTTTATTTAACTGACTTTTTTTTTACCTCAGAGAAGTCTTGGAGCGGGTGCAATGAGGGTCCACGAGGTTTTTTTTTTGGGATGGGTTGCTGTTTGAGAATAAAAGTATATGCTAGGGAGTTTAGAAGAATGAGAAGTGATCTCATAGAAAACCCATGGGAACCTTGATTTGATTTATTGTTATGATAGTCACGTGCACCTAGGTACACTGAAAAGTTTTGTTTTGCGTGCTGAACGGGCAGATCATACCACACAAAGTGCATTAGGGTAATAGAACAGAGCAAGAAATACAATCCTTGAAGGGTTTGACAGAGCAGATGCTAGAATTCACTGGCTGGAAAATCTAGAATTAGAATCCACATCTTGGAGATGAAGGTGGTCTATCAATAAGAAATTTAATCATCTAGAGGACTGCACATTCTCAGTTGTTAAGTATATTCAAAGGAATTTGGGGAAAAACATGGGTGGTGATCTTATCAAACACAAGAGCAGGCCTGGGAGAGACTTTGTTGGCCACTTTTGTTTTCTTACCTTCTTATGAGACTGATAGATTTGTTTCTGGACAAGAGGGTAAGAGGATGGGGCAGGGGCTTTGGAGCCATGATTGCAATGGAAGGGTGGAACAGGCATGATGAGAGGCCACATGGCCTTTATGTGCCGAGGCAACAATGCAGGAATCGCTCTATACTGCATTGACCTGTTAGCACACACAGTACCCACTGCTACTAGTAACTTCTTAGGATGCAACTTTAACAGAGAGACTGAATAGGGCGACGTAGTTGTAGAATAAAGGAACACGCTTAAGACTAAGATGCAAAGGAATTTCTCCTCCCAGAGGGTAGTGAACACCTGGAATTCTCAGAGAGATCACTGACAATGTTTAAAGAGGAAATAGAATAGATAGATTTTTGAAATATGGGGAAACTAGAGGGCTATGATGAGTTGGTGTGAAAGAGAAATTGAAGGCTGGGACGGGTCAGGCATGATGTTAAAGAATGGCAGGACAGGCAAGAGGGGCTGAATAGCCTGCTGTTCATCTATTCGTATGTTCTTACATGCTCTCAAGAGTGAGCAGCTGACATGCAGCGGGATTATACTCCAGAATCATTGCCTAATGTGAACATGATTGGCATAAAAGCAGTGAAATGTAAAGTCACTATAGTCCCAGATGGCCATAGGGCTGACGTCACATTAGAGATAACTATGGCAGTTTAACCTGAGGGTCTCGCATCTCAGGCAAGGGGAGAGGTTGAGAAGGGGGACCTTTATGGTGGCAAACAGAGACAGGTCTGACAGCATCTGTGAAGAGAAAACTGTGTTAATGTTTCAGGTCCAGTGACCCTTCTTCAGAACTGATAGCGTTGGGTAAAGGTGGTATTTATGTTGGTGGTGGGGTGAAGGAGTGAGCGGATATGAGAAGAGAGAACCTGGAGAGATAGTGAAATAAAAGGTGCGCAGACAAAGGAATTGTTGATAGTAAACCAGGCGAGAAGAGAAGCTAAGTAGGTATAATGGGGGCTATGAGTAAGTGAAAGTGAGTTGGTTATACTAAAAGCAAACCATTTCATCTTAAGACCTGGGATGTGGAAGTGGTAATCAAAAATTGTTAAACTGGATAAACAGAAATTGCTGGAGAAACTCGGGGCTGGCAGCCTCTGTACAGAGAAAACAGTTAACGTTTCAAACATCAAAACTGAAGGATAGTCACTGAGCATTAACTCTGTTTTCTCTCCACAGATGCTGCCAGACCTGCTGAGTTTCCCCAGCAATTTCTGTTTTTGTGCATTTCAGATCTCCAGCCTCCACAGGACTTTGTTTTACATTATTGTTAAACTTGATATTGAGACCTGTAAGACCCTCAAGCAGGTGTTCTTCCAGCTATACTGGAGTACTGCAAAAAACCTCAGACAATCCTTCATGGGGCCTCAGTCAGGGTGGGATCTGAACCCACGTGTTACTCTGCATTGCAAATCATCTGTCCAGCCAACTGAGCTAACCGACCCCCATATATTTTTTCTGTAAGGAGTAAGGCCTGTTAAATTCCTTAATTAATGAGTTTGAAACACCCCACCCCATCCCAAATGATTGCTAATGCAATGGCCATGTTGGCCTTGGAGGGTGTACAACGTAAATTTACAAGAATATTACCTGGACTTCAGGGTTAAATTAAGAGGAAGGATGATATGAATTAGGTCTGTTCTCCCTAGAATTTATAAGGTTAAGGAGTGGTCTGATCAAAGTCGTCGAGGTATTAACAGGAAAAGACAGGGTAGATGAAGATAAACTATTTCCAATGGTTGTGGATTCTAGAACTAGGGGACATAATCTAAAAAGGAGGGCAAACCATTCAGGAGAGATGTTAGGAAGCGCTTTTACACTTGACAGGTTTTAGAGGAAGTAGGAACTGCCGATGCTGGAGTCTGAGATAACAAGGTGTGGAGCTGGATGAACACAACAGGCCAGGCAGCATCAGAGGAGCAGGAAAACTGACATTTTGGGTCTGGACCCTTCTTCAGAAATGGGGGACGGGAAGGGGGCTCTGAAATAAATAGAGAGAGGGGAAGGTGATAGAAGGTGGATAGTGGAGCCAATGGGTGGAGAGAAGACTGACAGATCAAGGAGGTGGGGATGAAGCCAGTAGAGGTGAGTGTAGGTAGGGAGTTGGGATGGTGGTTGGTCAGTGAGAACGGAGGGGCGAGTAGGTGGGAGGGAAGACGGACAAGTCAAGGAGGCGGCGATGAAGCCAGTGCGGTTGAGTGTAGGTTGGGAGTTGGTCAGTGAGGAGGGAGGGGCGGGTAGGTGGGAGGGAAGACGGACAGGTCATGGAGGCGGGGACGAGAGGAGCTGGTCTTGGGATGAGGTCTGGGGTGGGGAGATTTTGAAGCTAGTAAAGTCCACATTGAGACCATTGGGCTGCAGGGTTCCCAGGCAGAATATGAGGTGCTGTTCCTCCAGCCTTCGGGTGGCATTGTTGTGGCATTGGAGGAGGCCCAGGATGGACATGTCTTCCAAGAATTGGGAGGGGGAGTTGAAGTGGTTCGTGACTGGGCGGTGTTGGGTTTGGAACTTTCTTCTATAAGTGGAAGTTGATGCTAGACCAGTTTTCAGTTTTAAATCTGAAATGGATTACTTTTTGTCAAGCACAGGTATTAGGGGTTATGTCCAAAGGCAGGTAGGTATGCGTTATGAGGAAGGATTACTGGACTCGAAATGTTAACCCTGTTTTCTCCCACGGATGTTGCAAGACCTGCTAAGTTTCCTCAAGTAATTTGTTTTTGTTGCAGGTATATGGAGTTAGGCCACAGATCAGCCAATGATCTAATGAATGGCAAAACGGACTCAAGGGGCTGAATGGCTTACTCCTGTTCCGATTTCCAGTGTTGCTTATGTTCCTAGAATCCCTGCAGTGCAGATGGAGGCCATTTGGCCCACTGGGGCTATACCAAACGTCCAAAGAGCATCCCAACAAGAGCCCCCCAGCCCTGCTAATCCACCTAGCCTGCACATCCCTGGACACTATGAGCAATTTAGCATAAGCTATCCACCTAACCAGCACATCTTCAGACTGAGAGGAAACAGAACACCTGGTGCACACAGACATGGTGCAAACCCCACCCAGTCGCTCAAGGTCAGAATGGAATCTAAGTCCCTGGTGCAGTGAGGCAGCAGTGCTAACCGCTGAGCCACTGTGCTGCGCCTATGTTCCTATGTGCCTTGCTGTTTCTATGTTCAAATGTTGTTATGTTCCAATCTTCTAATGTTCCCATTTTCCTACATTCCAATGTTCCAAGTGTTCCTATGTTATAATGCTCCGATCTTCTAATCTCTGACTCCTCCCTTCCCTTCCTCAACATCTCTGTTTCCATTTCTAGGGATAGATTGGTCACTAATATCCACTGTTAACGTACTGACTCCCACAGTTACCTGGACTATAAAATATAAATCCTTGCACCCTGCTTCCTGTAAAGACTCCATCCCATTCTGTCAGTTCCTCCTGTCCGTCACACATGTTCAGATGAGGCCAACTGAACATCCCTGGACACTTTGGGCAAGGGAGCCTCCGAAATGTCCACCTGCTTCCTCAGCCAAGGATTCCCAGCACCATCGTCGACAGGGCCCTCAACCTGGTCCGACCCATCTCCTGCACTTCCGCCCTCACCTCCCTCCCGCAACAGCGATAGGGTTCTCCTTGTCCTTACCTACCATCCCATCAGCATCTACATCCAGAAGGTCATCAGATGCCATTTCCAGCACCTCCAGCGAGACTCCACCACCAGACACATATGCCCCTCCCCTCCCTTGTCTGCCTTCCACAGGGACCGTTCCTTCCAGGACACCCTGGTTCACTCTTCCTTCACCCCCAACACCCGCCCACAGCCCCACGGCACCTTCTCCTGTAACTGGCAAAGGTGCAACACCTGCGCATTTACCTCCTCTCTCCTCAGTATCTAAGGGCCCAAACATAACTTCCAGGTGAAGCAACACTTCAGCTGCACTTCCCAGAATCTAGTCAACTGCATTCGCTGCTCACAATGTGGACTCCTCTACATTGGGGAAATGAAGCGCAGACTGGCTGATCGCTTCACAGAACATCTACGTTCCGTGCGCAAAAAAAGACCCTGAGCTCCCAGTTGCCTGCCACTTTAACACACCATCCTGTTCCCTGGACAATACCTCTGTCTCTGGCTTGCCGCAGTGTTCCAGTGAAGCTCAACGCAAGCTGGAAGAATAACTCCTCATTTTCTCACTTGAAGACCCTGCAGCCTTCTGGACTCGATATTGAGTTCAATAATTTTAGGGCCGAAACTCTCCCATGTCCTAGTCTCCTACCCCACACACCAGGCCTTGTTATCACATAGCCTGCCATTACACGCTACGTATTGTTGGTCACTGACAGCCCCCACTAACAGCTATTCACCCTCCCAGCCAGATCGTTATCAACTCTTTTGTTTGTCCAACTGTTTTCTCTCTCTCTTTGGGCTCTATCCTTTATCCTATTGTTTACTCCCGACTCCATTGCCTCTCCCTATTTTCTGCATATAAACCGATGTTTTCCCAGCTAACATGAGTCCTGAGGAAGGGTCACCAGACCCGAAACTTTAACTCTTAGATATTAAGAACTGCCGATGCTGGAGTCAGAGATAACACAGTGTGGAGCTGGAGGAACACAGCAAGCCAGGCAGCATCAGAGGAGCAGAAAAGTTGACCTTTTGGGTCGGGACCCTTCTTCAGAAATGAGGCATTTGTGAAGAAGGGTCCTGACCCAAAACATCAGCTTTCCTGCTCCTCTGATGCTGCCTGGCATGCTGTGTTCCTCCAACTCCACACGATGTTATCTCTACGTTAACTCTGATTTTTTCTTCAGCAGATCCGGCAGCATCTGTGAGCTTTTCCAGCAATTTCTGTGTTTGTTCCTATGTTCCTGAAATAAAAACAGACATTGCTGTATAAACTTATAATGTCTGGCTGTATCTGTGGAGAGAAAGCACAGTTTTGTTGACTCTGCTTTCTCTCCACCAATGCAGCCAGACCTGCTGAGTTTCTCCAGCAATTTCTGTGTTTGTTTCGGATTTCTAGTTCTTTGTTTTATTCTTATGTTCCCATCTTGCCTTCAGCTGTTTTGGAAACTCAAGCCTGGTCTCTAGAGTTGCAGGAGTGGGGGGGCAGTAACGTGTCCTTTGTGACTCAATCTGATTGAAAGCCGCGTCCACCAATGGGGAGCGAGATCCTGCCGCAGGCGGTTCCCGCCCCGCTGCTTCCGCCGACCGAACATGTGGTCGTCGCCCATTGGTCGAGAGCCCCGGTGCCATGACGTTCGGGGCGACCAATCAGCGTTGGCCATCTGGGCACGCTGCGCAACCTAACATGCTGGCTGCTGGTGGGAGGGCGGACGGTCGGGAGGGCGGGGACACTAGGTTTGGGTGACGGCAGTTTAGGCCAATCAGGAGCCGGAGAAATCAGCCGCAGTGGCCGGGGCGGCCAATCAAAACAGGGGACGCCGCCAGGACGGGGAGGTGCGATTTAGCCGTCTGTGAGGTTTGTGTGACGCGCGCGATATAAAAGCATCCGCGGGGAGCTCCTTCATTCCTGGTGGCTTCAGCTCTGTCAGAAGCTTTTCGGTTAATGTGTTAAATTCTTTCCACTTGTTTTTCCCCCTTCCCACTCCCCCATTCCCTCCGAGCACAAGCCCACACCCGTTTTTCTTTTTTCCCCCTAATATTTACCGAGGGAGGAAAAAAAGTAATTTAGGAAGGCCAAAGTCGAATACATCCCCCAGAAGATGAAGACCAGGTTGCTGCTCTGCTTGCTGGTTGCCTTGGCAGCTGCAGACCCCACCGTTTATTTTAAGGAGGAATTTTCCGACGGAGGTGAGTTTGAGGAAGAAGGTGTCTTGAAGGAAAAAGGAGCAGGCCATCCTTTGCCGTAAACCTTCCCCCAAAAATGTTTCTTTCTGATATCGACTGAGTATGAAATGTGTGTGGATGAGACTGAATCTGCAACCCATTATTACCCAGAATTTCTGGATCAATCCAGATTCGATTTGGGGGAAAGAAGGTTGGGGTGCATATGTTAGGAAAGTGTTTTTATTCTCTTCTAAACCTTTTTTTTTAAAAAGGAAATAATTCCCTGGTGTAGCAATCTTTTTTTTTGAACAGAAAATGGAGGAGGTAAGTAAACTTTTTTGTTTGTTTCACTTTTCTTCTTCATTTCAAAAATAGAATTTACTGAAAATTTTAAGTTTTTTTTTAATTTGCTTTTTGACATTTTGGTGTATGGGATGATGAACTTCTGCCCTCTTCCCACCCCATTTTCTCCAAAAAAAGTTTTTTTTTTGTTCTATTAGGCCTTTGATATTTATTTTAAATATTTAGACTTTTAAAAGCATCACTCTTTCTGTGCAGAGCTATAAATTTAAAGTCCTTGCTTTTTGTATAATCTTGTTTAAAGCATCAATATTTTGGGGCTCTTGATCTAAAAGTAAGTATGTCTTTATTTATCCATTTAACTAAAACTTTTAATGGAACTAACCACTTCTCCTTTTCAAAACATTGTGCAAAAAAAAAATTGAGTTTTTCCCTTGTTTAGAAACCAACTTCCTTGTGGGAATGTTTGTCTGGAATATGCTAGCTCTTATGACCTCTCAACCAGTTTTGCTGGTGTGCAGGTTTGCCAAAAGGACTTACAAATGCTGTAAAATATTTCTTTTTTTTTGTCTTCTATTTTGATCCATATTTTACATCAATTACAATTATTTGATCTAGTTTGTTTGGCTGTGTGCCATTTGCAAATTGTTAAATTGCAAATTATCACGTGACTGGGTAAGTATAGGTGGCAGACCTTTCGAAATTCTGTAGAACCTGCAAGTTGACCAGCTAACAATGGAGTAAGGTAAAGTAAATCTGCTTGTTACCCTTTATAGGCTCTATATTCTAGTCTGTTTTTAAGATCAAAATAGAAGCTATTTTGACTTTCTTGATGTCCTAGATTTTCTGTAGGTACCACGCTGAGACAGATCTAAGCTCTACTGTGAATGGTGGCAATTTGATCATCGTGTTCAGGAGGACAAGGAAAGCTGGTCAGAAACTGGATAGTGGCCAGTATATTCTGCACCTCCTGTAAAGTAGTCCCCATTTGGAAAGTTACCCCTTTGCAACCTCCACCTGCTTTCTCCTGTCCAAAAGCCTGAAGACACGTAATATGTAATGTTGCACAAGCTAGTTCCAAAGTTGTGAAATACAGAATGGCTATGGGACTTTCACAACAAAGTAGGCAATAGATCTCATTGTTGAAATGAGGAAAGATCCTGTTGATGACTTCTTAAGATTTTTAGCTTTTGGTGAGCTTTGCTGCCAATTTGTGTGTAATCTACAACCCTGTTTTTGGAATGTTGCGGAGTTGGTGCTATTGCTGCCTCCCTTCTTTATAAAAGAACTAATGCAGTATTGGTATCAAGTGACACTGGGAGAATAGGGTTCTATCTCTAGTCACTGCTAACAACCACATGTACTTTTAAAGCACCTTAATTGTCATGAAAAAGTCCAGGGCACCTCACAGAGCTAAAGATAGTAGAGGGTCACCGGACCCGACACGTTAACACTCTTTTTTTTTTTTTTTTTTTTTTTCCTTCACAGATGCTGCCAGTCCTGCTGAGCTTTTCCAGCAACTTCTGTTTTTGTTTAAAAATAGTAGAGTTGGGGCAAATGAGCATATTCTTGGCAGAGAAGTGATTTAGAGGCAACTTAAAGGAGGAAGAGAGGTGAGGGGAAAACTGCGGTGCTTGAGGCTAAAGCACACTCCTAGAGATTAGTTCAAAAGTGACATAGATGTGATCCATCATGTGTAGTAACGGAACCTCCAAAAGAAGTAAATGGGAGGTGGAAAGTGGGGACTTGAGTAGAGAACACATTATTGTCTGGAGTGAATTCATAGAATGTGAAACCAAAGATCTCAATACTGTCTGGTCATGATCAATCTGTTATTTCCCCTTCGTTAAGTTATTGTAGGAAGTAACTGTTGAATTGAGTTTTAATAAATGTAGGGAGTTCATGACTTTTCCTAAGATTTGAGGACAGTCTGAGCAAATCCCTACTCAGTAATAAGGAGGTGCTGTTTAGATGGATTTAAAAATTGCCTTACCTTAAGTAAGAAATTCTTTGAATTCCTGTAAGCTGCTATTTCTTTTGTGCTCTACCTTGCTGAACTAATAGGAAATCAACTTCCCAATCTTGAACAATACTTGTACCATCTCAAAATAGTGAAACTATCCTCGTGCTGGAACCAGCTGTCTTGTCAGGAAGAAGGAGCCACTGTTGCATGTCTTGGTGTCTCTTCCAGGCAGGAACATCTTTACTTGAATGTTGTAATCATTAATTGTTACATATGGGCAAATGTTGCTGAAGCACCAGTGTAAGGCCAGAACGAATGCCAAAACTACTACTACCAATGAGGTTTGATTGCTAGCTAATGGATCAGGCAGTGTAAATTAGCTTAAAATGAATGCTGCAGTTTACAATGATTGTGTAGTGGATGCCAGCTTGAATGAATACATGGTTTCCATGTCAGTTGCAGCAAGCTATTTTCTTCTACTGCAGTAATTTTTGTTCTTGTTTGCTATATTTCTTATCTGGTTCCAGGACTGATTTAACAGGTAGGCTATGGTGCGTAGCCATACAATGATGGGTTGTGCAGCTGACCAGTTGGTCTTAACCTCCTGTATTTTGATGTGCTATGCTGTTTTTGTGGGGTTTTTTTGCATGTAAGTTGTAGTCTGGAATGGTAGAGGCTTCAATTTGATTCCACCACGTGGCTGACGAAATACTTCTCACATTCTACCACTTGCCATGCATTGGAAGGATTTGAGTCGTTGATCAACCTGTTTCTCAACAGTCGTTTCCTGGAGTGGGCCTTCAACCCAGACCTTCTGGTTCAGAGACAGGGATGCTTATTCACTTTGCCACAAGAGCATCCCCACAGCAGATACAAGTGTTTATAAGTTTTAAAAAGCTCTTCAATCATCATTCTCAGGTCTGCTTTCCTTTTAGAAGCTAAAGTAATTTACTGGAAACATAACACAAAAGCGGAGCATTCCAGAGAAGTCTCAGCAGTTAGGGCAACCCCTGGGAGAGAAACAGTTAATGTTTCAAGGTGCTGTAAGTCAAGAAGTTGCTGGGAAAGAGCTCAGCAGATCTGGCAGCATGTGTGACGGAAAAAGTTCACGTTTTGGGTCTAGTGACCCTTCCTCAGAAGTCTGTGTGTGACGTTTCAGGTGGATGACTTTCCATCCAGGTCTGAAGACCAAAAATATTTAATTCTTTCCACAGAACAGATCTGTCTTCTGTTTCCAGCATTTCGTTTTTTAACCTAAACCATCATCTGCTTTAAAACGTCCTAATCTCTTTAAGTTTGTTTCTGCCCCACATGCACATAATGACTTGTACAGAAATGTTTCACCTGTACAGGTAGGTGACTTGTACACCTAGTTTTTACCTGGAACAGGCAATCTGATTTTGAATGCAGAACAGCATCTGAGAATGAACAACTCTCTCTTTCTTTTTGACATCTAATCTGAAAGGGCAGTGTAAATTAGCTTAAAATGAATGTAGCAGTTTACAATGATTGTGTAGTGGATGCCAGCTTGAGTGAATATGTGGTTTCCATGTCAGTCCTCAAACTCAACCTATGGGGAATAGTCCAGAGGTGGATGCTAGTGAGCCAAGCTTGGCTGAGTTGTTCCATAATAGTCCTAATCATCAAGCTGTCCCTTTTTTTGTTTCAAAGGATTAGAATCCCTCAGTCTTGTCCTTCTAATTTGGAGACTTGTCTGCTTTTTACAAATAAGCTGAAATTGCAATCGCTTCCAATTAAGCTTAGGCCAAGTTTTATATCAGTAGTGGATTATATAACAAGATCTTACTTTGCATGGAGCTTTTGAAGTGTTGCCAGTTTAAAGTAGTCACTTGCTGTGTGTACAAGTTCTGGTGAATTACCAGCACTCCAAGGGATCCCATCTGCTTTAATCTCCAAGCAAAGGAGTTGGATCAGCATAACAAAACATGATGCTATATGTGTTACCCCTTGATTCTTTTAAATCATTGTGCTTTCAATTGGATCTGTTGCTGGAAGAGCAGGTAACTAGAATAGAAGTGGTCTGAAGAGAATGTTTGTTTGAAACTACTAGCTGGCTTTCAAGTAATGGAAATTTACTATCCGCGTTTTGAAGCTCCACAAACAGGCACTGAGCTGCTTCACCAGTCTGATTTACAGGGCATTGTCCTAAAAGGATAGCTGTTTGTCTCTCCCTAGATCATAAAATCCTTCTGGTGCCGAAAGAGGCCATTTGGCCCATCGTATTTGCATGGACCCTCTGAAGTGCATCCCTTCCAGACCCACTCTGTACCCTAGATAACAAGCATGGGGCTGGATGAACACAGCAGGTCAAGCAGCATCATAGGAGCAGGAAAACTTGACGTTTCGGGCCTAAACCCTTCATCAGG
>JAHRHZ010000086.1:10870122-10885873 GCA_024137785.1 Ginglymostoma cirratum | reverse complement strand
CCTGATGAAGGGTTTAGGCCCGAAACGTCAAGTTTTCCTGCTCCTATGATGCTGCTTGACCTGCTGTGTTCATCCAGCCCCATGCTTGTTATCTCGGATTCTCCAGCATCTGCAGTACCTTTTATCTCCACTCTGTACCCTACACATTCCGTGGCTAACCTGCCTTGCCCAGAATTGTGCAGGCTATTTAGCATGGCCAATCCATCTAAGTGCATTTTTTTTTTCGGACTATGGGAGGAAACTGGAGCCCCCAGAAGAAACCTATGCAGACACGGTGAACGTGCCAAACTCCAGACAGTTGTCCAACGCTGGAATTGAACTTGGGTCCCTGGTATTGTGAAGCAGCGGTTCTGCCCCGAGCCACTGCTACCAGATGCTTAGTATTTCTTGTACTTTCTGCTAGCTCTCTGATTTCTTGTAATTTGCTTTGAAGGAATTCATTGGTCCATATTCCATAAGAGTGGGTAACATACAGCTGCACCTTTTACCTGATTAACTGGGTCACTGACACTTGCCAAAAGTTGCAATGTCACTTGTAGAAAGAAGTTTTGTTACATATACTAAATCGTGTTTGTTGTCCACTTGTTTTATTTCTAACATCTGTCTTTGGAACTTCAAGCTTTTAAGTAGAAAATTTAAAAACGTAACTTCCTCTCCTCTTACCATGACCATCCCAACCACTTTCCTTGTGGCTTCCAGCTTGCCCTACCTCTGCCCTGTGGATGTTGTGCAGTTCCCTGGGTACCAGTAACTGTCCTTTCTCCATTCACCCAATCATTACTGAGTAATGCAACCTCCCTCTTCATCCCAAAGAAGAAAAGCTAAGTTTGCTCCTTTTTTTGGTAAGTGATCCGCACTGCCTTTTTCAGAATAAGTTGCTGATTAATTGCCATGAGATTTCAGGCAGATATGTCTCTGGAGCTCAAGGACATAAACCCCATTGTAATTCATTAACATCCAGGCTGTATTCAGTATCAAGCCTTGGATCGTTCTTGACCACATCGGTCAAGTATTTTGGATAAACTTGTTACAAAAACCTGGGATCTCTTGACTATTTTAAAATTCAATCCACAATCAGCTGACTATTTTAACATTTCAAGTGAGTTGGGGTTTTGCAGTCTAAGGAATCCACACTTTTTATTTCAGTAATCAGGCTACACAAATCTTGTATGTGATTTTTTTTTTTCTGATCTAGTCCCCCTGTTGGTGCTCACTTGCATTTTTACAGGAATAGTTTAAATGTGAAGTTAAAGCTACCTATGTTGATATTGGTGTCAAGTGCCTCTTTGTGCTTCTCCAGCTTTCAGTCGGCATGACTTGACTGAGCTGTGTATGTAATGGAAAAAAACTTATTGAGCTGCCACCTAGAGGCCTGACAAAATGGTGACAATGGGTACTACATTCATCCTGCAATTTTTAAAAATTTTACTCAGATTTTCTGAAATTCTTGGTGAAGCAATTTTTCTGTGATCTTTGAGTTTATTGTTCACATCTTACAATGTAACACTTTTTTTTTAATGCAATAGATGCCTGGACACAGCGATGGGTCGAGTCAAAGCACAAATCTGACTATGGAAAGTTCAAGCTGACTTCTGGCAAATTCTACGGTGACTCCGAGAAAGACAAAGGTAGGGAAATTTCTTTGCCACCATCTATCAGGATTCAGACCAATGTATTGCTTTCTCTGACTTTAGTTCCAGTTGTAGTTAGAACAGAGGCCTTTATATATTACTGCTCCATCTAATCTCTTCCAAGGCAAGCCTAATTACTTCTAGCATCAGCCAGACTTTAGCCACTTGGTTAAGATTAGATTAGCCAAAATGACCCATTGGCCCTTCACATTCTTGATGGTGTTTTATTTTTTAAAAAAAACCAAAGGGAGATAAATGTCTCCATACTACTTCCATTCACGACATTACAAAATAGATCCAATCCAACCCTACCTTGTATTTGATTGGCCTGACGTGTATCTAGTATCAGTGTTGAATTGACCCTCTCAATGATGCAGAGAAAGTTAAGAGAATGGTTTAGTTGTTTTGTGTGGGGAGAAGAAAATGACTAAATCGGGGGAAGGGGCATTCTACATATAAATGTTAAGGTAGCATATATTACAAAGCAGTATGGTGTTTTGTTTTATTTTTAACTGCTCTATGGGGTGCATTTATTGCTGGCAAGACTAGTATTTGTTGTCTGTCCTGAATTGCCCTTGAACTGAGTGGCTTGACAGTGACACTTTGTGGATCTGCTGTTGCACGTAGACAGACCAGGTAAGGACAAAGGTTTTTCTCCTAAGATAAGTGATTTGGATCAATTTTACTACAATTGACAAAGGATTCATGGTCGCTGATTTTGATAAGGAATTTTCAATTTTATTTGAGGTTAAACTCCTCTAGCTGCTGCAGTGGGATTTGAACCTATTTCCCAAGACCATTTAGCTGGCTTTGGCACTTCTAGTTCAGTGACATTACTGCTATGCCACCATATCAAGCAGTGAAGATAACACCCCTCTTCAAGAAGGAAGGCAGGCAGAATTTGGGGAAAAGATAAGCCAGTTATAACGTCTTGTGGGGAAGTTGTTAGTATTGGTCACTAGGTTATAGCTGGGCACTTAAGAAAACTGGAGGTATTCTGGGAGAGTAAGCATCATTTTATGAAATGGAAATCATCTTAAACCAATTTTTTGGGTTCTGTTTAAAACAGTAATGTGGGTAAAGGAGAGACTAGTTGATATACTGTACTTGGATTTCCAGAAGATGTTTGACAAACAGTCAGTTAAATGATTGTGTAACACAAGTATATGGTATGGGCATAATATACTAGCATGGATAAAAGAGTCACTCTCTGGTAGAGTACACATCAACAACCGGCCTCTTTCTTTTTTTCCTGATTTGCAGGACTTGACAAATGGAATCTCTCTGGGGTCTGTATGGTGGTCTTGGGTTTTATAATTTGTCTCAATAACTTGAATGAGGGAAGTGAAGGCATGGTAGCTGTATTTGCAGATGAGTCCAACATGAATAAGAGTATTTTGTGAAGATAGTTTGTCAGCCCTGTTATTGGATAGGTTGGGTGGGCAAGATTCTGGCCGATTTGGGGGTGGGGGGGCGGGGGGTGGGAATGTGAAGTTCTTCACTGTTTTTGGCAGGATAATAGTGTGACCAAAAATGGAGAATGGTTGCACAGTGCAAAATTCAGAAAGATTTGTTTAGTACACAAGTCACAAAGTTAATATACTGGTACGACAAGTAATCAGAAGGCTAATGGATACATTTTTGAGAAATTGAATATCAAAGATGTTGAGCTTCCTGTTATACAGATTACTAGTAATATTTCATACTGTATGCAGTTTTCCTTTTGATCAGTGCATTGGAGGTGGTTCAGAGAATATCTACCAGTATGAGTAGATTGTCTTATGAGGAAAGTTGGTCAGACTGTTCTCAGTTGCTCTGAATGAGAGGTGACTTGGTTTAAAGTATTCAAGATTTTGAATGGCCTTGACAAGGTGGATGTGGAAAAGAGATTTTTTTTTTAAACTGTACCCCTTAGTTCTAGACTCACTCAAAAAGAAAGTCACTTTTTTATAGGGCAGAAATGAGGGGAATTTGAGGGTTGATTATTGGAGCTCTGTGATGGAAGGCAATGGAACTGGTGTCCTTGAATTTTTTTCTGGTGGAGGTAGATAAATTCTCCTTGGGCAAGGAGATCTAAAATTGAGTAGATAGGAATTTTAAAACTTAAACAGATCAACTAAATCTCTTCAAATGAAGAAGAAAGCCTGAGAGGCTGGATTCTGTACTGATGTCCCTCTGAAAAGATTAAGATGGGCTATAATAATCTTGTGACTTCGATATCTTAACTATTGCCTTGCAGTGTGCTCTGGAGTGGTGCCCATGATAAGTTACAATATTGTCTTGCCTGTGAATGCTGGGATAAATCTCCAGTCTAAATGGTTTCCAATGGATTGCCATGTCAACGAGCTGCAAGTAAAATCCAGATTATGGAGGTTTTGCTGTTGCAGTTTCTACTGAACCTCTGTCTTGCAACCTTTTTTTTTTTTGATCACTTTTTCCCTCTGAAAGATCCTGCCTCTGTTATTCAATTTTCAACTCAAAAGCAAGATAATCTGAGCTGAAATCCTGGTTCAAACTACTTCACTGACTAGCTATCTGGGCAGGAAGTAGAGTTAATGTAGAGTGAGATACCCTATTTATGGGTTTTGGTCACCTTAGGCATTCAAAAAGGGTGCTTCCTCCAAGAGGCTGAGAATTGTTGCTTCATGGAGTTTTTATCAGCTGAATACTAGGCAGCTTCTACTTGACTTGATCTTGTGATATCAGGGCTTTGACACATAGCAAGTCAATAGTGGATTCAGACCACCTGTAGTAACACTCTGGGGAATGTTGAATGTCAACATGAAACTTAGCTTTTGATTACAGCAACCAACTTAATATGTTTGTGCATTGAAACTTGGAGAATTGGCCATACTTCTGGGGCTATGAATGCTTTGCTCTTATAGTGAAGATTTCTCAAATGTGTATAATAGTTGTGTGATGAAAATCTTTGTAAACCATTGGGGATGCTTCATGGTAAATGTAGGGCTCCAAATTTTGTCTCTGAGCATGTGAATTTAAATCCCACTATAGCAAATGGTGAAATTTAAATTCCATATAACTATGAAAAAGAAGCTAATCTAATGTTGACCACTTAATTGGCTTATAAAGGAAATTTGCCATTCTTAACCAATCTAGCCTATTTGTGACGAGTGTCTCAGCAATATGGTTGACTGAACTGCCCTGAGTCATTGGAGATAAGCAATAAATGCTGACATTGCCAGTGGTTTTTTAAACTGATGGGATTTGGGTATTACTGACTAGGCCAGCATTTATTTCATCTCTATCTGCCAAAGGGCAAATAAGGCAACCATATTGCTGTGGGCCTAGACTAGACCAGACCAGGTAAGGACACTAGTGAACCAGTTGGGTTTTTCCAACAATTGGCACTAGTTTCATGGTCATCATTATACTCTAGTTCCAGATGTTTTTTAAAAAACTAAATCCACATGCCACCATCTGCCATGGCAGGATTTGAACTGAAGACCCCAGAAAATTACTGGGGTCTCAGCATTATCCCTAGGCTACTAATCCAAATAAATGTCTAAAAAGGTGTTCATCGTCTTGTCTGTATTGGAATTCTGTGCAACTAGTATTTACTTCTTGGTCACTGGGTGGTTTTAAATTTTGTTTACAGAGCTTGTGATAACTGTGATTTTATTTGACCTCTCTGAGCTCACTTACCTTCTGTCCTGCAATTCTAGGACTCCAGACAAGTGAGGATGCCAGATTCTATGCAATGTCTGCAAAGTTTGAACCCTTCAGTAATGAAGGGAAGACGCTTATTGTGCAATTCACAGTGAAGCACGAGCAAACCATTGACTGTGGTGGTGGGTATGTGAAGATCTTTCCATCAACTCTCGATCAGACTGATATGCATGGAGACTCCAACTACAATATTATGTTTGGTAACTTTTTTTTCTCATTACTACAGTTTCCCTCTCCTCAGTATTTTAAAGTCCTCCTGAGGTAGATTGGTTTGCAACATTAAAACACATGGGACTCTTCTGGCATGGATTAAATATTTGGCTAATGGGCAGAAAACAGCATGTACAGACATGTCGTTTTCAAATTGGACATCTGACTTGTGGTGTTACAAGGTTCTGTGCTTGGAGTGAGTATCTCAGCTCTGGGGATCCAATCCAATATTTTCCCAAAGCTAACATCAGTAGTAAGGTGAAAAAAATCACCTTTTTTACCAACATTATGCATGCATATATGCATTATGAAACAAAAACTCAACTTTATTCACATTTTTAGAAATTTGGTGTATAATTTTTTTTTACACATTAGGTTTTTAATTCTTTAATTCTAAACTTGCTACAAGTGCACATGCAAGGGTGTCAGCAAACAGCAATGTTTTGAAGCTTGTGATGACTATGCTAGGTGAGAATATGTTGTGAGAAAATGCGCAGTGGCTTCAAGAGAATTTACGCAGACTTGGTGACTGCATACAATGCAGGAAAAATTGAGGATACTTTCTCTGGTAAGAGAGATGTGTGGAGAACTTTTTAAATTGAAGGAAGTTAGAAATTGTGGATGTATGAAGATCTGGGTTTCCTCAAAAATAGGACACTGAAGGCTAGCAGACACATACAGCAAGCAATTGGGAAGGCGAATAGTATATTAGCTTTACTCAAACCCTGAGGTTTAGAAGTAGCGAACTCTTTGATTATAAAGAAACATAGTTGGATCGTACCTGGCATACTGCTGTTTTAGTCTGCTGAGATTGAAGGAGGATGTTATTACCATATAGGGAATGCAGGGGGACTTGTTCCCTGGATAGCAGGACAGTCCAAAAAGATTGGGCCAATTGATCTTTCATTCTCCAGAATGAGAGGTGTCTCATTAGAAACTGTAATACTTCAAGGGACAGCTGCAAGTAAGATTTCTTTCCCCTGGTTTGGGAGTTCAGAACCAGGCAATATACAATTCCAAAATAAGGAGAAAACACTTGGGACTAAGCTCATGGGAGGGGGAAGCATTCTCAGTTCCAAAGATTCACAATCCTATCTTCCCAAAAAGATTTGGGAAGCTCATTCATTGAGTATATTTGTTGGAGAATGACATTTATAAAAAGCCATAACATCAAGGACTATGGAGATAGTGAGGGCAAAGGGTTTCTAGTGAATGATCAACCCATGACCATATTGAATGGTGGAGCAGACTCTATGTAATGAATGGCCTACTCCTGTTCCTGGAAGGATGGTTAGTATTACGTTGTGCATCATGTTTATAATTATTGCTTGGGCATGTACTAGATAAACAAGATTCCAGTTTAGCTTTAACTGGGACTGAATAATTTAACTTGCTACCATGTCTCTTTGGGTTTTTATTTGATTCCTAATTTGACATGCCACAATTCTTATGCTAAGGAAGCGGTCATGTAATTCTATTTGCTACAATGTTGTAGGATGTTCAATAATGAGTCAGAATAACAGTGGTATTCTTCTCATAATTTCAGGTCCTGACATTTGTGGTCCTGGAACTAAGAAAGTTCATGTGATTTTCAGTTACAAAGGGAAGAATCACTTGATTTCCAAGGATATTCGTTGCAAAGTGAGTAACAGCTTTGCCACCTTGTCTGGGAGGGATACCAGCAGTTTTGACTAAACCATGACAAATGCTAAACGTACAACATCTACATTTTGAGTGGGCAACAAACTTGAGTTAGTAATGAGGTGATGGTGCCTTGATAGAACGTTTTCTTAAAAAAAAAAGGGTTTTTTCCACGTGCATTGCAGTATCCAGACTTTTCTTATCAGATCATTAGTGTGATAAATGGTATGTAAGAACCACTCCTACACTAATCTAGTCTATGCTTTTTCCACCTTGAGTAATGACACAAAATATGCTTCTTGCGTGGATCTGTCTTCAAGTCAGTAGGTTGTGTAGGACTGTGATTGGAGACTATTTCTGACAGACCTTTTGTAATTGAAGTAGACTATTGCTGTGGGGTTCCTTGCAACCAAAATAATTGGTTTGAACACTTTGCTGTATCGGACCAAAAAAAAATTGCATAGGCCACATCAGCAACCATTAGATAGGGTTAGTTATGGTATGTGTTGGATCTTTTTGGTGTACACTCCAATCTGATAATGGTGTCACTACCCAAAAAGATTGACTGTTAGTCTGCAGTGATGCAGCCTAGTAATGCTGCATTGTCTTCCCTTTAACTGGGGGATGTAAGAGTGGGGTTGACCATCAGGGCTTCTGCTTTGCCATTGACCAAAACTTATGGCTGATCTGTTGTGGTCTAAATTCCATTTGTCTAATCCCATAATATTTTGATTTGCATTTAAAATGTATCATAACCCCTTTTTTTTTTTTTTTTTTTTTTTGGCAATCCAGTTTTAACTATTTGACCAGGTTAGTTAAAAATGGATTTCAACCCTTTTTTATTTTAACTAGGATGACGAATTTACACATCTCTACACCCTAATTGTCCGACCAGACAATACATATGAGGTGAAAATTGACAACCAAAAGGTTGAATCTGGTAGCTTGGAAGAAGACTGGGACTTCCTTCCTCCCAAGAAAATTAAAGATCCAGAAGCAAAGAAACCAGAAGACTGGGATGAACGTGAAAAGATTGATGATCCAGACGACAAGAAACCTGATGTGAGTAAAGGCTTTCAGAAATTGTGATGCTGTAAAAGTCTAACTCTTTGTGCTATCCTCTTACCCAACTGCATTCCTGATTTACTTTTTTCCCAGGATTGGGACAAACCTGAGCACATTCCTGACCCTGATGCCAAGAAACCTGAAGACTGGGATGATGAGATGGATGGTGAATGGGAGCCACCTATGATTCAGAACAGTGAATATAAGGTAATGGATAATATAAATTGTTAATATGCCCAATTCCTTTGCATTATGTTGCCGTAAGTCACACTTGGGAATCTATTGCATGTTGTAATATCTTATTTAGGTAGTGGAGGTCAATATTATTTTGAAAACATCATATTTTCTGCACATGACAAGGAATCTTTCCTACCATCAATGTATGTTGGAAAGATTTGTCTGTTGATTCTCAACCTGGGTGCAGTTTCCTTAGCTGTTTAGTCTTAGACTCCAATTTGGAGCTTATGGCTCATGGGCAGGGGCATTACCCACTGAGACCTCCCTTCAGTAGAACAATGGAGCCAGTTTCACCAGCCCCATGAATGGAAACTGGCAAAAGTAAATCATGGCCTTGTACACTACCAATCTTCGCTTTTATTGTTGGATGTTTCACAAATCTGAGCTTGACGAAGCATTAATAACTCCACCCATTGGGAATTCTAAGAATTGTTTCAATTTGAGCTTTGTGGGTGTTGCTGTTCTCGATCATGTCACATGACTTGTTCTAGTCTTATTGTACATTGTGTATGCCGGCACAACGCTTGTAGTTGTCAAACCCACAATTCTGTTTTCTGAAATGCTTTTGTGGTTTCACTAAGCTGCATTTACTGACTCTTTTTAAAACCAACTGATATTAATATCTCAATAGTACTTTCAATTCTATTCCATTGTTCCTTGACAGGACTAATTTTAGTCAACAGCAAGTAATGAATCAAATTTTGACCTTTTTTGCAGGTCCTGCACATTTCAAAGAGGGTCAAATCTGATTCATTCACTTGCTGTTTGACTCAAATTGTGCTTTTTACACTTCTTTTGGTACTTTTTAAAACTTGCATTCTATCTCTTCATGCTTAAATTTGAAAATGCAAGTAACCAAGTTAGATTCAGTCAGGCCATTAGATTGAAATTTATTAATGTCAAATGTATTTTTGACCTAGGGTGAATGGAAACCGCGTCAAATTGATAATCCAGATTACAAGGGCAAATGGATTCACCCTGAAATTGATAATCCTGAGTACACTCCAGATTCCAACCTTTACCTTTACAAAGATATTGGTGTGATTGGTCTGGATCTCTGGCAGGTTGGTGCAATCTTGTTTCGTTTCCCTTGGCAAAACACCTGAACTTTGAGCTTAGTATTAATATTTCCTGAAGAAATCCATTGTTCTTTCGGCTTTCAAGCCATTTAGCTGAATGACTGCAAAGTTGTCCATAGTGTCCTTCTGTGGCTGGAAAAACCTTGTTCTTTTATATCTTGTTTTTGAAGCTTGAGCTACAGGCATGGAAATTTCTGTTCTTTCATTGGCAAGTGTTTTTTTTTTTAAATTTCCATCCTGCGATGATCCTAATGGAAGTGTTAACTTAAAACTTGTCCTGCAGTGCTTCATAATAAACTCATAATTGACCTATAAGCGAGGGATTGGGATTTTTGTTCAAGATGTTATTGGTCAGGCTACAATGAATAACTGTTTTGACTCTGCACGCACTTTAATGGCTTTTTATTTATTCAAATGCAATCAATTTCTGCATCATTATGGAGCCCTGGCTGTGAATCTGAGATTGGTGTATTTTTTTTTTGTTGTTGAAAGGAATCACATGGCATCCTTGTATATTTTCCCCAAAATGTTTGTTCATAATCAGTTTAAACAAATGAGCCATCACTTCTTGTTTAACTTCAAAAGCAGTAAATCTATTTATTAAAGTCTTCCTGTCAAATAAGGAGAAACTGTTTTTAACTTGCAGAAGGAAAGCTGAGCCAGTGTTTTTAAATGTTTTCCCTTCCTCTTTCAATTTGCTTCATTTTCCCTTTGGTGGAAAGGAGCATTTTAGGGTTTAAATAAATGTCACAATTTAAAAGTCCAGCTGCATCTACAAGAAGTAAATATTTATTGTGCACTATATGCTTTGTTTCTATCTTTTTTTTTCCCCATCCCTTAATGACTTGCATAAAGCTGGTATTTTAAGTGGGTTCTTTCCAGAGGATGCCATATCACTTTGTAGATGTCTTTGAGTGTTTGCTTCCAATTTTTCAGGTTAAATCTGGAACAATATTTGATAACTTCCTGATCACAGATGATGAAAAGTTTGCTGAAAAATTTGGAACAGAAACCTGGGGAGCAACTAAGGTAAGGGTGTAACATCTTTCCTGCAGGCAGATAAATCAATTGCTTCAAAAAGCTGGCTGCAGAAAAATGTATGGGAGCAGCATTATTTTAAAAACTTTTCATTTTGAAATGTGCTTTTGTCCCTTGAGCAATCACTGATATTTTTGACCTTTACCTTCTGAGACTTGTTCTCATCCAGTTGGGACTAGAATTAACACCTCTCTAGGTGTAATGGTTATATGGACTTGGGTTTGTTACAACCTGCTTCTCAGTAAATGAATTTTTGACAGCTGCATCATAAATTGGCAGTGAATGTGCAGTGAAAGTGATGATCCTTTTTTTTAAACCTGTAATACTGTGTGAATGAAGTCATGGCGATGCTTCCCAGTATTTTCCCAGTGTGGTTCTTTTTTAATGTCTCATTCTTTGTGACTTGGGGCGGAAGATTTATGTAGAAGAGTTGAGTGAAATAGAGGCCTTATTGGTTGAGCTGAGGGGAACTGTAATTATTGATGGAAATTAGTGAAAGGATAAGGTTTATACCAGAAAATATTTTGTTACTCTTGCAGTGACCATTTGAGGCTTGTGGCCTAGTCCATTAGGCTGTGCCTGCCAAGTTGGGGGGGGAAAAAACACATTTTAAGAGCTTTGTAGCTGAGTGAAATCAGTCTGATTTGTACAGCAGTCATTACTGCCCATGGAATTTGAAATCCAAAATCTTCTCTCGAGTCATGACCTACAATATAGGAATTCAGGAAAATCTTGGCTGTAAGAGCCTTTCCAATGCCCAGCATCCAAGCTAACATTTGAAGAGACTTTAACTCCCCTGCAGAATTTGTAGAATCTCCAGTGTGGTGTGATTTGCCTTTTGAAAATAAAATATGCCATTCTTCAATGCAATCCTATGGCAGATGTACAACTCTACTTTGGAACAGGCCGTTAAGCACTTTTGAGAATGTGCTGCCATTCAGCAAGTGCTAAACTGGTTGTAGTGTCAACTTTACTTTCCTGCTCACTGTACTTCACTGATTTTCTTAAATCTGTAATTCCCTTTTTTATAGTGGGAATCAGATTCTCTTTTAGATGGAATGGAACGCTTTGATATTCTGGTTTTGTTATTGACGTTCTAATACCTATGTTATATTTGAATCTGTTCTGTTTCCCACCCCACTCTCCACACCCGCTCCCAACTCATGACTGAGTCTTTAAATTGTCTTTTCAGGAGCCAGAAAAGAAAATGAAGGAGCAACAGGATGAAGAGGAGAGAAAGAAGAGAGAGGAGGAGGAAGAGAAGGATAAGGAGGATGATGCTGAGGGGGATGAGGAAGAGGATGAGGATGAAGAGAAGGAAGAAAAAGAAGATGATGAGGAAGAGGAGGAAGATGAAACAGAGACCGTTCAAAAGGATGAGTTATAAAGATTGTAATAAATGCTGAGAATGAATGGCAGCAGGGCAATGTGCAGAAAAGTTACACAAAGCAATTGGGACCCCTTATTGGAATGTTTTTTGTTTATGAACAAATTAGAAAAAAAGTCAGGTTTTTAGGGTTGGGGCAGTAGGTGAACATGAGAATATATCCACTGAGGAAGGGACTACTGAAATTTCTAAACCTTATCAAAAAGTTGGTAACTAGAGGACAGCTTCATAATGGTGGGTAGGGAAGGATCAAACCTGTGTGGAACTTGGACTGCTGTGTTTTGCATCTTGAACGTGCCACATTTAATGATCCTAGAAATCATTTGAGCACTTTTATGCTGTTTTTCAACTGAGGTGTTAACTTAAACTTTAAATTGGTCAACCCCTCAGTTTAAAATTTGGTAGAAGCCCATATCTATTTGCTTGCTGCCAATAATTTCCAAATTTGGGTTCCAATTCTGTTAGGTTAGCTTATTTTGTGTCTTTGTCTAGGTAAACATGATACACTGAACAGTGTACTTGAGTATGTTTGAGATTCTGCAGTTGATGCCAGTTAACTTCCAGGCTGTACTGCTTTATAAGGTCTTTTGGTTTTTGAGAACCACTCAGTTCCCAAGTGTAACTAAAATCTGGTGATGAGAATTAACATTGGGGATGATCTGATTTAAATTGACCAATTTCACTTCACTTCCATTTGGGGGGTGCCCCTGTTTAACGGGCTTCAACTGTAAGTGTAACTATATAGCTGCCTTTTTCCATTCAGAACAATTGGGTTGAGCAGGACTGCACTGGTTATATACATGGATGTTTATCGGCTCTTTCCAAATCTAGGGTCAATTTTGCCTTTGTATTTTGCATTCTTTATATGGGGGTTTCAAGAAAAGGAGGGGGAAAGATTTCTTTATTTCCAACAACATTCAAAAGGAGACTTAAATTCTGTACAGACCAAGTCTAAAGTTGTCATTTTAATCCGTTATTTAAATGTTGTAAATTGGTGATTTAATCGATGACTGTTTGGGGAAAACTTGTTCTGTGTGCAATACAGAAGTATGTTTGATCACATTTCTACAATAAATACCAATGGAAGTGAAATAATTGTTTGTTTTCCTTTCCAGTTTGGAATAGTTTTTAGTCATTTGAATTTCATGGACTTCTGATATTGGGGGTGATAAAGCATGAATTCATCTTTTTAATAAAGCTGGAATTGGATAAGCCATTTGGGTTGCCAGTGAGATTAATGCAAGAATCAGTGTTGGACTTTAGCTAATTGTAGTATCAATAAATACAAAGGGTCAGAGGATAATCCTAACCAAGACTGTTGTAATATGTGGAAAATAAAATTTGAGGAAGAGACAAACTGCAAAGGGCTAAAGACATCAAATGGTCAAGGGTATGGTGGATGTTAATTATGAAAAATTATCCAGTTTGGATTTGGACATAAAGAATTTTTAAAGGGTCAACACCCTGAAAGTTTGCTGTTCAGAGGGACCTGGGTACTGTTGTATTCATCACAAATAGTGTGCGCGTAAAACAAATTGACCTCTTATTACAAGAAGCCTGTTGCTGAGGCTGAATGGTCTAGTCCTGCTATAATGCTGTCCAGCTGCTGTATTCTTGAGTACAGAATAAGGAATTGAACTCCATGAAGAGCTCTCTGTCGGATGGCTATTCTTTCCATGTTGATTGTTTTCTCTCAGATGATTCTATTAGATATCCCTGTGAGTAACCAATTTCCACACCTCCTCAGCTGACCTCTTAACTCATTAAAACAGACCAATTCATTCTCTGCTGCAAAATTCTGTCACCTCTTAATGGTTAATTAACCCCCTTAGTCCCATTTCTATTTTGGATAAATATTGAAAATTTTACTTTCCTAATAAGAGCCACTAGATTCTGCTTCCACTTTCCGGTTGAGCATTTCCATGTTGCTTTTAATTTTAAAAAAATTAAGCTCCTAATCCTTACTTCTAAACTTATGTCCCCCCCGTTATGTACTAGACTTGCACTTTGTGCATTTGCTGTAGTTTGAAAAGCAAACAAACTTCACATTTTTGGAATGAAGAGTGTAATTACTGGAAGTAGGCTTCTTGTACAAGACTTCAGACTGCACAAATAGCAGTCATTTGTTCCAAAAAAAACCATTTGATCCTGGAGAATGCTGTTTAAATTTTTGTTTTCAAAGAAATGCCCTATAGGCTGAGGTGCTGGAGCATGGCTGCAGTGTTGTCAATCCCAGTTCAAGCCCTCTATGTAAAGCAGATCTTCTCCTATGCATGCTGGAAATGATTGCTTTTGATCAGCTATGTCGCATTTCAGGACTGTCTATCACTCAACTTGGTTTAAAAGGTAATTCTTATTTTGACAGTCTTTCCTGAAGAGACTCTCTCATTTGAGTTCACAATATTACAGGGGTCTCAAAGGTGAGAGTTGGAGTCCCAAGTAGGTTTGTAAGTTGGAATTTAGGTTAGGTGCTATGGCAGAGTGTCCCCTTACTCTGTCCTCCCCTCTTCCCTCCCACCACGTTCTTGACAGATGGGCTGAAACAGCTTTGAAGCTTCAAAATTGAGCCACGGTGGGGATGAATTTGGGAAGCATTTTCTAACACTTCTGCAGCTTGCATTCAGATAACACTGTCTTGTTCAGTAATCCAAAGAAAATTTTGCCAAAAGTCCCTGATTTGTAGTCTTCTGTGCTTAAGGTCGGAAGTCCAGCAACACCAAGTTATAATCCAACAGCTTTATTTGAAATCACAAGATTTTGGAGAGCTGCTCCTTCTTCAGGTGATGGTATTTTGAAAGTCTGTTACTTCAGATAAACTTGGTGTCATGTGACTTCTGACATGTTTCAATAAGTGGCACTCATCAGAGCTATTAACCTGAATTTCCTCTTTTTTTATTTTTAAAAAAAATGCAGTGGAGTGCTTGAGGTGCTTAGAATGTGATGAGGGGGTGGTAGTACAGTGCATTTTTTTTTTTTTTTTATAATTCCAGCCTTAGAAAGCTGCCATAATGGAGACATATCCTAGATATTTTTCTAATCAATCTGTTCAGAGATATTACATCTGGAACAGGTGGGACTCGAACCTGGCCTGCTAACCTAGCAGTAGGAACTCTGATGGAAGATATGTTCAGTGACACATTTATTAAAATTCTGCCAGCTGCCTTGGTGGTTGTCTTAATTTTTTTTTTTCAAAAACAAAAATCAACATTTCTTTGAATCAATATATCCCTGCAGATACAGAAACAGGAGTGGAGCTGGATGAACGCAGCAGCATAGGAGCAGGAAAGCTTGACGTTTTGGGCCTAGACCCTTCATCGTTTTCTGATGAAGGGTCTAGGCCTGAAACGTCAAGCTATGCTGCTGCTGCTTGGCCTGCTGTGTTCATCCAGCTCCACACCTTGTTATCTCGATTCTCCAGCATCTGCAGTTCCTACTATCTCAATCTCAGAAACAGGAGTTGCTGTTTTTTGGGTCTGGTGAACCTTTTTTCCCCACCCCCTGTACCTGCCCCTACAGGCCTAGTCTGGGCTTCTGGATGATTGTTTGTAACATTAGTACTCTGCTACTGCCTCTCCTCAATATAAATGCAAGTTTCTCATTTCCATTATGGTTTACACATTGCAACTTAATTGCACAGGTGTAAGGCATTGAGAGAAGTTCCTGAGTGTGGGTTGGCACATCTCCCTCCGAATTCAAGATAACAAGCATGGGGCTGGATGAACACAGCAGGTCAAGCAGCATCATAGGAGCAGGAAAACTTGACGTTTCGGGCCTAA
>JAHRHZ010000086.1:10831931-10869722 GCA_024137785.1 Ginglymostoma cirratum | reverse complement strand
TGATGCTGCTTGACCTGCTGTGTTCATCCAGCCCCATGCTTGTTACCTCGGATTCTCCAGCATCTGCAGTACCTTTTATCCCTCCGAATTCAGTCGGAAGGCCGCACACCACGTGGGATGGCCCGGTCGCTATGGCAATGACGTTACGCCGGCGTAGCATTTGCGTAAAGATGGCGGCGGCGGCTTGAAGCGCTGGGCCCCCGGTGGAATCTTCCAGCAAACCGCAGGCGGCGGAGGAGCGGGATTACTTTACTTTTTATCGCCTTTATTTTTACCCACCCGGCGGCGGTTCCACTCCCCTTCCACCTCCCCGGGGAGGGGAGGTAAGGGGGAAGGAGACCGTCACCATGTTCATCACTGTGAAAACGCTGCAGCAGCAAACGTTCAGAATCGAGATCGACCCCGAGCAGACGGTGAGGGAGGGAAGGAGGGACAGCACTGTACTCACTTATTTCCCCCCCCCCGCCAAAAAAACCCTGGGTAGACGGTGAGGGAGGGAAGGGGGGGTCAGCACTGTACTCACTCACCACCCCCCCTCCCAAACAACACTCGTCCCCCTACCCCACAACCACCCTAACATCTCTCACATGCCTCCAATCAACGACCCTCACCTCCCCACCAACAGCCCTCTCAAACCCTCACAGTCCCTCACACTCCAAATCAATCCACGCATAACTCCATTTACTTCAATACGAGAGGCCTGACAGGTAAGGCAGATGAACCCAGGGCTTGGTTGGGACCGGCATTTCATAGCCGCTGCAGAAAAGTGGCTCAGAGGTGGACAGGACTGGCAGCTTAATGCTCCAGGCTGTAGATGTTATCAGAAGGCGGCGAGGAGGGGGAGTGGTGCTTTTGGTTAGGGAGATTATTGTTGGGGGATCGTCCAATGAAATTATAATGGGGGAGAACTTAAAATGAGAAAGGAATGATTATCTTGTTGGGATTGTATTATAGTGCCCCTACCCCATAGTCAGTGGGAAATTGAGAAGCAAATATGTACAGAGATCTCAGATATCTATAAGAAAAATAGTGTTGCAATGGTTAGGGATTTTAACTATCCAAACACAGACTGGGACTGTCATAATATTCAGGGCTTGGATGGAACAAATTTGTTAAGTGTGTATAAGAAAACTTCCTTATTCAACATGGATGTATCTATTAGGGAAGGAGCAATACTTGACCTGTTGGGAAATAAGGCAGAGCAAGGTGTCAGTGGGGGAGCACTTTGGGACTAGTGGTCATAATTCTATTACTTTTAAAATAGTTATGGAAAAGGATGGAACTGATCAAAAAGTTAACATTGTAAATTAGAGTGAGGCCAATTTGGAAGGTATTACACAGGAACTTTCAAAAGTTGATTGGGGAAGGCTATTCACAGGTAAAGTGAAAACCAAAAGAACTGTAAATCAGGAACAAAAACAAAGTTGCTGGAAAAGCTCAGCAGTTCTGAGGAAGGGTCACTGGACCCGAAACGTTAACTCTGTTTTCTCCTCCACAGATGCTGCCAGACCTGCTGAGCTTTTCCAGCAACTTTGTCTTTCTTCCAGGTAAAGTGAATTTGTTTGGGAAGTGGGAGGCATTTAAGCATGAGATAAGAGTATTGAATATTGAGTGACTAATACTTCAGTATTTAATGTGGAGAAGGAAATGGAACTTGGAAGTAAATGGTGGTGGCTTGAAAAAAAGTTTATATGACAGAAATGACTATTACGAGGGGGCATAATTTTAAGATGATTGGAAGAAGGTACAGGGGAGATATCAGATGTCGGTTCTTCACACAGAGTGTGGTGGGCATGTGGAATGCGCTGCCAGCAGTGGTAGTGGAGTCAGATACTTTAGAGACTGTTAAGTGACTCTTGGATAGGCTCATGGAGGATAGCAAAATGTAGGGTCTGCAGGGTAGGTTGATCTTAGGAGGATAATAGGTCAGCACAACATCGTGGGCCAAAGGGCCTGTACTGTGCTGTACTGTTCTATGTTCTATGTTCTATGTTTTAGGAGGAAGTGCTGGAGATTTTCAAATACATAAAGGTAGATAAATCCCCAGTACCTGATCGGGTGTTTCCCAGAACTTTGTGGGAAGCTGGGAAGAAATTGGTGGGCCCCTTGTGAGATATTTGTGTCATCAATAGCTATGAGTGATCAAGGAGGTTGACTAATGTGGTGCCGTTATTTAAGAAAGGCTGTAATCAAAGCCAGGGAACTAGAGACCAGTGAGCCTTGCATCAGTCGTAGGTAAGGTGCTGGAGGGGATTCTGAGGGACAGGATTTACATATATTTGGAAAGGCAGTGTGTGATTTAGGGATAGTCAGCATAGCTTTATGTGTCTTACTAATTTGATTGAGTATTTTGAAGGCGTGACAGAGAAGGTTGATGAAGGCAAAGCAATAGATGTCTGTATGGACTTCACCAAAGCGTTCGACAAGGTTCTGCATGGTAGAATGGTTAGTAGCATTGGATCACACAGAATCCAGGGGGAGCTAGCCAATTGGATACAAAATTGACTTTAAAATAGGAGACAGTGTGGTGGTTGAGTATTGTTTTTTGGACTGGAGGCTAGCGGCCGGTGGTGTGCCGCAAGGATCAGTGCTGATTCCCTGCTTTTTGTCATTTAATTAAATGACTTGGATTTGAATATAGGAGGTATGGTTGTAAATTTGTTGATGACACCAAAATACGTGATGTAGTGGACATGAAGATGATTATCTCAGAGTACAACAGGTCCTTGATCAGATAAGCCATTGGGTCAAGGAATGGCAGATAAAGTTTATTTAGGATAAATGTGACGTGTTGCATTTTGGTAAGGCAAACCAGGGCAGGATTTACACAGTTATAGTAGGGCCCTGGGGAGTGTTGCCCAACAAAGAAACCTAGGGGTGCAGGTGCATAGTTCCTTGAAAGTGGAGTTGCAGGTAGACTGGGTGATGAAAAAGCATTTGTCACCCTTGCCTTCATTGGTCATAACATTGAATATAAAGTTGGGATGTCATGTAGCTGTACAGGACGTTGGTGAGACAACGTTTGTAATATTGCGTGCAATTCTGGTTGCCCTTCTATAGGATGGATGTTATTAAACTTGAGATGGTGCAGAAAAGGTGTGCAAGGATGTTGTCAGGACTGGAGAGTTTGAGCTATAGGGAGAGACTGAATACATTGGGGCTGTTTTTTCTCCTGGAGTGTTGGAGACTGAGCTTACAGAGGTTTATAAAATGAGGGGCATGGATTGGGGAGTCCAAAGCTAGCGGACACAGTTTTAAGGTGAGAGGGAAAAGCTTTAAAAAGACCCTGCAGGGTAACTTTTTCACACACTGGGTGGTGCGTGCTTGGAATGAACTGCCAGAGGAAGTGGTGGCTGGTATGATTACAACATTTAAAAGGCATCTGGATGGGTATATGAAATAGTAAGGTTTTCGAGGGGTATGGGGCAAAACGGCAAATGGAACTAGGTCAGATTGGGATGTCTGGTCAGTGCGGATGAGTTGGACCAAAGGGTCTCTTTCCATCCTGTATGACTGTATGTCTCTATGTCCATTCACACACCTTCCCTTCTCTTTCCCCCCCCCCCCAAAACCGTCCATGCACACCCAACCTCATCCATCCATATTCCATCCCACCCCATCATGCACAGGTCCCCATCCATCCACACACTCCCCCACATTCACCTGTAACCCCGAATCCATCCACCCCTATCCACAAATCAATATACATTCTCCATGCGTCTACACACTTGAATCCATCCATCCATTCATCATATATTGACACTCCTCCTCATCCATTCATTCACACTTCCCTCCTTCATCATCTACACCTTCATCCCCATCTGTTCACTGCCCCCATTCACTCTTACCCCAAACTGATCTATCTTCCTTACAACTCAATACACACCCTCATTCAAGCACACCCCCTCATCTTCACTCCCCACCAATCTACACACCTGAATTCAACAACACACCCCCCATTCATCTGCACATCCCCATCTACCACATCTTATCTCTTACTTCCCCCATACCCAGCCCCTTAATCCATCAATCCACCCCACATTCCATTCACCCTGTCTAGGTGGCAGGGTCTGAGACCAAACCTGGGAGTGGTAAAGATGAAAGGAGAGAAGGAGAGGAGGAGACTTGCTGGAGTGAAAAGAACGGGTGGGGTGGGAGGGACTTCCTGGGGTGGAGGAGTAATGTGGGGCAGGCATACTGTAGTTTGGAGGGCTGGTGGTGAAGAGAGGCTTTTTTGGAGTGAAAGAGGCATCCCAGGTTGGGGAGGAGGGTTGGGATTGTTATAGAGGTTTGGAAGGGCAGACGTATAGGGAAGAGGCTCCCTGGTGATGGGGTGGGTGCAATGGTGGGGAAAGGGGAGGGGTGTGAATGGAGCTGGTGGAGGCTACATGGGATGCTGGGTTTCATTGAAGAATTGACCAGGCTTCTCTTGCTAACTCCAGCAGGAGAATCGGACCCACAAGCCATCTTGAGGGTTTGAAGACGTGCAGTGAAATAGGGCAAAAACTGTTGTTTTGTAAAGAATTTCATTTGTTTAATGCATTCCACATCCATCAAAAGGTACCCCTTAATGGCTGGTAACTACTTTTTTCAATATATGGAGTACCACATGAGCTGCCCATTTACACACAGCAAGATATTCTAACTGCAGTGTGACACTGACCATTTTCTCTTTTCGCTGATGTTGGTTGAGGAATTAATGTAATTAATTTTCTGTGGTCATACACAATCTGATTTTACTGGATAAATTCCAGAAGTATCATTGTGAATATTGAGAAGTCTAAAACTTGATGATTGCTCTTCTATTGTCTGAGCTCAAGTGATTAGATTCTCAGGAGAGAAATTGCAGCCAGGATCAAGCTACTTGGGTGAATTCCTCAGTAACATCAATTGATATGAAGTCTTATTTGGTACTAAATCCTTCATATTTTTAAACTTAAGAAGAGTAGGCAATAACTTAGTTCCAAGATTCTTCAGAATGAGGATTAATCTGATCTGGGCAGGTCAACGTATGTGATAGTTCCTCTCAGACGCTAGGTAATTTTGCAATGTAATGTGTTAATAGATTGCATCATCCTAGGTGCATGGTGGAAAGTTTGCCCATGCCATAGTGCCACAAAGATGATCGATTTACCAAACTGCAGGAATTTCCTACATATACACACAAATCCTCCTTGCTGACGTCTTGACTTTAGTTTTCTTATGGCAAAGGTAGATGAGGTTTGCCCCAGCCAGGGAAGTGTGTGTGATCTGTATCATCCTTATAGAAGTGCTACTTGTGTCCCCTTCACTTCGCTTTGCTTGGCTTTTAAGGTGCGATGATGGAGTTCTGTAACTGTCAAGTTGGGCAGTAGAGATGCTGAGGAATGTCAGTGCTGTTGAGTGGAACACAAATCCTGGAGGTTACATTAGACACTTGTTCGGTATATAATAATCAACTATAATTAGCCTTGATCTTGTCCAGTCTCAAAAGAATGCCTCTTGCCGCACCCGCTGTGACATTTTGCATTTCTCCTACGAACCATTCTGGAGCCTCTAATTGAGTTTGCCAAATTAGTGCTGTTAAGACCAAATTAAGAGAATCAATTTTTATTTCATACAGGACAGTCGAGGTTGTCTCAAATGTGTGTTCTGGACTCAGCTCTCAGAATTGTTTTACTGTGCTTTGCACAGCTTGCTTTTGCCAAGTTAGGAACACCTGAACTGATCACTAATAGCCTTTGTTTCATCAATACTTGGAATGTCATAATATCAGAAATTTGGGAGGATTAATGACTAGAGTGTTCTCTAGCGTCACTAATTTAATAAATTGCAGTAGAATTGATTCCTGCTTGTGTGCTGACATTAAACAGTGGGAATATTAATACCATTGGGCAGCGGTTCATAATCTTCAGAATTTTTAATGTTTAGTGTATGGGCCATTAATATTGACTGACAATCTGCAGAAGTGTGCACTTAAGTGGGAGTCATTAGTATAATCCATAAAAATATTAAGTTTGGATTCATGGCACTAATCAACTCCTCTTTGTATGAAATCTATTGGTGAACTAATCTGCCATACAGTGGCAGTTATTTAATGTTTTAGTGCCATTAATGTGACTCAGCAATGGCATTCTGGTCCCTGAACTTGAGCATTGTGGGCTCAAGGACATGACTAAATAATGTAGGTTGACACTTAGATTCAATACTGAAGTGTTATATTGTTCTGGAGAATTGCATTAATGTGAAATACTGAATTCAGATTCTGTCTGCCTGTTCAGATGAATATGAAGCATTCTTGACTATTTTTGTTGGAAGGCTCAGAATTTTGCCTGGGTTCTGGCCAAGATTAACTTTGATGTTATTCATTCATGGGATGTGGGCATCACTAGCTAAGATAGCATTTGTTGCCTAGTCCTAATTGCTGTTGTCAAAGTGGTAGTGAGGCATCATCTTGAACCACTGTAATCCTTGGGCGACCAGCTACACTTGGTACTGTTTGGAAGGGAGTTCCAGGATTTTGACGAGCCACAGAGATTGAATAGTGATATGGTGCCAAGTCAGGATGATGTGTGAATTGGAGTGGAACTTGCAGGTGATGGTGTTTCCACATAACTGCTGGCCTTGTCCTTCTTGGTGGTAGAGGTCACAGTTTGGAAGGTACTGTTGAATTCTTTGGCGATTAACTACTCATACTTTCATTTCTTCTTTGCACAAATTGTGTAGGATCTTGCAGGAGCCAACTGTATTATTGCTTGTTTGTAGTTTTAATAATGCATTAGTCACCTTAAATAGTGTTAATCCCTGTTATATGCCAGCTGTATTTGAATGAATGTGAAAATTACCATATGAAGAATAACAAACAAAATTCGCTCGATAATCAGCACTAAATACTAAGCTATTGAAATTATATTTCAGATTTTTAAAATAATATTTTGCCCAGCTGTGGATTTTTCCCCTTGCTGTCTGGAAACCTGTTACGCAATGGTTGCAATGGCATCGACAGCCCTGCTAATAGAACACAGCACAGGAACGGGCCCTTCGGCCCAAGATGTTGTGCCAAACATGATGCCAAATTTGAGCTAATCCGTTCTGCCTTCCCTTGGTCCATAACCCTCCATTCCTTGCATATTCATGTGCTTATCTAAAAGTCCCTTAAATGACCCTATTGTATCACCCTCCACTGCCACCCCTAGCAGTGCGTTCCAGACTTCTACCACTCGCTGTGTAAAAATAACTTTCTCCTCACATCTCCTCCCGCCAACCTTAAATGCACACCCCCTTGTAATAGTATTTCAATTCTTGGCAAAACGATTCTGTCAACCCTATCTATGCATTTCATAATTTCATAGACTTCTGTCAAGTCTCCCCTCAGCCACCACCACTCCAGAGAAAACAACCCAAGTTTTTCTAGCCTCACATTATATCTCATACCCTCTAATCCAGGCAGCATCCCGGTAAACCACTTCTTCACCCTCTCTGAAGCCTCCACATCCTTCCTGTAATGTGGCAACTGGGATTGAATACAATTCTATTGAGTTTGCATTTACTGTTCTATTTGCGAAGAGTTTTTAGTCAGCACTGGAGACACTGGCCTGGGTTTCCTCACATTAGCATTGAAGTAATTTATAGAGCTCCTGACTGTCTCTTTGGTATCAGCTAACTTGGTAGAGGCCAGGAATTGAAACTGGGAACTTTGATCGATGTAGCTCTTTAAAACGCAGTGTTTCAAATCTAGAAATTGGAAGAATAATGCCCGAAGTGCAACTTTTTAAATTGGTTAAAAAAAGGCGACTAAATGGATAAAGTTGGTGTAAAGTACAAGGTTTAAGGTCTTATAATTTTAGCTAAAAGGACCGTCATTCTAGTTATTCTTAGTTGTGTCCTTAGTGCTTGACTGTTTATTCCTGTCCTTACAAATTTTACTTTGCAGGTGCAAGCATTGAAAGAGTGTATTGAAGCAGAAAAGGGCACTGGTTTCCCTGTTGCTGGTCAGAAACTCATTTATGCTGGCAAGATTCTAAGCAACGATGTGCAGCTCAAGGAATACAAGATTGACGAGAAGAATTTTGTCGTTGTTATGGTAACAAAGGTATGCAGTGTTTTTTGCGTTTCCAGTGTGAGAGCTGATTGTGAGGAAGAACATTTTTCATGTACTGGATGGTAATGATTTGGAACATACTGCCTGCAAAGCAGGTGGAAACTGAAGCAATTAGTGATTTCAAAAGGCAATTCGATGGATATTTGAGGAAGATAAATGCACAGGGCTGTGGGATTATCGTAGAATCTGTGCAGTGTGGAAGCAGGCCATTTGGACCATCAAGTCCACATTGCCCCTCTGAAGAGCATCCCACCCAGACTCAACCCCTGTAACCCTGAATTTCCTATGGCTAACCCACTTAGCCTGTACATTATGGGCAATTTGGCATGGCCAATCCACCTAACCTACACATCTTTAGACTGTAGGAGGAAACCCACACTGACACGGAGAGAATATGCAAACTCCTGAACAGCAGGCCTTCTGATGAATGTATGACTCTGACTTATGGGCTACAACGTCTCTGTGGATTGAAACACTAACTTTCATGTGAGTTATTTAGAATATGTTGATACTTGCTTTATCAGTTGAAAAATAAGATGCCATAGAGGAGAGGTTATGCTAGCATTCTGACATGTTCCCTCAGAATCTTCTTAAGTTGTCCTGTAATTGTTGGGGAGATCATTCTAACAAATTCAATTGAATTTTTTTGAGGAAATGACTACATGTCTGGATGAGTATAGTGCATTTGATGTAATCTACATGGACTTCAATAGACTTTTGATAAGGTGTTAGATGGGAGACTGGTCAAGTGGGTGAGAACCTTTAGGATCCAGGGCAATTTGGCCAAATGGATCCAAACTTAGCCTACTGGCAGGAGGCACAGGGTGCTGGCTGAAGGTTATTTTGGTGACTGGAAGCCTGTGTCCAGTGGCATACCACGGTATTAGGTGCTCGGTCCCTTGCTGTTTATGGTGTACATTAATGATTTGGAAATGAATGTTGTAAAATTTGTCAGTAATTTTGCAGATGTTGGTGGTGTGGTAAGGAGTGAGGACAAAAACTTTAGATGGCAAGAAAATGTAGAAGGGCTGGTCAAATGAACAGAACAATAGCATATGAATTTAATCCTGAAAAGTGTGAAGTGATGCAGTTTGAGAGGATTAACAGCTCAAGGAAGTATGGAATGAATGGTAAGATTCATTGGGTGTTGGGGATTAGAGGGCCCATATATTTAGAGCCTTGAAGGTACCAAGGTTGATAGGGTAATTAAGAAGGCATACTTGTCTTTATTAGTTGAGGCATTGAATATAAGAGCAAGGATGTTATGGTGGAGTTCTGCAGGACATTGGTTAGGCCTGTGCTGGAGTAGTGTGTGCAATCCTGGTCACCAGGAAGGATGTGATTACACTGGAGAAGGTGCAGAAGAAACCCACCAGAATGTTGCCTGGGGTGGAGAGTTTCAGTGTGAAAAGAGATAAGGCTGGGGTTGTTTTCCATGGAGCAGAGAGGTTGAGGAGGGACCTGATTGAGGTGTACAAAATTATGAGTGGCAGAGAAATAGACAAAGTAAAAGTAAAGTCTCCATAGTCCAACTGGACCATTAGGGCTGCTCTTTCATTAGAAAAATGATAGGTGGCATTTTAATCTGACAGTCACCATGCCTCAGGTGAAGGAAGAGTTTGAGAAGGAGACTCCTTCATGGTAATCTCTGCTGGTGTGAATATTGAACCCATGCTGTTGGCATATCTCTGCATTGCATTCCAGCCACCCCATCAGCTGAGCTAAACCAAGCCCACAATGGCATAGGAATATCTTTAGTAAATTCCCTTACTAGAGGTGTTAATTACCAAGCAGTTTAGATGTAAGATGAGGGGCAGAAAGTTTACAAGGGATTGAAGGAGAAATTATTGTTGTTTTAATTCATTCGTGGGATGCGGGTGTCACTGGGTAGGCCAGCGTTTATTTTCTGTCCCTAATTGCCCAGAGTGCAGCTAAGAGTCAATCACATTGCTGTGGGTCTGGAGACACATGCAGGCCAGACCAGCTAAGGACACCAGTTTCTTCACCCAAAGAGCAGTAGTGAATTAGATAGGTTTTTCCAACAATTAACTGTTTCATGATCATCATTATACTATTAATTCCAGATTTACTATGGTGGGATTCAAACCTGGATATCTGGATTAATAGTCTAATGATAATACCACCAAGCCATCATCTCCGCTATCTGCGATTCATTGTCTTAAAGAGTGGTAAAGGCATGCACAATCACAATATTTAATATGCATTTGGATGAATGCTTGAAATGCCATAGCATACAAGACTGTGGGTCAATTGCTGGGAAGTGGGATTTGTGTAGATAGGTGTTTGATGACTGGTGTGGATGTGCTGGGTCTAAGGGCCTCTTTCCGTGCTGTGATACTCTGGCTCATCTGTTATTTCCAGAACCTCTGCGTGAAAGATGTATTATCATTTTTTAGACCCCACCTACCCTATTCCAAAATGACTCACTGAGCAAGATGTTTGGAGTTATATTGTAGGTGGGGTTATGAATATCAGTAATGTGTCAGGTAATTGATACATTACCGAAGAGTTCACTGTTGGCAACAGAGCAAATGTGATCTTGTCCTTTGTTACTGATTTGAAACACACTTTAAATCTGTGTTCCTGTGTTATGTATGTGCAGGTGGTTACAGTTTAAGAGTGGGGCTGAAAAGTTTTATCTCATTAGCTGCATTTGTGTCTCGTCTCTTTTTCTGCAAGTTGCCATCCGTATCTCATCACTGACACAATAGTTGCATTTCTGTATTTTACAGGGAAATGATGCTTTCTTCAAGGATACTAGATACCTAATTCTGAATTAATTCAATGACTTTGAATAGATATTTAATTAAAAGTGCAATCTTTTGTTTACAAATTTGCAGCCGAAGAGTACCCCCACAGAAACAGGATCTGTTTCCACAGTTGCACCATCCTCCACACAGTCGCAGCTGGAAGGAGAGGAGAAACAGAATACAGATGATGGAAGCCAGGCCCAGACTATTACCAGCTCTGTTTCAATATCCAGGTATAAGATAATAACAAAATCTAGCAGTAGCTCCCAGCTTCCTATGAAGAGAAAGGAAAAATACTCTAATGTGTTTTTTTCCCAAGGTATGGAAAAGGCTCAGACTTGATGAAAAATGTGGAGGCACTTGCGGATTTACTGTTAAGTGTCTCCGGGTGAAGCTCTCAATCTTGGTCGGTGGGTAAGTTCACTCCTAGGTACACTGCCGAGCTGTGCAGACTACAACACCACTACTACCAACTTGCATTTGTATTGTGTCTGTAATATAGAGGAATGTCCCAGAGTGTTTCACAGGTGCCTTGTAAAATAAAATATGACACTCGGCTACGTAAGAAGGTATTAGCATGGATTACCAAAACTTGCTCAAGGAGGTAGGATTTATGAATTCTGTAAAGGAGCAGAGTGATGTACAGAGAGAATTCTAGCACCGGGGGCCTAGATTGCTGAAGACAGCATTGGTCAAGCAGTTATAATTGGGAATTAAAAGAGTACAGACATCGAGTGATTATGACGATGAGGAGATCTCTGAGATAGGGAGAGACAGGTCACAGAGGGACTTAGAAACAATATAAGTTCCTTGGTTAAATCTATGGTGGTGTCATCTTAGTTATCTTAGATTGGCAGTGCTGGAACTGTATGGTGGGCCTTTGTGCCCCCCACTAGAGCAGTGAACAGCAAAATGCTTCTGGTTTCTGATCACTATTCCACCACTGCTGTTGGAAAGTGAGTGATCGTCAAAATCACTTTGTACTCTAGTACCTTCCATGGATGAGCAGCATATAATTCTAGGCAAGAATATAAGAAATGGTCTACTGCCTGAAAAAATGAAGGCAACTCACAACAACAAAACTCTGCCCTACATCAGTGAACACCTTTAGAAGAGACGTGGAGAAAAGGGAGGATGGGAGAATCCTGTCTCTAGGGTAAGTCATTCAAAAGGTTCCTTTTTAGCTGTTGTTTTGTGAAAGTCAGTTACAGCAAGCACAATGGACATCCCGTTGATGATATGGCAGTTCTCCAGCATGCTCTGCTATGGATATCAGAATTCAAATGCAGAAATCCAATCAGCGTTCTGTGTTGGCTGACGTGAATATTTCTGCCTTTATTTCAGATTTCCAGCATCTCCAGTACTTTGCATTTTGTATCTGTTCAAGGAGACAGGAGTCTGAGAACCACCTCTGTGTATGTTAACTAAATCTGGATCCCTTATCCTGCTATCAAAATTATCTGACTCTCAAATACCTGATTCTGTAATTCGACCACTAGACAGGGAGAACTAAATATAGCAGTGCCAGTGCAGGGGTATTGATATCCTGGAATCTGGAATAAAGGTGATTAGTAAAGAGTTCAAGGATTACGGGGCGAAGGTAGGAGAATAGGATTGAGAAACATACCAGCCATGGTCAAATGGTGGAGTAGACCTGATGGGCTGAATAGCCTAATTTTGCTCCTGTATCTTATGTACCAGTGCTATTGAAACTTCAGAATGATGTCATCTATGTCTGAATGATGTCTGAATTGTTGATGAAAGATGCCTCTTAAATTTATATTTACAGTTCAATGCCCTCTTCAGGGAGTGACATACTGTCTGCTCCGTTGTCAGTTAGTGATCTGCACCCTGCTCATGTTTCAATGATCGATTTAATCTCAGAACCGCGTTTGCAGAGTGACATGCCTGAAGATCTTCCTCATGATGGTGCTAGCACAACTACAGGTCAGTAAATCTATAACTTTCCTTTTCTCAATAAACACAAGGAATAGAACCAAGAGGGGAAAAAAGAGCCAAGTCTAAAATTATCTACTATTAGAAATCATATTGTCAGCTTACAGTTTGCTGTTCCTCCACAACTGGAATAAACATAAATCAGTGATGGCAGAATTTTACAATCATGAACTGCTGGAGGGAACTTTAAATATTCAGCACCATCTGATCTCTTTGTGGCAGGAACTTAATTTGTTTGTCAATTTAATTTGATCTATGAAATAAGTCCTGTGCTGTTGTTTACATTTCCAGTGTCACACTTCCCCTGCTGGGTAACTCCCTATTATTTTAAGACATTGGGCAGCATCATGGAAGATTTGCTAGTGCGTTTGTTTATTATATCTGTTAACATGAAATTGATGAATCATGTTGAACATAGACGGCTTTGTTGCCATTTGCTAATGCTGAATGTTTATGTTCCTCTAAAAGATTGTAATTTTGCAAATAATCGCCAGTATACCACACAGATCGTGTTTTTATTATAAAATGTTTAATTTCTCCTTTCCAGTGAGGGACACCGCTTATGAAACTATGCTGTCAGAAATTATATCAATGGGTTATGAGCGTGAGCAAGTGGTGGCAGCATTAAGGGCAAGCTTCAACAACCCGCACAGAGCTGTGGAGTACCTGCTGACGGTAAGGTATATGTGTGGACATAGGTGAATGCTGTACACCCCATTTGCTGCACATTTATCTGGCTGTGTCTTGCAAAGTAATGGGATTTTGCAGGGATGGAAGACTTAAGCTGCAGTCCTCAGAGAGGGATATTAGTTAAATTCCCATTTGTTACATAGGACTATATAATGTATAAAGCATAGGAACAATGACCACTTCATTTGCCTCACATTGCAATCCCCTATTTCCTTCTCCCTTATGCTTGTATACCTTTCCCTTAAACGCATGTATGCTATTCGCTTCAAAAATTCCCAGTGGTAGTGAGTTTCACATTCTTAAATTTGCTTTTAAAAATTAACCTATTTTTCTAATCAACCTGTGAAGAAATGTTATTGCACACCTTTGGAACAAGTGGGACCTGAACCCAGGCCTCCCAGTCCAGACATAGGGACACTACTATTGTGCCAGAAGAGAGCTCCTCTACACATTTTGGGTAAAGAAGTTTCTTCTGAATTTTCTACTTATTTCTGGGGGGAAAAAATGGACCTTTGGTCCGTGAAAACGTGGTAGTGAGTAAGAGACAAGATTAAACTTGACCTGGACCAATGCTGGCGGTTCCTTCACTCTCACTGGGTCAAATTTCTGGAACCCCCTCCCTAACAGCACTATAGATCTAACTAAACAACATGGATTCCAGCAATTCAAAGAGGCAGCTCACCGCAACCTTAGAGTGCAGTTAAGGATGGGTATCAAGTGTTGGCCTAGCCAGCAATGCTCATGTCCTGTGAAAAATGTATAGATGAAAAGGAAGGAAAAGTAGCATGTCCAAGTGGTTTTCCTTTGGATATGAACTATGTTAATCATGTTTAAATTGTAATATTGTGCTTGACAATGAGGAAATGTTGCAATTTTTCCTGTGTTTACAGTGTATTTTTCTAAATAATAACCAATATTACAATAGGCTACCTCAATGGAATAGCTGAAAGTGGGAGAGGGTATGATTGGAGAATGCAGTATTTATGCTGTATCATAAGAACTCAGCATTGTAAATGTTAATTGACCTTGCTGCAGAGCTGCATTGAATCTCTCTTGCCTCCTTTTTAATCCTTATAGGGTATACCTCAAAGTCCAGTGACGGAGAGTGCAATGTCACATGATAGTAACGACTCTGGTCCACTATCAATCCCAGAACAACAAGGTAAAGGGCGTTGTGTGCAATTTGACTAATGAGCATCTTGTGATGAAAATCATTGACCTGAAACATAAACCCTGTTTTTTTTCTTTCTCTTCACTGATGCTGAGTATTTTCAGTGTTTGCTGCAGTAGTTGGAACTTTTAATTTAACTTTTCCTTTCCCCACTCTTGCTGCTGTGTCTCCTTGCTGGAGTACAGTGCTGTAGGTTCTGGAATGGGGTGCCAAAGACACTGTGGAGCCTCTACGTGGTTATTATTTATGCATGAGTCAAGACATTGAAGATGGTCGGTTATCTGACTGCAGGGGCATTCAGCTAAACCTGATAGCCAGATGTATAATTTCACTACGTGGTCATTAATACTGGAAGTGATTTTGCTTGTGTCCTTGCTGAGACTTGCTTGCTCATTGCTGGTCTTTCTTCCTTGTGTGACAATTTTCATTCCAAGTCAGGACCTCAACAGTGAAGAGTAAAGCCTAGGAGAATGTTACTGCTGAGTTCCCATGTGGTCACTGGATTAGGATCAGGAGTCTGAGCCCTAGCTTTTTTTCCAATTTCCTTTACACAAAGGCACCAAAATCTTTCTTGTGACCCCACTGCTGCCTTCTCTGGGTGCTTACCTGGTAAGGTCTAGGGAATCAGTTGTGTGAACTGGTGTTTCACCAGACAATTAATTGATGCCCAGTAGAGGCAGTGTGGACAAGATGGCCCAAATGGCTGCCTCCTGTGCCATAATGGCTCCGGAATCAGATTTCAAGCCTCTTGTCAACAATGCCCTGAAAGCAGCCAATAGAAGGAGGCTAATTTCTTTTTTAAAAGACCTGAAAGGATGCTAGAAATCAGAAACAAAAACAGAAATTGCTGGAAAAACTCAGCAGGTCTGGCAGTATCTGTGGAGAGAAATTAAAGTTACTGTTTCGTGTCCAGTCACTCTTCAGAACTGATTTATTTTTTTTTTCCCTGTTCTCTCCTGCCTTGTACTAGCTACCTTGTCACTGTAGTGCAAAGAACATGAGTTGAGGAACATAGCTGTCTGGTACAGAGAGCACATTTGCTGTTCATAGACCTCCAGTCACGTTGCTGATTCAGACTTTTAAAATTCCTTTTCTTGCTCAGCTGAGAACCCTTTGGACTTTCTCCGGGATCTGCCCCAGTTCCAAAACATGAGACAAGTACTTCAGCAGAATCCATCAATGTTACCAGCCCTGCTTCAACAGCTGGGCAGAGAGAACCCACAACTACTGCAGGTAAGGATGAAAATCTATCTGCAACTTTAACGCATTGTTTGCAACAACCTGACCCTAGACATATATAAATTAGTTAATGGTGCAAGAAAGGCAGATACGCTTCAACTTAAGCTGCAGCATTAGGATGGATGTGTGACCAACAACGAGCGAAGTGAGGAAGTTTCACATGCATAAAGCGATAAACTTGCAGGAAGGGTAATGAAGGCAAAAAAAATGGAAGAAGTTTGATGTTATGATTGAGACGAAGAAAGAAATGTAGGGTCTTTAATCTGGCTGAACTAAGGGAGGGAGAGGAGTGGTTTTTCTCAGTCTTTCTTAAGACTGTAGTTTCTCCACTTAGTGAGCGCAATCAACACCGTTTAATCAATATGTGCTCAGCTGTGTTAGTTTACAAGCCTTAATTCTGCTAAGGAATGAGTTGGAAAAATGGAAGAATATTGAAAACTTCTTATTTCCCCCTTAATCACCAAAATACTGCTTCCAGCACGGTTTGAAATAAGTTAGAAAGGGTAGCCTTGCAGTGCTGTCTTGCTTCGTATAAAATCAGCTTTGTTTAATTGGTAGCAGTCTTGCCTGAGTCACGAAAGATTAATATGCAGGTACAGCAAGTTACTAGAAAACCTAATATAATATTATTGTTTATTATGAGGCGAATTGAGTAAAAAAAAGTAGGGAGGTTATGCTTCAGCGAAACAGCACAATGGTGAGACCGCAGCTTGAGTTGTGTGCGCGGTATTGGAATCCTTATTTACGGACAAATCTAAATGCATTGAAAGCAGTCGAGAGAAGGTTTACTCGTGGGCATATTGCCTTATGAGGAAGCTCGGACAGACTAGCACACATCCGCTGGAGTTTTAAAAAGTAAGAGGTGAATTGATTGAAATATACAAGATCCAGACAGTCTTTACAAGACAGCATTTGGAGAGAATGTTACCTCTTGTGGGATTCTAGACTGAGGGGGTCACTGTTTTAAAAATAAGGGTTACTCATTTAAAACAGAATTTTTTTTCTTTCTAAGAATTTGGAACTTCCATCTGAAAAGACAGTGGACAGCAGAACCTTTGAATAATTTAAGGTAGAGGTTGATAGTTTATTGATAAACATGGAACTGAAAGTTTATTGGAAGTAGGCAAGAATGTAGAGTAGTCATATCAGCCTGGATATAGAATAGCGGATCAGGCTTCTGGGGCTGAGTGACCCACTCCTGTCCTAATTCATATCTTTGCTTGGAACCTCACTGCCTGCTTCAGCATGTTTTGTCGCCTTGCACTTGAATGTCACTGGGACATTATTGCATCGCTGAATGAGCTGTCTTTTGATTGAGATATTAATCTGAGGCTCCATCTGCTTTGAGTGAATTTTGAGAGATCACATAACACTGTATGCAGAAGAACATGGGCATTCCACCTACAACTCTCACCTTCAAAAATCAGTTGCTGCTATTTGTGGGACCTTTCCATGGAAAAGTTAGCTGTTCTTTGGAAACATATCCTGGTGATATATAAACAAAAGGGTTTAATTTCCTTTCTCAACTTGGAGTGGTAGCCTTGATAGTTCATTTACGCCCTCAGCCAGATGTTGTTGTCTTCACACCAATATGTACTTCTCAAATGTCGAAGGAGTCATTCCATTTCAAGACAAATTTATGTACATGAAATGCTTGTGATGTTCCAGTGTAATAGGGTGTTATATCAACACAGTTCTAATCATTGGTAATGACTTCCCTGCAGCAAATCAGTCAGCACCAAGAACACTTCATCCAGATGCTAAATGAACCTTTAGAGGATGTAACTGAGACTGAAGGGGAGATGGGAGCAGTTGGAGAAGATGCATCGCAGTCAAGCTACGTTCAAGTTACACCCCAAGAAAAAGAAGCCATAGAGCGGGTCAGTGAATACCATGAAAGAATTTAGCTAAAGTAGAAAATATATTTTCATTACGTTGAAAACTTACTTTCTTCTGTGAAATTGTAGATCTCTTTGAATGTTCAATAATAGGCTATTAAGAGAAAATTACTTAATATCTCTCTTCCTTTAGCTGTGTTGTTTGGAAGAGCAGGTCGGGGAGAGTGCATCTTGATATGGGGAGCACAATCTCAGAATGAGAGGCAGGCCACTTGAGACTGAGATGAGGGGGGAATTTTTTTTCTGAGCGTGGTAAATCTTTCAAATCCTCTACATCAGATGGCTGTGGCGACAGAGTCATTGAGTATGTTCAAGATGGAGATCAATAGATTTCTAATTGCTAATAGCATTAGGGGATATTGGGATGGTGTGGGGCAAATGGCATTGAGATGAAGATTGAGCATGATTTAATCAAAGGGCCAAATGGCCTACTCCTTCAATTTCCTGTGTTTCCATCAACTCTTCAAATATTATCAGGATGGAAATTTCTCAAAAGTGTTGCAATTTCTTCTTTATTGTTTCTCCCTTCTTTCTGTGAGGCTGTTGTCTTGTGTTGTTTATGTTTACATAAGGTACCTGACCTTTTCCAGTAATTTGCTGCCTTCAGTGTCAGCAGGCTACTCAACCATTATAGCCAACTCCCATCCTAATCTTTTGACACATGTACATCACTACCAGTGCCACAGTACATGTTCCCACTAACGTCCCTAAGCTGTGCACAGCCTATTTGTTAGCCGTCCACTTCCTTCAAGATTGCTGCCAATGCATCTTAAAGTGGACTGTGCTTGTGCGTGGCCCATTAATCCCCGGCACAGCATGTTCCTGATTGCTGTTTGGGCGTACATCCCCCTTGAGGGAATTATGGCTGATCCCTTTATTTTCTCTAACCTAAGGCAGATAAGACCAATTTTAGCATCCCAAAATGCTGCTCTAACAGAGACTAAGGGACAACACGGAATTAGGGACTATGTGGTGTTTTTGACTCTGACCTACTTGAGAATGATGCATTTCTTCATTTCAAACCAAGAGATATCCATTGTGTCAATCAGTAGTGAGGAAAGCTGGCTTTCTCTTTTCAGTAATATTTAGTAATGAATGCAATTCATGGAGACTTTGTAGCTTTCTATTACATCTCAAACTCTGACCTCTTGTAATCCAATGAAGATAGAAATGATCCTTACAGATACTTGCACATATACTATTCTTTTTGTCTGCGTGTGCCTACACCATGTTTCTCGCCTGACCAGTGGAATGGTTTTCGTTTTGTGCAGTAATACTGCAGTAACCCTGAATATGAGGTATTACTCTTGTAAAGTACAGCTGCTGAAAGGCAACATATGGGCTCACTCTGGCTCAGGCGATTCAGGCTAGATAAAGGAGACAGGACAGATGGCAGGGTATTATGAGGCTGGAGCATAATCAGCTGATACGACTTACGAGAGTGAAGCCTGGTCGTATGTTTGTTTACTTTTATTGGTTCTTGGAGAAAGCAAAGAGGAGGGTGATAAGAGGCAAGAGCAATTTTTACACATCATCAAAATCAGGTAAACATGGTCAGGTTTCCTTCCGAGTATATTTATGAATAACAGTTTTTTTTTAGACAAAGTGCTCAGTTTTTATGATCATGTTCTTATGCCAGCCCAGAATTTATTGAGTTCTAATTTGCCACTGGCCTTTTTGGGATTTGAAATCACATGGGTTACTGGCAATAATATACAACTTCCAGTTGGTTCGTTTTGCTCCATTCCTGTCCCCACTATGCGGGCTTCTTCCAAGTACTGTTGTAGGGGCAAAAGTTTCCCTTCATCCTGCTTCTTAAGTGACTATCATTTTACAGTTTTATGGACAGATAATTTAATTTTCTTTCCTGACATCTGTACACATCACTTCCTATGGTTCAGCCTAGACTAAGCCTTTCTGGTGGGCCTGAATTGTGTTTGTTTTTCCAAGCTTGCAGCATTTGTGGTTTGGTATTTCTTTTGACTTTGTATCGTCTTAAAGTTCTTGCCCATATTTTGCAAATCCCACTAATCCCTGAACCTCGCTGATATATCTGTGCCTCTCCACTTCTGGCCTGTTAATTATCTCAGATTTCTTGTCACTCCACCGTTACAGTTGTGCCTCCAGTTGCCTTGGCCCCCTTCATTCTGTGCCTCTTTCTCTCTTAAGCTGTCTTCGAAACTTAGTGTCCTTATTTCTTATGTGGTATGAAATTTTGCTTAATAATGGGCTAGAAGCACCTTGTGATGCTTGACTGTGCTCAAATGCAAGTTGTTATTATTTGACATTTGCTTTTCCTTTCTGTGTCTTACACAGTTAAAAGCCTTGGGTTTTCCTGAGGGCCTCGTCATTCAGGCTTACTTTGCCTGTGAGAAGAACGAAAACCTGGCTGCAAACTTCTTGCTGCAGCAGAACTTTGACGACGAATGAACAACAGGGAAGAAACTCCTGGCATAACTTGGATGTCTGATTATCTGCTCTCAAGTGCGCAAACCAGCTTTAATAGAAATGCTATCTTTCAGCTGTGAATGAAAATAATGATAGAAATAATAATTAGAGACTGTACATTACAGTTTAAGTGGGGCTAGAAACAGAACTAATTTTAACCTAGAAAGGCTGCAAATTGAAATGGGGGCAAATATCTTCAATATTAATGCAAAAGAAAACTGTAAATATAACTTGTTTACTGGATTTAAAGATTTGTTTTCACCTCAAATGATACAAAATTAATCCCCCAAATATGGGGAGCATGGGGGTGTGAGATAATCCATATTCAACTGAATATTTAAGAGGGTTCAACATAAATTTGAGGACCCTGGGCACAAGTGCACTAACTGCCTGCTTTAATAGCAGATGCTTCTCAGTCAGCGTATGCAGCAAAAATGGGTACACGACTGGACCTTGTTGCTAGTTTACCTTTCACACCTTAGTTGTCGTGTACACCTTTGTGTGTGTGTGTGTGTGTGTGTATGTGTTTCGTGAACTATCTTGCATCAGGACCATCACGTGGCAACTGTGCACAACTAAGTCATTGCATTCACATTATAAAGTGGTTTGTTTCTTACAAAAAGGGCATGGGCTCTACACCTTTGGGGTGTGTTTTTTTTTCTTGTTATCCCACTTAAAATAGATTAAGACTGATGGGATAGAACTTTGTTTTCTTTACGGTGTCATATTGATTTGTCATGGTAAAGACACCTGTCTTTAAGAGTTTCTGTGTAATTAAAAGTTATTTTTAATTAATTTGGAAATGACCTGTGTGTTGACTTTTTGGCTGATTTGTTAAATATAATATATTCAGGCTATTAAAGCCCAGATTTCCTTACTATTCTGTGTAGAGGTATGTGATCTTAAATGAGTATTAAAAGTTAGCGTCAGTGCCCACTAGGTTAAGACAGGTGCTCCCTTGTGTTAAACAAATTATGTACAATGGAGTTAACATTGCAGGTTGGATAATGAAAGATCACCAACCTGAAATGTTAACTGTTTCACTCTCCACAGATCCTGTCTGGTCTGCTGAGTATTTTCTATTTCTCTATTAGCATTCCACCATTCGCCATATTTTGCACTTGTATACAACTGTTAACTGTGCCACACAATGGTAGTACTCTCACTTCTGAATCAAAGGGTTATGAGCTCTTGTCTTACCCCAGAAACTCCAGCACAAATCCATGCTGACACTCTAGATGTTAAACTGAGGCCCTCAGTGACGACCAGGTAGATATCACTGGACTATGTGAAGATGCACAGGTGATTCTATTCCTAGTGCTCTGGACACCATTTATCCGTCAACCAACATCATTAAAACATCTTTTTGTCCTGAAGAAAGGCAATACCCGAAACGTTGACTTCTCCTTTCCTCCAGATGCTGCCTGGTTTGCTGTTTTCTTCCAGTCTCCTGTTTGTCTACCTTGGATTCCAGCATCTGCAGGGTGATTTTTTTGTCTTTAATCATTAAAACATCCTCTGGTCATTGTTGCAATGCTGTTTGAGGGACCGTGCTGTGGGTAAATTGGCTACTGCGTTACAACAGTGACTGTTTCAGAAATGCAGCACTTTGAGACGTCCTGAGTGATGTGGAGACAAGTCTTTCGTTTTCTTTTCACTTTGATCCACTTCAGAAAGATAAAAGACAGGGTGAACTGTGTAAGCTTGTGAATCCAAGATTGAGTCCACCTTCACCCCACTTCGCAATGCCACTGTTTTTGAAATATTTTCTCCCAGTCAGAAGAACCATAGCAAAACAGAGGAGAGGTTAATCTATCAAATAAATATGTTCAACATTGTTTTACCCAGTGACAAATGTATTAATCGCTATAAAAGTCGATTCTCAACTGAATGTTTATTGTACACATTTCATAATAACAGTGTTAAGTTCATCATTAAAATCTGTTTAGATAATTAAAGAATTATCGCATGGGAAGTACATTGGACCTATCCTATCTGTACAGCTCTTTGGTAGATCTACCCAATTGATTCCCGAATCCCCTGCTTTATTTGTCATTGCCCTATAACTTCATTCCCTTCCAATTTTGATAAATTGATTATTGTAATTATTTTGCCCCCAGGTTCCAGCCTGTCTTTAATTCTGGGGCCTAAGACTGCAGACTGATCCCCCTCAACAATTGAGGGAATTTTACAAGGGTCCTGTTGCAACTTGAGTATGTTGTGTTGTGTGGCATTTTCCATTTCCTGCTGCTGTTTACTTTTCTATTTGCTGAACTGCTTTAAAAGCCATCTGAGCTATATTTGATAGTAACCTTCCACATTAAACCATTAACAAGTGCTTAATTTTTAATAAAGGTGATAAGGATGGGGGGTGGGATTGCTGTTGTGATGAAATATGTGTTTTCTGATTATTAAGGTAACTTCAGAATTTTTTTTAGCTTAACATAACTGAAAAGTTTTCACAAGTTAGGTTTATGGTAAGTTAGGATTAATCCTCACTTGGAGATAGCAAGAACTGCAGATATTGAAGTCAGAGTCAATACAGTGTGGAGCTGGAGGAACACAACAGATCAGATAGCATCAGAGGAGCAGGCAAGCTGATGTTTCAGGTTTACACCCTTCATCAAGACTTGCCATGATGAGCACTGCTCTAATAGCATTCCATTAATTTGACATCATTCAGGACAAAGCTGTTGAAGCTTGATCAGCACTCTATCTACTCATCTCTGCTTTCTCTCCATTGGCCACTTACAAGATTGGCACTCTATCTACCACCTTTTGACATGCACACCCTTCTCCAAAAGTTCACAGTGGCAGCAGTGTGTATCATCTACATAACACACTGTGGTAACTCACCAAGGTTCTATCGATAACATTGTCCAAATATATGGAATTACCACCCAGAAGAACAAGTGCAGCAGGTGCCTGCTTGTTCCCTTCCAAGTCACGCACCATCCTGAGTTGGTACAAATCACCATTCCTTCACTGTCACAGCATCAAAATCCTGGAACTGCCTTCCTGACAGCACTGTGGGTGCCACTACACCATTTGGACAGCACTGGCTCAAGAAGGTGGCAATGAAAGGTTATTAGAAAGGGGTTATGACTGTTGGCCTCGCTCATATAACGAGCAAGTAGGGTCTTGTGGTACAATGGTAGTATGCCTGCCTCAAGTCCCACCTCTGGATATGATAGCATTGAGGTGTGTCAGAACATGTCCAAACAGTTTGATTTTAGAAGAAAACTCTTATGATGTGTAAAAGAGAGTTTAGCTGAGCAGGCCACTTGTCACTTATCAATGGATGCTAAATACATTACCTCTGTTCTGCCATTCTAATTAATTGCAACTGTGTCTATTGAACTAATAGTCACCAATTGCAATATTCACAGGTGTTTCACATCGATTGGATAATAAACCATGACTTCCTAGTTTTTAAGGTTTAGTATGACCACAGCTTGTTCTGCATGCACTTCCTGAATCTGTCACTCCCTGCTATTGAGGCATTTGTCCTTGGAATAGCTACATGTAGTGCCAACTAACTTGCAACTTGATTCTAATAAGCAGAATAGGATGTTTTTCTCTTCAATCAGATGTGATCCAAATGTCAGCTCTACTTTTTATAACATGTTGATTGCTGACAATGAAACTATATCTCACAGTTGAGGTAGGCACACGTCACCTTGTTCACGTAGCCAATACTACGAAAACTGGAGCACTGTACGCCAGAGAGGATGCATGAAGTTTCAGCCACTGTAATAGGATGAATATGTCACACTGTGTGACACTAAGTTGACTTCTGCGTACGTCAGCCAGCCAGCAGGCAGGGTGCAGGTTTTTCTTTTGCATATCTTGGCATACAACTTCTTCCCCTCATTTGGAGATATGAGCTTACTGAACCACATCACAAACACTCCTTCCATGACCAGTAAGTCATGATGTGGTAATTGTACGTGAAGCCCTGACCTAGAGATGGTGATGCTATGCACTGCACCTTAAGTTCTCCTACAAAGGTCAGACCATTGGTGTCATTGCTCTTTGCCACACTAAGTGAGTGGTTGACTGAATCCTTGACGATCTCCGATGGAAAATAGACATACCTTGCAGTGTAGTGACCTCTATATAGGGAGATTTAAATATTTAACAGTTCCTGAATGTCTGCAGTTATATATCTGTTGAACTTAAACTCTGAATCCTTGATCTTTGCTGGAAAATGCATGCACAAATGCATTGGAGGTGAAATCGGGCCAGACCCAGCTGTCATTGACTCCTACGTTCCATGTTTTCCATTTCAATAAACCATCTTGCTTGCATGCTACTGCTTCCATCCTAGGCCTGCTGATGTGGTCCAGAGATCCTCAAAGTGAGCTGGAGGAAAAAAAACACCTCACTTTTTGCTTATGCGGTATACAAGGTGTAGAGCTGGATGAACACAGCAGGCCAAGCAGCATCAGAGGAGCAGGAAGGCTGACGTTTCGGGCCTAGATGCTTCTTCAGAAAAAAGGGTCCAGGCCCGAAACATCAGCCTTCCTGCTCCTCTGATGCTGCTTAGCCTGCTGTGTTCATCCAGCTCTACACCTTGTATATCTCAGATTCTCCAGCATCTGCAGTTCCTACTATCTCACTTTTTGCTTAAGCACTTTACACCACATTGAGTTCAACAACTTCAGACCATGAACACCATCCTCTATTTTGATTCTCTCCCGCACCCTGCCCACACTCCTTTGACATTTTTTGTGTCTTGTTGGCCTTGTTCCCAGCAGATCTGATCTATTTTATCCTATTGTATTAATCCTATCATTAACACCTATTGTATATGTCCGTCACTCCTTTAACACCATTGTCTTTCTCTCTGGGCACCCTCGCCATCTGTTCTACTCACGCCAATGTCGACAGTGCAAAAACCATAATTTTTCATCCTCCTTCAGTTCCACTCTATAGAGTTTCTCCAGTGTTTTCTGCTTTTTGTTTTCATTTCAGATTTCTAGCATCTGTAGTGTTGTGCTTTTTTTGTGGCTGTGATCTTATCTCTTATTAGTTGAATATTGAGATAAGATTCCCTATCCAGAAGCTTACATTAAGAAGAGCCTGAGGTAGTTACTGTAGCCATAAAGCCATACCTTGAAGAGAGGGATAGGGGAAATATATTAAGTTTCAGAAGTTGACTTGGGGAATATTTTAACAACTGAGAAATTAATTACCCATTCATGGAATACCATTCCCAGAATTGCCACGTTGTCGCACTATTTCATTACTGATCTATGAAAATAAAGCATCATCATACCGAGTGTACCAGAGTGGGTTTAAGGAAGCTTGTACGGTGTCGATTTTATGTGAACCCAAGCATTGGAGGAAAGATATTCCTTGGGCTCCCTCTCCTGGCCACTTTCAGCATACAATTTCACATTTGAGTTTAGAAGTAATGGTGCCTTCACTGGAGTTATGCAGAGCCTTGGTGAGACCACAGCTGGATTATTGCATGTGGTTTTGATCTCCCTACGTAAGAAAAGATGTACTTGCGATAGAGGGTATGCAGAGGAGGTTCACTAGGCTGATGCCGGGGATGCAGGACTATCCTATGGGGAGAGATTAGTTTAACTAGTCGGAGGACTTGACGGAGTTTATTTGGACAAAGTTGATTCCCCTTATGGGAGAGTCTAGGATCAGAGGCGTAATCTTAGAATAAAGGATCATACATTTAAGAAAAATGAGGAATGTCTTCTCTGAGGGTTGTAAATCTATGGAATTCTTTACCACAGAGGGCTGTTGAGGCTAGGTCATCAGGACACATGGTGGCCCAGTAGTTAGCACTGCTGCCTGACAACACTGGAGACCTGCGATAGGGTTAGGGTTAGGGTTAGGGTTAGGATTCCACCCTCAGATGACTGTCAGTGTGGAGTTTGCACATTCTCCCTGTTTCTGTGTGGGTTTCCTCTGGGTGTTCCAGTTTTTCCCCCACAGTCCAAAATTGTGAATTGGCCATTCTTAGTTAGGTGGATTAGCCGTGGGAAGTCCAGGGTTACAGGGATGGTGTGGGTCTGGGTGCGATGCTGTTTGGAGGGTCAGTGTGGGCTTATGAGCTGAATGGCCTGTAGGGATACAATTTTTTTTTTCATTTTGAGGGATGTCGCTGGCTGGCTAGCATTTATTACCCGTCCGTAGTTGTGAAGGTGGTGGTGAGCTGCCTTCTTGAACTACTGCAGTCCACCTGCTGTGGGTTGATCCACAATGCCATTAGGGAGGAAAATCCAGGATTTGAAGCCAGCGACAGTGAAGGAACAGTGATATATTTCCAAGTCAAAATGATGAGTGACTTGGAGGGGAATTTGAAGGTGGTGGTGTTCCCATGTATCTGTTGCTGTTGTCCTTCTAGATGGAAGATGGGTTTGGAAGATGCTGTCTGAGGATCTTTGGTGAATTTCTGCAGTGCATCTTGTGAATAGTACACACTGCTGTTACTGAGCTTTGGTGGTGGAGGGAGTGGATGTTTGTGGATGTGGTGCCAGCTGCTTTTCCCTGGATGGAGTCGAGCTTCTTGAGTATTGTTGGGGCTGCACTCATCCAGGCAAGTGGTGAGTATTCCATCCACACACCTGACTTGTGCCATGTAGATAGTGGACAGGTTTTGGAGAGTCAGGAGGTGAGTCACTTGCCACTGTATTCCTGGCCTCTGACCTGCTCTTGTAGCCAGTCCATTTATGTAGTGAGTCCAGTTGAGCTTCTGATCAATGATAACTCCAAAGATGTTGACAGCGGGGGATTCAGTGATAGTAACTCCATTGAATGAAAAGGGATGGTGGTTAAATTGTCTCTCATTGGTGATGGTCATAACCTGGCGTTTGTGTGGTGTGAATGTTACTTGCCAATTGTCAGCCCAAGCCTGGATATTGTTCCGATCTTGTTGCATTTGGACACGGACAGTTTCAGTGTCTGAGGAGTTGCAAATGGTGCTGAACATTGTGCAATCATTGGCTAACATCCCCACTTCTAACCTTATGATGGAGCAAAGGTCATTGATGAAGCAGCTGAAAATGATTGGCCTTAGGCCATTACCCTGAGCAACTCCTGCAGAGATGTTCTGGAGTTAAGATGACTGAACTCCAACAACTATGACCATCTTTCTATGTGTCAGGTATGACTGAAACCACTAGAGAGTTTGCCCCCAATACCCATTGATTCCAGTTTTGCCAGGGGTCCTTGATGCCACACTTGGCCAAATGCAGCATTGATGTCAAGGACTGTCACTCTCACCTCACCTCTGGAATTCAGCTCTTTTGTCCATGTTTGAACCGAGGCTGTGATGAGGTCAGGAGCTGAGTGGCCCTGGCAGAACCCAAACTGGGCGTCACTGACCAGGTTATTGCTGAGCAGGTGCTGCTTGATAGCACTGTTGATGACACCTTCCATCACTTTACTGATGATTGAGAGTAGATTGGTGGAGCGGTAATTGGCCGGGTTGGATTTGTTTTTTATGTACAGGATATACTTGGGTAATTTTCCACTATGTCAGGTAGATGCTAGTGTTGTAACTGTACTGGAACAGCTTGGCTAGGAGAGCAGCAAGTTCTGGAGCACAAGTCTTCAGTACTGTTGCCGGAATGTTGTCAGGGCTTGTAGTCTTTGCAGTATCCAGTGTCTCCAACCTTTTCTTGACATCACGTGGGTGAATCAAATTGGTAAAGACTGGTATCTGTAATACTCGCGATTACTGGAAGAGGCCGAGATGGACCATTCACTCTGCATTTCTACTGAAGATTGCTGCAAAAGCTTCAGCCTTATCTTTTGCACTGATATGCTGGGCTCTTTCATCATTGGGGATGGGGATATTTGCGGAGCCTGCTCCTCCAGTCAGTTGTTTAATTGTTCACCATCATTCACGACTGGATGTGGCAGGACTGCAGAGCTTAGATCTGATCTGTTGGTTGTGGGATCCCTTAGTTCTGTCTATCACTTGCTGCTTACGCTGTTTGGCATACAAGAAGTCCTGTTTGGTAGCCTCACCAGGTTGACACCTCATTTTCAGGCTTTCCTGGTGCTGTTCCTGGCGTGCCCTCCTGCACTCTCCATTGAACCAGGGTTGATCCCTGGCTTGATGGTAATGGTTGAGTGGGGGATATGCCAGGCCATGAGGTTACAGCTTGTGCTGGAGTACAATTCTGCTGTTGTTTTTGGCCCACAGTGCCTCATGGATGCCTAGTCTTGAGTTGCTAGATCTGTTCAGTCTGTCCCATTTAGCACGATGATAGTGCCACACAACAAGATGGAGGTTATTTTCAATTTGGAGGCGGGACATTGTCTCCACAATGAGTGTGCAGTGGTCACTCTTACCCATACTGTCTTAGACTGACATAACTCCACAGAGGCTGGTGTCCTGTCACCAAGACAGCTCTCCCAATTTTGGCATTACCCCCTAGATGTTAGTGAGGGGGACTTTGCAGGGTCAACAGTGCTGTTTCTGCCATTGTCTTTTCCAGTGCCCTAGGTCAATGCCGGGTGATCCATCCAGTTTCATTTCTTTAAGACTTTGTAACGATTGATACAACTGAATGGTTTGCTAGGCCATTTCAAAGGACAATTGAGTGTCAACCACTTTGCTGTGGGTCTGGAGTCCCACGTCGGCCACACCAGGTGAGGATGGCAAATTTCCTTCCCTGAAGGACATCAGTAAACCAGATTTTTTTTTCTGACGATCAACAATGATTTCACGGTCATCAGTAGATTCTTAATTCCAGATTTTTGTTTCAGACTTTTTTTTCCAGATTAAGCACATTCAAGGCTGAGAGAGATTTTTAATCAGTTAAGGAATCAAGGGTTATGAGGAAAAGGCAGAAAAGTGGATTTGAGGGCAATCAGATCAGACATGATCTTATTGATTGGCAGAGCAGACTTGTTGGGCTGAATGGTTGAAATCAAGACTTTACGATCTTGTGGACTGGGCCTGTACTCAGTTGAGTTTAGAAGAATGAAAGAGGCCGTGATTGAAATAGATAACATTCTGATAGAGCTGAACAGACTAGGTGCAGGCAGAAAAGAAACAAAAGTTGGTGGAAAAGCTCAGCAGGTCTGGCAGCATCTGTGAAGGAAAAAATCAGGGTTAATGTTTCGGGTCCGGTGACCCTTCCTCAGAACTAGGTGCTGGGAGGATGTTTTCCCTGGTTGGGGAGCATTGAGGCATGGGACAGTCTAAGAATACAGAGGAGAGCATTTAGGACTTGGGTGAGGAAGGATTTCTTCACACAGAGCGGAATTTGTGGAATTTCTTACCACTGAAGATGGTGGAGGCCAAGTCACTGAATATATTCAAGAAAAGAGATTTAAGTTTTATAATTTAAAGTCTTCAAGGGGCATGAGAGAAAGCAGCAATATGGCATTCAGATGGAGAATCAGTCATGAGCATGTTGAATAATGGAGTAGGCTTGAAGGGCTGAATGACCTACTCCTGCTCCTATTTTCTATGTTTTATAGTTTTGATCATTGTTGACCTGGATGCTGGGTCAAAGAAAGACTCTGATTGTTTTGGCTACCATCACTACTGTCAAACACAGCACCCAGTTTTTGCACAATGATGTGTTAAAGATGAAATAATCTACACTTTTTGTAATGTTGAATGAGGGGTAAACACTGGGGGTGGGATCATTTTCCTGTTATGAAATAGTACCTTGGGATCTCATGTGAAAACATTTTAAATAAAATGAAACTGGAATCACATGTGATTTCCTACACCCAAGCAGGTTGATGCAACTTTACTTGGATGCTTCCTGTGACAGTCAGCACCACTGACAGTGCAGCACTTGCTGATTACTGTACTGAAGTAGTCCCATTGATTTGTGCTCAAGCCCTAGGGCAGGATCTGAACTGGAGCTTTGTGGTATGATGTGGTTATCCTGCTGAGCCAATTGATTTGTAGGCTGGGGCGATCAGGAAATGAGAATTATTGCGTGGGAGCGATTGATAGTGTGAAAGTACCAGCCTGCAAGCAGAAGAAAAATGTCAAGGTTATGACATTCCCTTTTGCTAACCAAGTTGAAATTGGTGGTTTGCCACGGTAGAAGAGGAAATGCATAGGTTAAACAGAGTAAAAGGTCTGTAAGAATGGCCTTTTAACAACAGACTTGGATGTTAGTCATGGAGGATTACCATATGGAAAATGGCTCTTCAGCCCATTGTCTTAATGCTAATCATAGAATCCCTGCAGTGTGGATAAAAGCCATTTGGCCCATCGGGTCTGTATCAAGCTTCCAAAGAGAATCACACCCAGACTCAGGCCCCTACCCTATCCCTGTATCCACGATGGCTAACGCACCTAGCCTACACATCCCTGGACACTATGGACAATTTAAGCATGGCCAATCCACCTAACCTGCACATCTTTGTGACTGTTGGAAGAAAGCCGAGCACAAGGTGGAAATCCACGCAGACACATGGAGAACATTCAAACTCCACACAGACACTCAGCCCAAAGCTGGAATCGAACCTGGCATTGTGAGGCGGCAGCACTAACCACTGAGCCACAATGCTGCATTTACCATGCCGTCATCAAGCATTTATCTACTCTAAATCCATCTTCACAGCCTCGTATGCCATGGTGTTCTCAGTGTTCATCTCGCACTTCCAGATTCTCACCAACTTCTGGGTGAAAATTCTCCCTTAAGTACACTCTAAATCTGCACATGCACAATACAAAGAACTCAAGTTAAAGTGTGTTTAAAGCCAGCATCACAACAGAGGGTGAGATAACATTGGCAAACAGCACAAATAGTAAAATCTACAGCAAGATATCAACTACTGGTCACGTTACTAAAATTCAAACATCCCCTGCACTAGAATATGACTCCAAGCATCTTGCACAGTGATTCAATTTGAGGTGAGTCTAGAAAATGATAACATGTCTTTCATACTGAGGTTCTGGGAATAACAGATGATCATCGAGAACTACAGAAAGAGGCCCTTTGGCCCATCATGTCTGTAGGAGTCATCTATCTATTGAAATGGAATTTCCTAGGTGGCCAATCATACTCATGAGCAAGTGATTACTCCCGCCAGTGATCTAGTCAAGTCTCATTTTCCAGTGCTTGGCTCATAGCTTTTGTAGTTATTTTATTCAACTTGTTCAGGCATGTTACAATATATCTCCAGGGTAGGTGGGACTTGAACCCAGCTGTTCTGGTCTAGAGGTAGTGTCACTGCCACTGCACCATACAAGACCCTCCACAGTTATTCTGGTACTTCAAGAGATCATCTGAATATTTCTTAAATGTTATGAGAGTTCCCACCTTTACCACCCTTACAGGGACTGTCACCTTGTGGGTCAAAAAATCTTCCTTAAATCTCCTCTAACCTTTCTGCCCCTTACTATAGATCTATGCTGTCCGGTAACAGATCCCTCTACTAAAGAACAAGGACAATGCAGCACAGGAACAGGCCCTTCGGCCCTTTAAGCCCACATCACCACATTTTGCCCTAAAACTATTTTGCTACTAAAGCTGTCTTCACTTACAGGATCTGTATCCCTCTATTCCCTTCCTATTCATGTGTTTCTCCAGGTATTTCTTGAATGTTGCTATTGTGTCTCCTTCCACCACCTCTTCTGGCAGCATGTTCCAGGCATTCACCACCCTTTGTATGAAAAAGTGCCTTGCACATTCTCTTTCAAACTTCCCCCCACCTCGCACCTTGAACCTGTGCCCCCTAGTAATTGACCCCTGCACCCTAGGGAAAAAGCCTCATACTTTCCACTCTATCCATGCCATTCACAATCTTATAAACTTCTATCAGGTCACCCCTCAACTTCCTGCATTCCAGTGAAAACAAACCCAGTCTATCCAACCTTTCTTCAGGCTAAAATCCTCCCCCCCAGTACCAGGCAACATCCTGATAAACCTTTTCTGTACCATCTCCAAAGCATCTACATCCTTCTGCTAGTGTGGTGACCAGAACTGTATGCAATATTGCAAGTGTGGCCTAACTAAAGTTCAATAAAGCTGCAGTATAAACTGTCTATTCTTATACTAAATGCCCCTTCCAATGAAGGCAAGCAGGCCATAAACCTTTTATACTACCTTATCTACCTGCGCTGCCACCTTCAGTGTGGACCCTGCACACCCAGGACCCTCTGCAGATCAATATCCCTAAGGGTTCTGTCATTCACTGTATAATTTCCACCTGTACTCGACCTTCCAAAATGCGCCATTACTAAGGGGCAACGTTTATTCGTATCGATCCTATCTATGCAGCTCAAGGTTTGTAGATCGTAGTCAGGACCCCTCCTCAGCCAATTAAAAAAAAACAAGGGACTGCAGATGCTGGGAATCAGAAACACGAGAAGAAATTGCTGGAAAAACTCAGCAGGTCTTTCACTATCTGTGGAGAGAGAAAGCAGAGTTAATTGTTTCGGGTCGAGTGACTCTTACAAATTCACAGAAGTATTACAGCACAGAAAGACCCATCAAGCCTACACTAGCCATCCAAATGAGTGCTATCACTTAGGGCCATTCTCCTCCCTTTTCCCTTTATACTAGCACGTTGTCTATAATTCCCTCTATTGACCGAGACTGCTCAAATTGCCTCTCACACTGAAGATTCTTACCCAGTATGATTAAATCTAGAGACTGTCCAAGGGTAAAAAATATTTTGAATGATATTAAAGCCTCTATCCGAGTTTTGAAGAAGTAATTAGTTATTTTATATCGCCATTCTTGGCGATCTTATTTGCCAACTGAGGTATTTTAATTTGTAATGAATATTAAAGCAGGGAAGAGGATTTTGATTTTAAGCCTGAGGCATTTCCCATAATTAAATATTCTACTAGGAACCTGCAATTAACTCTGGGGCCCTTTTCTTTTAAATACAAGGCTATTACCTGTCTATTGCCTGAAAGATATATAATGCTTACATGCATGTTAGAAAGTGAGGTGGAAGCGTACAGGAGGGACTGTTTTCCTGTTAGAGGGAAGGGTAAGACTGGCAGAAGTAGGGAACAGTGGATGAATAGAGATACTGAAGCTCTGGTCAAGAATAATGAGACATACGTCATGTATAGACAACTGGGGGGTTCAAGTGAATCAAATACAAGGGGAGTAAGGGTATTCTTAAGAGGGAAATCAGGAGGGCGAAAAGGAGATATGAGATAGCCCTGGCAGATAAGATTAAGGATAATCCAAAGACATTCTACAAGTACATTAAGAGGAAACGAGCAACTAAGCAGAGAATAGGGCCCTTTAAAGATCAACAAGGTCATCAATGTGAAGAACCACAGGAGATGGGAAAGATACTGAACAAATACTTCACGTCAGTGTTTATCGTGGAGAAAGACATGGAAGTTAGGGAACTCAGGGAAATAAATATTGATGTCTTGAAAACATTATAGAAGAGGAGGTGCTGGACGTCTTAAAAAGCACAAAGGTAGATAAATCTCCGAGACCTGATTAAGTGTATCCCATGAGGTTGTGGAAAGCTAGGGAAGAAATTGTGAGGCTCCTAGCAGAGATATTTGTACAATCTACAGCCACTGGTGAGGTGCCGGAAGACTGGAGAGTGGCTAATGTTGTCCCTTTATTTAAGAGATACTGCAAGGAGAAGCCTGGGAACTAGAGACTGGTGAGTCTGACGTCAGTGGTGGGTAATTTGTTGGAGGGGTTTGTGAGAGACAGGATATACATGCATTTGGACAGGCAAGGACTGATTTGGGATGGTAGCATGGCTTTGTGCATGGGAAATTATGTCTCACAAACCTAACTGAGTTTTTTGAAGATGTGACCAAGAAGACAGATGAGGGCAGAGCAGGAGACATTGTCTACATGGACTTTAGTAAGGCCTTTGACAGGGTTACACATGGTTGACTGGTTAGTAAAGTTAGATCAAAAGGATTTCAGGGAGAACATGCCAATTGGATACAAAATTGGCTGGACGGTAGGAGACAGAGGGTGGTGGTGGTGGTTTTTCACACGGGAGACCTGTGATCACAGGGATTGGTGCTGGGTCCGTTGTTATTTGTTATTTATATAATCTACTTGGATGAGAATTTAGGAAGCATTGTTAGTAAGTTTGCGGATGACACCAAAATTGAAGAAGGTTATTTAAGATGACAAAGGCATTTTGATCAATTGAGTCAACAGGCTGAGGAGTAGCAGATGGGAGTTTAATTTAGATAAATTGCATTTTGGTATGACGAACATGGGCAGGACTTACACAGTTAATGGTGAGGCCCTGGGGAGTGTTTTAAACAGAGAGACAAGGGTTCAGGTACATAGTTTTTTGTAATTTGCATCACAGGTAGACAGGATGGTTAAGAAGGAGTTTAGCACACTCACCTTCATTGCTCAGACTATTGAGTATAGGAGATGGGATGTCATATTGAGGTCGTACAGGACCTTGGGGAGTCCACTTTTGGAACGTTGTGGACAATCTGCTATAAAAAGGATATTATTAAGTTGGAGAGGGTTCAGATTTACAAGGATGTTATCAGGACTGGAGGGTTTGAGTTATTGGGAGAGGTGGGATAGGCTGGGACTTCTTTCAGTCGAGAATGGGAAGTTGAGGGGTGACCTTATCGGGGTTTATAGAATCATGAGCGGCATAGATAAGGTGAATAGTATAGGTCATTTCCCTAGGGTCGGGGAGTTCAAAACTAGAGGTCATAGGTTTAAGGTGAGAGGGGAAAGATTTAAAATGGACCTGAGGGGCAACTTTTTCACACAGAGGGTGGTTCGCATGTGGAATGAACTGCCAGAGGAAGTGGTAGGTGCAGGTACAGTTACAACGTTTAATAAACATTTGGATAGGTATGAATAGGAAAGATTTAGAGGGATATAGGTCAAATGCAGGCAAATGGGCCTAGTTTAGTTTGGGAAATTTGGTCAGTGTGGATGAGTTGGATTGAAGGGTGTGTTTCTATGCTGTATGACTATGACTTTGAATGCAGCAAACCTGAATATACTAATTTGGGTGCAATCCTTTGCTGATAAAATAAATGCAAGCCTTGTTGTGTTTCTGCTGATTTCTGATATTTATTTTCTAGCCTGCTTTCTGCTAATCCTTTGGAAGCTCATCACAGCTGCTTAACACCTTTGCTATGAGTCAGAAAGTAATAGGGTCAAATGTCATTCCACCATTTGAGAAATTAATCTAACATGACGTTGTGGTGCATGACTGAGGGAGTGTCACATTTTGCATGAGGAGTTTTCCTGGCCAGCATTAATCGCTCAATCAATCCTATTTCACAAGATTAAACACAGATGAACTGGTTTTAGTCTCATTCCTATTTGTGGGTCCTTGAGTGCATTTTGGCTGCTGCATTTGTCAAAAAGCAAGCAAATAACGACACCTCAATGCTAATGTACATTTACGTAATACATTTAACATAGAAAAATGTCCCAAATGCTTAGACCATAAGAAATTGGAAAAGGACTAGCCTATTCGACTCCTTGAGCCAGTTCCTCTATTTAGTAGGATCACGGATGATTCAATATTCCTCACATCCACCTTCCTGTACTTTTCCCTTAACCCTTGATTCCCCTGCTGATCAAGAATCTATCTATTTCAGCCTTAAATATGCACAAGGACTCTGTCCCCCCGTGGCAAGGAGGTCCAAAGACTCACAACCCTCAGAGAGAAGAAAAGTGATAGCAGTAAAAGTGTTTGTTGATGCTGGCGGCAGGAGAAGGAATTGGGACGGATGCCTGAACATTTGAACATCAAGATGGAGATGGAGAGGCTTGCAGGATGAAATCTAAAGATTAGGGCCAGGGCGAATGAAAATGCAGCTGTCAACAGTCATGCGATTAAAATTGTAGAGATGTAAGATGCCAGAATTGGAGGGATGCGAATATCAGTGGCAAGTAGCAATATTTGAACATTCCAGAGACTTGAGCACAGCATCTAGGCTGACACTCCTGTCACAAGGGTAAAGGAATGCTGCACTTTTAGAGATTCCACCTTTCAGATGAGACATTGACTGAGGCCTCATCTGTCCTTTCAAATAGGTATAAAATATGGACCAGCGCTATTTCAAAGAAGGGCGGGGAGTTACGGCTAATAATTATACCTTACCAATAACGGTATCTCAGTCAATATGACATTGCAGTTTGTGGAAACTTGCTGTGTGCAAACTGGCTGCAGCATTTCCTACATTACAACAGCGACAGCATTGCACTTAGATAGCTGCAAATGCTTAGGGCTGTCCTGAAGTCATGAAAGGCATGACACAAATGTAAGATCTTCTTCCTTTATGATTATCAGACAACCATGCAGAAAATTAATTCAGTCAATTCCTCTTACCATCATGGAGTCAATATTGACAAAATGAATGTCACAGGGACAGTTCCAGGCCTTTGTGAATTTTGCAGGCTACTGTTGCATTGTAAAGGTTTGGCTCCAATAAAGTGAGAAGCGATCTTCGGATTTCTTGGTAAATAAATGCAGTCTGATATATTGTAGGTGAGGAAGATTGCAGGTTTAAATTCTGCTTCGTAGCTGAACCTATATGGGACATTACAATCGATGAGTATCCTGGGCAATGATAGGGCAAAGTCAGCCAGGATTCCCACTCCTGATCACTGCTGGAAAGGACATGATATTTGATGATGACAGACTCAAGTTCAGATATTTAACATTGTATATCATCCCCCTCAAACTCTCTCTCTCTCTGTCCATGTATTGTCTTCATTAAACAAGGTTTACTCGTCATGGTTTATATCACAATAGGACAAAGTAGGAAGGTAGATACTAGGATCTACTGCAGCCAGCACAGGGATTGAGCCTGCAATTCTGCCATTATTTTGTATTTGTACCATTATTTTGTACCAAGTGCTTGATATCTGAACTAACCAACATCCCTTCAACTCCTAAAGTCTGCCTGAACTCACTGCCGTGTGCCACAATAGGTTCAACGACCTTACCGGGAGGGACAAGTGTTTTTCTTCCTTGCCCCCTCTGGGCACCAGTACCCAAGGGGCATCTGAACAGCAAACACTTCACCAGATGAAGGATGTCGGAAATCACACCACACCAGGTTATAGTCCAACAAGTTTATTTAAAATCACAAGCTTTCGGAGCCTCACTCCTTCTTCAGGTGTTAGTGAGAGAGGTAGTATCCACAGAATTTATAAGTAAAAGATCAAAGGGTCACACCACTGATGAGGGTGTAATAAATGAACCTAAAATGTTGTTAAATCTTTAATCAGTTAGAAGGTTTCAATTGATTAATATGTATATGTAAATCCCCAAATTCCTTTTAAGTCACTGTCCTGAGAGAACTAAATGTTTTATCAGTGTAAAGAAAAGGTGCCAGTTTAGTGCATGTTTGGTGTGAGGCCTTGTTTAGAATCTGTTTGTATTTTGTTTTGGAATCAGACGGGTTTTATTTCTAAAGTAGGAATTTATAAACGCCACAATAACTGACTGTCTGTAAATTATTTCAGAGATAGTAGGAACTGCAGATGCTGGAGAATCTGAGATAGCAACGTATAGAGCTGGATGAACACAGCAGGCCAAGCAGCATCAGAGGAGCAGGAAGGCTGACGTTTCGGGCCTCGACCTTTCTTC
>JAHRHZ010000086.1:10813777-10831531 GCA_024137785.1 Ginglymostoma cirratum | reverse complement strand
GGGGGGGGGGCGTTGTGGGGGGAGAGACAGTGTGTGTGTCTGAGGGAGAGAGAGAGTGTGTGCATGCATGTGTATTTGTGTGGGAAAGTGTGTGTGAGAGGGAGAGGGAGAGAGAAAGAGTGTGTGTGTGGGAGAGAGAGAGAGACAGATAAGTGTATGTGTAGAGATAAGTGTATGTGTGTGTGTGTGTGTGTGTTTGTTTAAGTGTATGTGTTTGTGTTTGTGAATGTGTGTGCGTGCGCACGTGTACGAGAGCGTATGGTGTGGTGGGGTCACCTGTAGTGCAACATGAACCCAAGATCCCGGTTGAGACCATCCTCATAGATACAGAACTTGGCATCTGTCTCTGCTCGGGGACTCGGCATTGTTGAGTATCCTGAAGTCCACCTTGGAGTACATTTACCCGAAGATCTGAGGCCAAATGTCCTTGACCGCTGAAGTTTTCCCTGACTGGGAGGGAACATCACTGTTTGGCGACTGTTGCGCAGTATCTATTCATCCGTTGTCATAGCGTCTGCATGGTCTCTCCATTATACCATGGCTCGGGGCATCCTTGCCTGCAGTGTATGAGATAGACAGCATTGGCTGAGTCACATGAGTATTTTCCGTGTACGTGGTGGGTGGTGTTCCCATGTGTGATGGTAACGTCCATGTCAACGATCTGACATGTCTTGTAGAGGTTACCATAACAGGGTGCTTTAGTGTTGTGGTCGATGTTGTCCTGAAGGCTGGGTAGTTTGCTGCGAACAAAGGTTTGTTTAAGGTTTGGTGGTTGTTTGAAGGCGAGAAGTGGAGATGTGGGGAAGATCTTGGTGAGGTTCTCATCATCATCGATAATGTGTTGAAGGCTGCAAAAAAAAATGGCGTAGTCTCTCCCCTCCCGGGAAGTACTGAATGATGAAGGGTACTCTATCGGATGTATCCCGTGTCTGTCTTCTGAGAGGGTCATTACAGTTTTTTGCTGTGGCACGTCGGAACTGGCGATCGATGAGTTGAGCATCTTATCCTGTTCCTATGAGGGTGTCCTTCAAAACCTTCAGGTATCTGTCACCTCTTCTTTACACTGATAAAACCTTTAGTTCTCTCAGGACAGTGACTTGAAAGGAATTCAGAGATTTACATATACATATTAATCAATTAAAACCTTCTAAATGATTAAAGATTTAACAGCATCTTAGGTTAGTTTAGTACATCCTCAACAATGGTGTGAACCTTTGATCTTTTACTTATAAATTCTGTCTCTGATACTACCTCTCTCACTAACACCTGAAGGAGGATTGATGCTCCCAAAGTTTGTGTTTTCAAATAAATCTGTTGGACTACAACCTGGTGTCATGTGATTTCTGACCTTATCCACCCCCGTCCAACACCGGCACCTCCACATCAAAGATGAAGGAGGCCACTGGGCAAGGAAGTGGTGGAGTTGTGTGATGCTAGAGGAAGATAAGCAAGGGTGATAAAGCCTGCAAAGTAAACAATAAAACAGACAGTCGCTTACTCATGAATCTTTTTTTGCCCCACAGATATGATACGGTGACCTGAAGGAATTAAATGAATGAAACCTGAGCAATGTGAGAGAAAGCAACTAAACACTCAGTCAAAATTAAATGCTCCTCTCTTTCACAAGCAGGCTGAACAAACAAGAACTATTATATGGGTGTAACATAGTCTATAACCAAAACACACCTCCTGATACTGAGTTACTATTGATTCCTATGTTTGCCTTTTCCTAAGTGGTGTTGGTCACTGTTCAAACACAGGAAATGCCTGAGCATTTGAGAGTGGGTGCTAAAATGGATGCCAACCAGATCCGGAGGAGCCAGAGTAAGGAAACCAGCTTTTATCTTGGATTTACAGCGGAGAACCTACCTGGATGGGTGCAGGTCCAGCAACTCTCAAGAAACTTAATACCATCCAGAACAAAGCAGTTTACTTGATTGGCACCACATTCATTAGCTTCAGCATTAATTCTCTTCACCACAGATACACGGCTACAGCAGTGTGCACCATCTACAAGATGAAGGGGTATAACTCATTTGGTTCCTTTGACAGTACCTTCCACACCCATGACATCTACCATCTAGAAGGACAAGGGCAGCAGATAAATGGGAACAACAATCCCTGCCATTCACCATCCTGACATGGAAATATATCGCCATTCCTTCAGTATCACTGGGTCAAAATCTTGGAACTCCCTCTGTAATGGTCACTGTGTCAGTAACCCTACAGGTTAAGGACTGCTGCAGTTCAAAAAGTGCTTCCCACCACCACCTGCTCCAGGGCAATTAGTTATGGCCATGAAATGTGGCAATGCCAATATCCCATGAATGAACAAAAATACAAATTAATAAGATAATATTGTACAAAACCTTGTCTTGTAGCCTCACTAAGGCCTTGACATTATTTCCAAACCTTGGTTTGAGGAATTGGAGACAATGCTACAGCTGAGGTTTACCAATGATTTATAAGGTTTTAGTGTAGCTTCTATGACTTTTGTGCTCTACTTCAATATTGCTAGAGTCAAGTATCCTGTAGGCCTCTTCGACAGCCTTCACAACACGTCCTTCCACCTTCGAAGGTTTTTGTGTGTCTCTTGGAGGTCTGCAGGATCCTACATTCCTTCAAAGATGCACCGTGTAGAAAATATTGAGGAACATCCCTTTGCAAAATGTCTAACTTCAAACAAAACGAGGCAATGCCATAGAGGAATCCAATGCTTTCGCGACCTGCTTGTTTGGAACGCATTGATGGGTTTTTGTTCTTTTGGAGGAAACATTAACTAAGTTCAACAGCCCCTGGCGGGAAACTGCAACACTAACAATGTTTAAAGGTCGACAGAAAAGTACAAAACTGGGAAGGAAACTTATAAAAATCGAATTCAAAATTATGTTATCCAGGATAATGATACCCACTGCAACAACTGGAGAGGTATTAATCAGAGAGCCAGTGACAGTACTAAACAGTGCGACCGCCAGCCCTTTGTTCCTATGGCAGCAAGTCTGCCTAGATATACATTTTTGCAATTTCAGTAAAGATGGCCCTGCCATCTCCTCCCACTGAGGCTGCACCAGGTATAATGGCCACAATCAGTTCACTGGCTTGTCTCCTGGCAAGGGCCAAGCTGCTAATGAGGAGTGAAGGTCCCCTGAGCCTGGTGACCGTTTTACTGAGTGTAGAGCCTCTTAATTGCTTCAACACGAATACAAAAGTGTATGCTGTCGCAGCAGCTCAGGCCACAAGTTAACTGGATGGCTGGTGTGGATTAGATTGGTGCCAACAGGATGGAGTTCAGTTCCCGTTTTGGCTGGGTTTTATTCAGAACCTGCTAACTTGCCCTACCCGTGGTAGAAGTCGGGGCATTGTGGGTCAGACCTGCCTTTCAGCAGAAGAAGCAGTTTCCCATGGGGCTGACCATCAATCCTCCCCTCACCTTTAAGCATTTGTCCAATTTATTGCTGTTGATGCAAGCTTACTGGGGGTCAGTTAGCTCAGTCGGCCAGGTGCCTGGTTTGCGATGCAGCGTGACACTAACAGCATGGGTTCAATTCCTACGCTGTCTAAAGTTAGCATTAAGTTCCCACCTTCTCAACATTGCACATCACCTGAGGTGCGGTGACACTCAGGGTTAACCCCCTAACAATTGTATCTCTGTCTTCCTCTAACAAGCAAGTATAACTACAGTAACTTTACCTTCCTACCATCCAGGACACCCTTACTGTGTTCATTTTCATAATAAGAGTCATTGAGATATCATTTTCAATTTTACTGCTGATGTGGCAGTCCAGGACATTGTATGGGCAGTCACTGTAGAGTTACTAATTTTCACTTGATTCAGTAAAATCTGGTTCTCCACTCCACCTGGTCACATTCCAGGAGGGCCACATGAACATGATCCCTGCCAGTCCTTGAAGTGTTGCTGCAACATGATGCTACGTCAAGTGATATAGAGCCCCAGTTATATCACACATTATTCCTGGCTACTTTAAAACCATGTATATTGGGGCGTCTCTAGTTCAGTCACAGTTCCATTGAATGGCACCAGGGGTGCTGTAGTTACTCTTAGATAGGAAGGCTAAATTCCCATTCCCAAAATTGCCCCAGTGACCCCTGCTGGACTAAGCACACATCTGGACATGGGAATCAAAGACATATAGAGAGGTACAGTACAGAAACAGACCCTTCAGTCCAACTTGTCCATTCCAATCAGATATCCTAAATTAACCTAGTCCTAGTTGCCAGCATTTGACCTATGTCCCTCTAAACCTGTCCTATTCATAGAATCGCCTACAGTGTGTAAAGCAGGCCATTCAGCCCATCGAGTCTACACCAGCCCTCCAAAGAGCATCCCACCCAGACCCACCCCCTTACCCTATCCCTGTAACCCTGCATTTCCCATGGCTAACCCACCTAACCTGCACATCCCTGGACACCATGGGCGACTTAGCATGGCCAATTCACCCTAACCTGCACATCTTTGGACTGGGGGAGGAAACCCACACAGATGCAGGGAGAATGTACAAAATCCACACAGATAGTCACCCTAGGGTGGAATTGAACCCAGGTCGCTGGCACTGTGAGGCAGCAGTGCTAACCACTGAGCCACTGTGCTGCCCATCCCGTGGCCTTTTAAAGGCTTTAACTGTACCAGTCTCTACCACCTCCCCTGGCAGCTCATTCCATACATGCACCACCCTCTGTGTGAAAAAGTTGCCACTTTTAAATCTTTCCCCTGTCACCTTAAACTTATGCCTACTAGTTTTGGATTCCTGTATATATTCAAGTTGAGCGGTGGTGCCCACACAGTCAAATAGCCTGTCAACACTTGACCTTAAAGAATGCCAACTTAGGCAAAGGCGACTGGAGGGAAAGACATTCATGGCATGAATTTTCAGGCAGAGAAATTGAAATAGAAAAAAAACCTGACAAATAAATAGTGTCAATTTATGTCTACAGGTGAATCAAGTTTCAGATTGAACATTAGTAACCTTGCTCTGAAGGTATAATTTAGTAAGACAAACAAGCTTCTGTATACTCCCAGGTGTATTTCATCAGTACACTCCTTCATTAAATCAATGACGTTTTTCACAGAACCATGAGGTTAAAGTTACTGGTGACTTACCATGCAGTAAATCCGAACTCATTCTAAATCTCACCTACCCATCAGCCCAGTGCTCACTAACCTACCTTAGCTCCCATTCCATCAATGCTTTAATTGTAAGAATTTCACTCTTGAGTTCAAATCCCTTCATGAACTCTCGCCTCCCTAACCTGATGACCTGTTGCAACCTGATTGCCTATTCCTCCCAATTGGCAGCTGTACCTTCAGCTGCCTCGCCCTTAAGTTCTCAACTGCCCCTCCCTCGGCTTCTCCAACTCTCTCTCCCCCACCCTTAAGAAACTTTTCAAAAGCAGGTGTTTTTTGGCCAAACACTGGGTCCTCGGCTGTATTAACTCTTTGGTTTCAAAGTTTGTAAGACAACACTGCCAATGAAGAGCCTTGGAGTCATTTTAATGCACTAAAGGTGCTATAGAAATGCAAGTTGTTGGTTTAAACATCGAATATTATGGGTTACATGGTAGTAATACTCCCTCTCCCTTCAGTCCCCTTCAGTATTGGACTAGGTGTTCCATTCTTTATAAACTAAACAAGTTTTTGCTTTCTGCAGTACATAAAATCTGAGTTTTTTTTCACACTTCAATTTACCCTAGCCAGCAACGCCCACATTCCACAGACAATTTTTTTTCTAAACAGGTCACCTTCTGAACTTAAGTGAGTAAAGTCATATTTGACTCAATCTGTTCCCAAAGGTCAATCAGGAAATAACTTCAGGGAATGAACCCTTACTATTGGGGTCACACTGCATCACAATCCAACTGTCAGGCTAAATGAGTTAACTTATCCCCATTGCTCTTGGCGACGAGTATCTCATTCATTAAACCAAGAATGCACACATGTACGCAAATTCCAGCTGTTCTCTCCCCAAAACCCTTCCTAATTGGGAAGAGTGGTGTGGTGTTAATATCACTGGGTTGGTGATCCAGAACCCCAGCCACGTGTAATGGGCTTGAATCTCATCATAGCAGATGGTGAAATTTGAATTCAACAAAAACTTGGTCTAATGGTGACCATTATTGTACAAACTCATCTAGTTCATTAATTAGGGAAGAAAAATCTGCCATCCTTACCTGTTCTGGCCTACATATGACACCAGACCCACAGCATGTGGTTGAGTCTTAACTGCCCTCTGGGCAATTAAGAATGGGCAATAAATACTGGCCTACACAGCAATGAACATGTCCGATGAGTTAATTTTTCAAAAATTGCAGAGTTTAATGCAAATATCTGAACACGCTTGCAATGAAAGTTCATCAACTTTTCCCACTGGCTTTCCTGAATCTATCTGGGATTGTTTCCAGCCGCACTGACCAAATTTTCAAAAGTGTTCTGAGGAAGCATCACGTCAGACTCTAAACATTACCCCTGTTTCTCTCTCCACAGATGCTGCCAGACCTGCTGAGTTTCTCCAGCATTCTCTGTGTTGGTTTCAAAAGTCAATATCAGGACATGTTAGGAAGGTGGGAAGGTATCTATGGTGATTGAGATGTTGTGGTGTCAGGAGTCTGGGTAGAGGAGCAATTGCAGGTGGGAGGTTCCTTGATGATATCTCCTGGATTATTCCCACCCAGAATTAGCAACATTATTCTGTGCCTCATTTAATACGTACTATCAGAGCTGTTACATGCAAGCAAATGTGATGTGATGAATATTTACAGGACGGAACTTCATGCAAATAATCTACCCCTTCCACACACCAGACCCAGTTTACATTTGACAAAAAAAAGGAGAAAGGTGAAAACCAGAACATTGAACTACATCAATAAACAGAAAGTGCTGGAGAAACTTAGCAGGTCTGGCAGCAACTGTGGAGAGAGAGACAGAGTTAACGTTTCGAGTCTGACATGTTTTAGATCTTATGCATCTGCAGTTCTTTGTTTTATTTTGGCATTTGAACTATTTTTTGGGAAATTGTCATGATACCAGGAAGTTGATGAGAAACAGACAAAACAAGGATGTCTAATGATCCTAGCGACAAGACGTTACCCACTCCTCTACTGAAAGCAAAATATCGCAGATGCTGGAAATCTGAAATAAAACAAAAAGCACTGGTGAAACTCTGGCAACATCTATGGAGGGAGAGGGAGAGTTAACATTTCAAGTCCAGTCTGATTCTTCGTCAGAACTTACGCATACCTCTGTCTGTCCCAAATCTGAGTCACCTATTATCATATCTCCCGTGCTGGAAAGGCTGTTAAAAGTTAGGAAATGAGATGCAAAGGGTATGGGTCCAGTCTTCAGAACAGTTAAAATGATGGATTAGACACGAGAGGCTGAATGGCCTATTTGTGGCCTCAGGCTCCTTGTAGTAATAGCTTTGGAATTCCTTTTCAGGAATAATTGGCACCTTTAAAAATCAACTCTGGCAGTAGGGAAAGAAATGGAACTCACCACACCTACTTGCAAAATCGATGGGGTTAGAGTTTAGCTTTAACATGTCTCTCACTCAGTTCTGTTAAATAAAACTCCTGTTCTCTACGTGATTTCTCAGTCAGGAGATTTTCTCATCGAGATCCTGTTTTTCAGGTCTAGCAGCTTTTATCTACATTTTGAAAGAGGAATTGTATCCGTGACTCAGTGGTTTGTGCGGTCAACAATATTAACTTTCTGACATAAAAGTAATGTAAAGATTCTACTTACTTTCTGAGCTGATGCAATATCTGTTTATTTTCATTTTATTCCTGTTCATCATCTCCCTTATATCTCCTGGCTGTTCAGCTCCATGGCTAGTTGTAACCCTCCCTTGTTGCACCCCAACCTCGCCCCCACAGCAAATGACCATGTGTAAGCTTGCTAGCAGGCTATTGAACTGTAAGTGGCATCACTGTAAACCTTGATCCTACTTTCATGCACCATCTTCAATTCCACCTGTAATGGACAATCTAGCCATTTGTAACTCAGGGGCACTGAGACCTAATGTTACTCCCACCACTAATGCAGGCCTGACTGTCCTGGGATCTTCCTGCTCTTTATGGTTCAACAATTATTTGAACTCATACCTTTAATGGCCTGAGACTGGGACGGATTTTAAAACATACGCTAACTCAAAGACCGAGACATTAGGATTGCTCAAAGACAGGTGTCTTAAAGAAGAAAGAGAGAGGATCAGTGTGTTACAATATGCCTTTAAGAGCTATGGTTACATTTCCAACATACAGAAATTGCACGGCATTTTATAACATACCTCTGACACAGCAATACTCTGGAAACAGAGCAACGCCTCTTAAAGGTGTACTGCAACAGAAAAGCACAGAGTTTGGGGAGAGAATTTGAGAGCTGACGGCAAAGACAGCTAATGAGAAGATCACCAAGAATGGAGTGAAGGAAGGGGGAGATGCTGAAGGGGTCTGGGGGAGGCAGGATAGTGTGGTGAAGAAGTGAAGGGTTGTGAGATGGAAGGGATAGAGGGTAGTGGCTGTCGAGACAGGGAGGAGAAAACCAATTGATTTGAAGACGAGCTTGAGATGGTGGGAAATGAGTTCTGTAAAAGTAAAGTACTGTGGATGCTGGAGATCTGAAATAAAAACCAAAACTGCTGGATGGCAGCATCTGCAGAGAGAGAAAAAGAGATAACATTTCGAGACCATTATGACTATTCTTCCAAACCAGATTTGTTTGTTACTTTAAAATTGTTTTATGCAGATTTTACCTCTTTTCCTCCCTGTTCTGGGCTTGGATTAATTGTCAAGACACAACCAACCCTGTTGTATGAATGCCTATTTCTAGGCGGCAACAATATCTTGCATTTATGTAGTACCTTTGATGTAGCTCCCAGAGTACTTTGCAGGGAGGTTATCAGAGAGATGCTGACATGGAGCTTCAATAGCAGATAGCAGGGTCAAGCCTAGGTGTCTGAGCAGAATCTCAAAGGTGGAACAAGAGGTGGAGAGTCAGACAGATTTTGAGAAGTAATTCCAAAGCTTTGGATTTTTTCCACAGGATGAGGGTGTCATGGGTTACATCAGCATTTATTAACCAGACTGGGCCAGTTAAGCGTCATTGCTGTGGGTCTGGAGTCACATGTAGGCCAGATTGGGTAAGAATGGCAGATTTGCTTCCCTAAAGGATATTTGTGAACCAAATGGGTTTTTCCAACAATTAACAATGGTCATCATGAGAATCTTAATTCTAGATTTTTACTGAATTCAAATTCCACCATCTGCTGTGGCAGGATTCAAACCTCAATCCCCAGAACATTACCTGGGTCTCTGGATTATCAGCCCAGTGATAATACCACTCGGCCATCACCTGCCCTATAGGCAGCTAAAGGCTTTTAGATCCATTGTCTCCTAGTTGTACCTGGCATAAACATCCATTGATGTCAATGCTAACAAATATCTCAGAGTGAGTATATGGGTGGCATATCTGGTACCACCCACTTTAGTTTTAATTGTTATCCCAAATATTTCTCAGAAGCCATAAAAACCACTTCCTCATTCCCTTCCTCCTCCAGATGTGATGATTTCCCCTGAAACACCATACCTCACCCCCACCTCCCCCCACAGAGGAGACAGTGGTGTCATGGTAATGCTACTGGACTAGAATCCAGAGGCCCAGGCTAAATGATCTGGGGAGGTTGGTTTTAGTTGCACTATGAAGTTTGAATGCAGATAATGAATCTAGAATTGAAAGCTAGTAAAACTCCATCTGGTTCACTATTGCCCTTTAAGGGGGTACATCCGGCCTAAATAGCCTGGATCTTGAGTGTTATGGGTCCTGCTGTTCTGGGAGTGGGGCCTGAGTCGGCAGCACTCCTGGGGCCTGTGATTTCTGTCCCTGCCACATATATGTGACTCCAGACCCACAACAATGTTAAGTGGCTGCTTTTTGAGGTTGCTTAGCAAGGTCCTCAGTTTGTGGGGAATTAGGGATGGGCAACAGATTCTCACATTGTCCATATCTTGCATTCATTCATGGGATGCTGGCTGGGCCTGTATTTATTTCCCGTCCCTAGCTGCCCTTGAGAAGGTGATGGTGAGCTACCGTCTTGAACCACTGTAGGTTGACTCACAATTCCCTTTGGGTGGGAATTCTAGGATTTGAACTCAGTGATGCTGAGGGAAGGGAAATGTATTTCCAAGCCAGGATGGTGAGTGGCTTGGAGGGGAACTTGCAGGGGGTGATGTTTCCATGTATCTGCTGCCCCAGTCCTTCTAAATGCTTGCGGTAATGGGTTTGGAAGATGCTGTCTAAAGGGGCCTTATTGAATTTCTGCAGTGTATCTTGTAGATAGTACACACTGCTGTGGCTGAGCATCAGCGGGAGGGAGTGAATATTTGTGGATGTGCTGCCAATCAAATGGGCTGCTTTGTCCTGGACACTGTCAAGGTCCATGAATATTACTGGCATTTAATTGGTTAGTTGCCACTTTTCATCCCAAGCCTGGATGCTGTCTGGGTCTTGCTGCAGTTGGAAATGATACTGCTTCAGTATCTGAGGATTTGTGAATGGCACTGAACATTGTGCAATCATCACTGAACATCCCCACTTCTGACCTTGTGATGGAGAGAAGGTCATTGAAGAAGCAACTGAAGATGGTTTGTCCTAGGGCAGCACCCTGAGCCAGGAGGGTTAGGATTGGTGGTTCAAGTCCCACCTGCTCCTGAGGTATGCAGCAGCATTGCTGAACACATTGATTAGAAAATAAAGACAGAAATTGCTGGAAAAGGTCAACAAGTCTGGCAGCAGCCATGGAGAGGAATCAGAGTTAACCTTTTGGGTCCAGTGAGGAAAGGTCACTCCACCCAAAACGTTACCTCTGATTTCTCTCCACAGATGCTGCCAGACCTGCTGAGATTTTCCAGCAATTTCACTTTTTGTTTCTGATTTACATCATCCGCAGTTCTTTTGGGTTTTAATCAGAACATATCTACCCTGAGGAACTCCTGCAGAGATGTCCTGGAGCTGAGAATGGACTGACCTCCCAACAGCCACTTGTGTGCCAGGCATGACTCCAATCAGCGGAGAATTTTCGCCCCCGATTCCCATTGTCTGCTAGGGCTCCTAAAGACCACAACAGTGGATGGGGGTGATACAGAGATTCAGAGGCTACCTTTTAAGGAGGCTGCTTTAATACAGGTTGTGATTGGTTGGGGGGGGGTGAGATGTTTCCAAAGCGCAGCGACAGACGGCCGTCGCTATCTCCCTTACGAGACATCCCTGGGAAAAGCGAGCAAGTTGCGACTGGGGCGTGTGGTTGGGCACATTTCTGCGCTGCTTTCTCCGCGTTCATTCCCAAGCCGGTAACCGGAGGAGTTGCGGGGGAAGTGGGACACGGGAAAGTGGCCGAGGTACCGTCTCTCCATCCTCCCCACTTGTACCCCCATTCTCCCGTCCCTCCTTAGGACCGGAACACTGACTCCCATCAGCACCGCCAGCTTGGTTTTGTTTTCAAAAAATCTCTGACAACATTTCTGGAGCCGGAGCAGCTGGAAATGGCTAACTCCAGAGAGTCCCCGCCCAGAAGGCAAGTATATGGGAGAGAAACAAAATAATTGAAGTTTTCTGCCCTCCGTAAAGCCTCGCCTCAGTCGCCACTGTCAAAGTGAAGTTGTTTGCAAATATTTGTTTCGACTCAACAACAGATTTTCAGATTTCTGTTGGAACACAGTTGTATGGAGAGATGCAAACGTGGCACTTTAATCAGCAGAATGGAAATATATTTAAATAGATATCTTCAAAGGAGAACGGCGTCTTGGCTAAACCATTTGGCATGACTGTCCTGTTCTACCCTGCTGGGGTTACCAATTGCTACATGCCCCCCTCCCCCTTTGAAAGGCTGATGCAGCAGTTCTTATGTACAACAGGTGTAAGGTAATGTCGCCATTGTCTTACAGAACCATAGGGCTGCTCTCTCATTAGAGCGAGAGAGAGAGGACTGGTGTTGAGTCTAACCTGAGGTCACTACTGGTGTCTGAACCATTGCAGAAAGTTATTCGGAATGCATTCACAGGTCCTTTTTGAGTGTGGGTTCTTTGACCGGGTACATGCAGCGAGGTTGTTACCCCTCATGGGAGGGGGCAAAATGTCAGAATAAAGGGTCACGCCTTTTCAGATCTGAGATGAGGGCTGTGAACCTGTGGAATTCTTTTACCACAGAAAGCTGTAGAGGCAGGGCTGTCAAGTACATTCAAGGCTGAGAGTGATGGCTATCGAGTGGACTCGATGGGCCGAATGGCCTTACTTCCACTCCTATGACTTATGGTCTTAATCAGTAAGGGATTCGAGGGTTGTTGGGGGTGGTGGGCACAGGGGAAGGCTGGAAAGTGGACTGCTTCAGTATCTGAGAATGGCAGACAGGCTCGATGGGCCGAATGGCTTAATTATGTTTCTGTGTCTTCGTGCAGGGTGGGGGATGATTTAATTTGTTCCTATTTTCTACCCCCTCCCTTCCCCAGTTGTTATCAGGATGGCAGCAGGTGAAATTGGTCCATGTGGCAGGCTTGCATTCATATATAGGGAGTTGACATCCGTTGGGACTTCACAAGAATGCAATAAGACAGCCTGGCACTGACAGTGGATGGTGTTGGTGTGTTACCGTTCACCTGGGGAGGGATGGTTCCAGTGGTGATGGGCACATTGCAGCTTGGACCTACAGACAGCAATGGAAGAGACACCAATTTCTTCACATCACAGGATCAACCGGGAATCTCTCTGGCTCTTACTGCTCGCCGTTGGCACACATCGGAAGGATTTGCAGCTTGATAACTGAATTGTCTGGCTGCAGGTTCCTTGGCCGTCATGTCCTGGAGTGGGACCTGAACTTGGAGATCCTGGCTCAGAAGCAGAGGTGGTAACTACCGTGCCACAAAACCTCTTTGTATGCTAGTGTCGAGACTCAGATATGGGAGCAAAACAAATCTTAAACAGGGACAAACAGAGGTTGCGATTTAAGGAGGGAATTCCAGAGCTTAGTGGCGGAGCAGTGAAAATCATGAGGTTAGAGGAAAAGAACGTAACTGGCCTAGGACAGGAATCTGATACAGGCAGTAATTTTACCTACCACATATCTGGGCCTGGCAACTACTTGGAGAGAAAATGGGAACCTTTTGTAAGAAAGAAGCTCTCGCAGTTGTGTAGCATCCTATTTTAAGAGAAGATGACGAGGCTGTTTTTTTTTTCAAAATAGAAACTTAATCTCCCCACAGTGGTAAGGTTGGTGTTTATTGTTCAGTCATTTGAATACTGGTGACTACTGCTGTGGGCTAGGTAGGTAAAAAGGAACTCGAGAGTTCCAGTGACATTGAAAAGGCGATGACATATCTCCAAGTTGAGATGGTGTATAGGCTGGAAGGGAACTTGAGATGATGCCCACTGTATATGCTCCTTCCCTCTGGTTGGGAGAGGTCGGGGGTTTGTAAGATGCTGCAGTGCACCCAGTGCATAGTACACAGCACTGTCACTGTGTGTCCGGGGTGGAGGCATTGACTGTTTAAAGTGTAGGATGTGTTTCTGCTGCATTTAAATATAGAAATTATCACAGGCATCTGCTGGTTGGCCTCTGGAACCTGCTCTGCTGCTTGACAAGATCGTGGCTGAACGGATTTCTTTCTAATTCATTCACGGTATGTGGGCGTCACTGACTGGGTCAGCATTTATTGCCCATTCCTAATTGTGGGAGGGCAGTTAAGAATCAACCACTTATTGCTGTGGGTCTGGAATCACATGTAGGCCAGGCTGAGTAAGATGTCCTTCCCTAAAGGACATTAGTAAACCAAAATGGTTTTTCCCCAAACAATCAGCAATGGTTGCATAGTCATCATAGACATCATTCCCCACCTTGAATTCAGACTTCGCTACTTGCCATGGCAGGATTTGAGCTCAGGTCCCTAGGTTAATACTCCAGTGATAATACCACAAGACCATTGCCTCCCTATTGTGGGGTCAATTCCATTATCCTGCCCACTCCCTGTAGCCATTAACACCCTGTCAATCAGAAATCCTTGTAAGGCAGCGTCAGAAAATACTTCGTCCTCTATTCTGTAAGGAGGAGAATAACACATAAGAATGAACCTCTCTAAAGCTCTGTCTTCTAGTTCTGATCTCTCCCATAGTGGGGCGCATCCTTTTTAGCATCCAACCTGTCACCCACTCAAGATCTTAATATAGAAACATAGAAAATAGGAGCAGGAGTAGGCCATTCGGCCCTTTAAGCCTGCTTCTGCCATTCAGTGAGATCATGACTGATCATCCAACCCAGTTCCCTGTTCCTGCTTTCACCTCAGACCCTTTGATCCCTTTAGCCCTGAGGACTTTATATCTAACTCCTTCCTGAAAACATGTAATATTTTGACTTCAACCAAGAATTTCACAGTCTCACCGCTCTCTGGGTGAAGAAATTTTTCCTCTCAGTCTGAAACGACCTACCCCATATCCTTAGAGCGTGTGACCCCCCAGTACTGGACTCCCTGGTCATCGGGGACATCCTTCCTGCGCTTACCCTGTCTTGCATGTTTCAATATCTCTCATTCTTCCAAACTGCAATGCGTACAGACCCAGATGTCTCATTAAAACAATCTGCTCATCCCAGGAATCAACCTTCATTAAACTGCTTTTGGTACAATTATAAGCATTCTGAAGCAAGGAGACCAGAATTGTACGTTGTACCCCAGATTGGGTTTCACCAATGCTCCATACAATTGTAGAAAAAAATCCCTATTTTGATATTTTGTTTCCCTCACAATAAAAATTTGATTTTCCTTCCTGCTCAGTTACTGGAGGAATTGCAGGAAGACAGGGTTAAAAAGAAGGCATTTTGTATGCTTGGCTTTTGTTGGTCAGTGCATTGAGTATAGGAGTTGGGAGGTCATGTTGTGGCTGTACAGGACATTGGTTAGGCCACTATTGGAATACTGCATGCAGTTCTGGTCTCCCTGCTATAGGAAAGATGTTGTGAAACTTGAAGGGATTCAGAAAAGATTTAGAAGCACGTTGCCAGAGCTGAAGCGTTTGAGCTTTGGGAGAGGCTGAATAGGCTGGGGCTGTTTCCCTAGAGCATCGGAAGCTGGGGGGTGACCTCATAGAGGTTTATAAAATCGTGATGGGCTTAGATAGGGTGAATAGACAAAGTCTTTACCCTAGGGTAAGGGAGTCCAAAACTGGAGGGCATAGGTTTAAGGTGAGAGAGGAAAGATTTAAGAGGGACCCAAGGGGCACTGTTTTCATGCAGAGGGTGATGCGTGTATGGAATAAGCTGCCAGGGGAATTGAAGGCTGGTACAATTACAACATTTAAAAGGCATCTGGATGGGTACATGAATATGAGGTCTTTAAAAGGATATGGGCCAAATGCTGACAAAGGGGACTAGATTAATTTAGGATATCTGATTGGCATGGAAGAGTTGGACCGAAGGATTTGTTTCTGGGCTGTACACCTCTATGACTCTATGCTATACCTGTGTACTATGCACTACTCTGATTTGCACAGTGCTGTATTTCTTCAGTGTTAAAGTGAGCAGGGCATGTTCAGCCATACTCCAGACTTGTGGCTTGTAACTGTTGGAGAGGGTTTAGTGAGTTAAGGAGGTGATTTGATGATGGTGACACCACTGAATGCGAGGGAAAGTGCTTGGACTCTCCTCTCATGGACCTTCGACTGAAGCAGTTGATAGCACATGCATTTCTGAGGTTGTGGCGCCAAGGCTAGTTCAGAGACTTAAATTACTCAGCCAAAACCTGAGCTCCATGTCAGAAGTGCCTTCTTTCAGACCAAGCCCAATAAAGTGAACACATTAGTTGCTATTTCAAAGTGACGATCAGGATCCTGGTGTGTATTGATGCTTTAGCCAACACCCAAAACAAATGTTTTAGTCATTATCTCCTTGTTGTGTACAGGAGTTTATTGTGTGCAAATTGGTTGTCACGTTTCCTGTGTTATGACAGTAAATGCACCTTTAATGCTTTACAGTTAAGGAAGCACTTTTAGAGACTTGAAGGCACAGCATAAATGCTAGTCTGATTTTTATTCTGAAAACAACAAATGCTGGAGACCACAGCGGGTCAGGCAACACCTATGGAGACAGAGCAAGCTAACGTTTTGAGCCTGGATGGCTCTTCATCAGAGCTGAAGTGAAGTGTGCAGGGGACAGCATTTATGCGAAAGATTTGGTGGGATGTGGCTTGGGGGTGGTGGGCGTAGGGTGCTGGTGAAGAAAAGATGTTGATAGTTCAGATTGAGTGATTGGAATGTGAGAATGGCAGAACAATGGTGTATCTAAGTGCCAGACTGGAAAGGACAGTCCCACTGGGGACGGGGGGAGAGGAGAGAGGACATGGTGACAGATTTAACAAGTAAAGCTAAAAGAAAAGGAAGAAATGGGAGCTGGTTCACAATTTGAAGGTGTTGAACTCACCATTAAGCCCAGAAGGCTGTAAAGTGCCTAGTCTGAAGATGAGATGTTGTTCCTCCAGTTTGTGCTGTGTTTCGCTGGAGCACTGCAGCATGCAGAGCAGGGACATGTGGATATGTGAGCAGGACGCTGTGTTAAAATGACTCCATCTCATTCGCCCAGTTCCTTTGCTTATGTCGCATCTGTTTGGATGATGCCAGCTTCAAAACCAGCACCACTGACATGGCTTGCTTCTTCCGTGATCATGGTTTCCCACCCACTGTGGTCTACATGGCTTTCAACTGCATCCACCTTTGCCCCTTCCCATCACTCACAACAATGTGATTGAGTCCCTTGTCCTCATTTTTCATCCCACCAGCCTCCTCATTCAAAGGATCATTCTCCACCATTTCAGACAACTCCAGCGGAAAGCCACCACCAAACCCACCTTCCCCTCACTCCCCAATCTGCATTTCACAGGGATCGTTCCCTCTGGGACACTGCACAACCATTCCATGTTAATGGTCCATTCCACGACCACTGACAAACCCACCCTCTCCATGGCACCTTCCTGTGTAACAGCAGAAGATGTAACACCTGCCCCTTCACCTCTTCCCTGCTCACCATCCTAGGGCTAAAACAGTCTTTCCAGGTGAAGCAGTGTTTCACCTGTACCTCCTCCAAGCTTGTGTTTTTTTATTCACTGCACTCAATGTGGCCTACTCTACATTGGAGAAACCAAATGCAGACTGGGTGACTGCTTTGCGGAACACCTCCAGTCTGTATGCAAGTGTGACCCTGACCATCCTGTAGCCGGTCATTTTAACATCGCGTCCTGCTCACACGCCCACTTGTCCTGTTCTCGGCATGCTGCAGTGCTCCAGTGAATCACAGCGCAAACTGGAGGAACAACATCTCATCTTCAAACTAGGCACTTTACAGTCTTCTGGACTTAATATTGAGTTCAGCTTAATATTGTGAACCAACTCCCATTTCCTTCACTTTCTTTTAGCTTTATCTGTCGCATTCACTGTCACCAGGTCCTCTGCCCCCGTCACCCACTCCAGTAGGACTGTGTGTTCTTTCTAGTTGGAGAGAGATTCCCTGAGGTTTGTCCGGAGGGAGGAGGGTAACTTCTTCAGGGTAGGCATCCTTAGAAGAGGCTTCGCAGTGGGGTTAAAATTGTATCAGAGATAAAAGGTACTGCAGATGCTGGAGAATCCGAGATAACAAGCATGGGGCTGGATGAACACAGCAGGTCAAGCAGCATCATAGGAGCAGGAAAACTTGACGTTTCGGGCCTAAACCCTTC
>JAHRHZ010000086.1:10785408-10808777 GCA_024137785.1 Ginglymostoma cirratum | reverse complement strand
ATGATGCTGCTTGACCTGCTGTGTTCATCCAGCCCCATGCTTGTTATCTCGGACCCAGCACTGATCTCTGTGGCACACCACTGGTCATAGGCCTCCAGTCTGAAAAGCAACCCTCCCCTACCGCCCTCTGTCTTCTGCCTTCAGACCAGTTCTGTATCCAAATGGCTCGCTTTCCCTGTGAACTAACCTTGCTAACCAGTCTACCATGCGGAACCTTGTCGAATGCCTTACTGAAGTCCATACAGACACCATCCATCTCTCTGCCCTCATTAATCCTCTTTGTCACTTCTTCAAAAACGCAATCAAGTTAGTGAGACACGATTTCCCACGCACAAAGCCATGTTGAGTATTCCTAATCAGTCTTTGTCTTTCCAAATACATATAAATCCTGTGCCTCAGACTCTTCTCCTACTTACATCAGGGTCATTGGTCTACAGTTCCCTGGCTTTCCCTTACTTTTTGCAACAAAACAATGATAAGGCCATTCATGTTCATCTGCCATCAACTGTATTTCAATTTCCTGCATTGTTCAGAAAGACAGATAATCTGAGGATTCCATAAAACTGTTTTATTGGCTTTGCCTGAACCAAAGTGATGTGTACATTCTCTGGTTGACTGGGAATGTCCACGTTTAATTAGGTATCTGCTTGAAATTTGGTATTGTCTATAGCTCCAGCATGAATGGTCACAAGATTTGTAGTAGCCTTTTTTAATAAGCCTACTGTTTACAGTCTTAGAAAGTGTTGATGGAAAGTTCACAACATAATGGATCATGGCAATGAAATCTGTGGCCCTGGTGGTGTCAAGAAAAGATTTACCAGTTCTGTTCAAAGGAAGATACCACAAACAATGAAATGAACGATCCAAGAATCTCTGCTGTTGATGAGCAAAGGTTTGGGCACTAAGAGATGACAGTGTTCATCTCAGTGTACTACAGGATTGTCCACATCCACCTGAGATGGCAGAGAAGATGAGGGTTTAATATTCCACCCAAAACAAATGGGCATCTGTGACAATGCAGCATTTGCTTAAAGTGGCACTGCAATGTTACAATAGACTAGCTGCTCAAGTCTTTGGAATGGGGTGTGACCCACAAGTTTCACATTTGAGTGAGAACATTGAGAAAAGATTTTGCTGGGAGCTCATATAGCTGTGTTTGTTAGCCAGGAGCTGAGGGAGTGGGCTCAAGGGGCCGGTGGGAGGGATGCCAAATGAAAGTGGATTTAATGAACTTCACCAATGTTATTTTTAAAGCAATAGACAACTTGTGAGCTGCATTTTTTTATGGATGTATTCGAACTGACTTGCTTTGTGTTGAGATGCTAAAGGAAGCCAGATGGGTGATGGAGGTGACCTGTGTGCGCACTATGGCTGAAGCTTTGACACAGCAACAGAGTACAGATCGCTGTCTGTCAGTTGAACAGTGAAGGAATGGGCGATTATATTTCCAAGTGAGTGGTTTAGAGGGGAACTTACAGGGAGTGGTGTCTCTATGTGACTGCCACTATTATCCTTCTCAGTAGAAGTGGTCGTGCATTTGGAGGGTGCACCTTTGCCCATCAGAACCCCAGCTGGTTGACTCTGAGAGGCACAGGAAATCTTAGGCCAGCTGCACATCTAGACCCATGTCACGTAGCAGTGTGCTCCAGAAAGGCCACATTCAAAAACCTACCCTCCATGTTCATAAATCATGTGAACTCACTCTTTGAGCCATGATGTGAGAATGTTGGTGTACAGTTACTGATGTGACCACAGGAAGCCTCTTCATTAGCTAATTCAGTGGAAGGTACTGACACGGTTGCCTGACATCCCACTTCAGAGCCTCGTGTTGTCCTTCACATAGGCCTGAGAGATTGCTGCCATGTCATAGATGCCACCCTGTGGGTAAGGCATTTAAACTGAGGGCCCCATCTGCCTAAGGAAAGGAATAAAAGGAGTGGGGTGATGCTGGAAATATATAAATGGTTAAGTCATACAGTTATTGTGTTGTGTGAAGTTCTGGAATCCACATTAGACGAAGGATGTGATTGCACAAGAGAGAGACAGTATGGTGGTTCAGTGGTTAGCACTGCTGTCTCACAGCAACAGATATGCAGGTTTGATCGTGTGACTGTCTGTGTGGAGTTTGCACATTCTCCCTGTGTCTGTGTAGATTTCCTCCGGGTGCTCCCGTTTCCTCCCACAGTCTGAAAATGTGCAGGTTAGGTGGATTGGCTATGGGAAATTGTCCATAGCGTCCAGAGGTGTGCAGGCTGGGTGGATATGCAGGGTTATAGGGACGGGGTTGGGGGAGTTGGGTCTGTGTGGGATACTCTTCAGAGGGTCAGTGTGGACTCGATGGACTGAATGGCCTGCTTCTGCACTGTAAGGATCCTATGAATGTATGATGCAGGGGTGATTTACCAGGATGTTGCATACGCTGGAAAGTTTCAGTTATGAAGAGAGACTGGACAGACTGGAGTTGTTTTCCTTGGAGATTGAGAGGGGACATGATCGAGACAAAGAACATTGAGGGGCATAGACAGGTAGAAACTTTTCCCCTTGACGGAGGGATCAGTGACCGGGGTTGGGGGAGGATAGATTTAAGGACAACGGCTGAAGGTTTAGAGGAGATGTGAGGAAAAGCTTTTTCACCCAGAGGGAGGTGGGCATCTGGAACTTGCTGCCTATCAGGATGGTAGAGGCGGAAACCCTCGTAACATTGAAGAGGTATTTAGATGTGCAGTTGCAATGCCAAGGCTTGCAAGGTTATGGGCCAAGTGTTGGGAAAGGGGATTAGAATAGTTAGGATTTTTTTTTGTGGCCCAAAGGTCTGTGCTGTAGACCTCTACGATTCTAATACTGAAAAAGGGAAGACTTGCATTTATATTGTACAATTGATGACCTTTGATTTTCCAATTGAGTATTTTGAGGTGCAGTCACTTTTTTTGTTTTATGGGACGTGGGAGTCGCTGGCTAGGCCAACATTTATTGTCCTTCCCTGGTACTAATGTGGGGCTGGAGTTACGTGGAGCCCTGATGAGGTAAAGACAGCAGATTTCTTTCCTGAAGGGACATTATAATGTGGGAAACACAGCTGGAAAGTTATGCACAGTAAGCTCCCACAAATAGCAACATGATAATGACCAGATCATCTGGGCCTTTTTATGACGTCGATTTGAAGGGTAAATATAAGCCAACACACCAGAGACAGCACCCTGCTGCTCTTTAAAATAGTGCCGTGGAATCTTTTGCGTCATGGGATTTGGTTTAGTCTCTAGTTGAAAAAGACAGCACCTCTGAAAATGCAGGACTCCCTCAGTATTTGGAAGGTGGAGGCTTGTATTCGGTCTTGAACCTACAAACGTCTGACTCTGAGATCAGAGATGAGGAGAAATTCACTCTGACAGCAGTGAGTCTGGGGAATTCTCTGCTTAAAAAAAAAGCAGTTGAGGCTAAAACATTGAATGTTTTCAAGAGGGAGTTAGAGATCTTGAAGCTAAAGGGATCAAAGGGTGTTGGGGAGAAAGCAGGAACAGAGTACTGAGTTGGCAGAGCAGGATTGAAGAGCCAAATGGCTGCCTCCTGCTCCTATGTAAGAATATTAACTGCTGAGTCACGGCTGATAGGTTATTATCCCACACTGCCATTTGAAGAAGAGTAGAGCGTTCTCCATGTATCTGGAGCAATGTTTATTTCTTCAAGGGACAAATTAACCTGCCGATTAACACATTGCTGTTTTTGGGATTTCTCTGCTCCTCACAAGTTATACTGATTTATGACACAAAGCTCTCGGTACTTATTACGGATTGTCAGAACTGCCTTAGTCCCTGCTGCTTGTTTCTAACCCAGGTTACCTCATTATCATGTGAAAGGCACTTGTGACTTTGTCTCTGCCCAGCAATTGTGTTGCTGTCTTGTTAAGTCCCAGCCATGTGATAGTTTTATTAGTTGGCACACTTTTTTGTTAAAGCTCTGAGTTAGATTTTCACAGAAGATAGTTTGAGCTGCTCTTTGTGGGATCTTCCTATACTGCACAACAGAAGCAGCAGTGACTCCACTTCAGAGTTAATGTGAAGACCTGAGTAGAGTCCTTAAAGCCACCATTGGGACTATTCCAGCATTGTTTCCCATTTCACCAGGAACTCAAGACTCATCGCTCCATCTTTATTCCTACATCCAATCCAGTTTTGTCATCGTCTTTCATGGGATTTAGGCATCACTGACTGGGTCAGAGGTTGTGAGTTTGGAAGGTGCTGTCCAAGGAGCCTTGCTGAGTTGATGCAGTGTGTCTTGCAGAAGGTACACACTGCTGCTACTATCCACTGGTGGTGAAGAGGGTGAATGTTAGGGTGGTGCATCGGATGCTAATTTAACTGGATGGTTTTGACCCAGATTGTGTCAAACCTTTTCAGTGCCGTCAGTACGGAGAATTGGGTCCAAATCCGACAGCCAAAACTGGTTGAATCTGAATTCAATCAGTATGGGTGGAATGTAAGTCTGAGGTTGTAGACTTGCTCGCTGAGCCGGTGTGTTTGGTTGCAGACATTTCGTCACCCTGCTACGTAACATCGTTAGTGTGCCTCCGATGAATATAAGTTGAGTCTTAGTAAAGGTGACCACGACAACTATCATTGATCATCGCAAAAGCTCATCTGTTTGCTAATATGTCTTTAGTGAAGGCAAACTGCAGACCTTTACTGGTGCAGCCTACATGTGACTTCAGGCTTGTTGCAGTTGGCCAACCCGATTGGTGGCCACTGAGCAAAGAACAGTCCACGAAAGAACATCACAAAAATTTACAAGCTCTCTCTTAAATTCTCCAAATTTCGTTGAGGGTTACTTTGTCCTAAAACCCCTAACTTTTTTTCCAGTTCGCTAACAGAATGTCATTAACCGGAAACCTCTCTTTTTCTCCCTAACCACAGACGCTGTGTGAACCACTGAGAATTTCCACCACTTGCTTCAAGATCCCAACATTTTCTGGTATTTTGCCTGATGCAAACATTTTTTTAAAAAATTCTTTCATAGGCCTTAAACCAACATTTGTTGGCCATCCCTAATTGTGCTGTTAGGCCATTTTTGAAGATAATTAAGAGCTGACACATTTCTGTGGATCTGCAGGCCTACCGAGCAGGTAAAAATGGCAGATTTCTATCCCTGAAGGACATTAGTGAACCAGATGGATCTTTGAAACAATTGATGTAAGTTGTTGTGTGGGAGTAGCTTGACAGTCCAAATTGTACTAATTGAATTTTAAATGCACCAGTTGTAATGGTGAGATTTGAATCTGTGTCCTCAGAACCTGGGCCTCAGGATTGATAACCTGGTGATGTTATCACAACTGTCTCTTTAGATGGGAGCAGTACTGAATGACCTTGGGCTTGGCACAGCTGAACCTAATAATGATCTCCCATTAGGGTCAAAAGCGTGGAACCTCATTGATTCTCTGGATTTAGTTGAGGGGCTCCTGCAACAAAACTGGAACATTTACCTTGGCTGACGTCAGTTGACTCAGCATAAACAGTGAGTGAGACCTGAGTGCTATCGGGTCGGTTTGTCTCAGCAACTCACTGTCCTTGCCAAATATATCATTAGAAAAACTGCCTGGGACTATAAATGGCAACAGAGGAGGTGCCAACTTGTCATTTTTAATCAGAACAAATGGCATACGATTTTCTTTTTCCCTGAGAAAAAAGGATGGAATCTGATCTCTGCAGCCCTCGTTTCCATTGCCAGAATCCATTGTAATAAAAACTGAACTTGACTAATTCCATTTTCCTTTTGAACCAAATGTGTAGCCCACAGGAGTTGAAGTGTTTACATGAGGGTGGGGTGCCATTTTATTCCAAAAGAGCAGCTGTTGTGTAATATTTATTTGTGAAAAGTCGCTCTAATGTTTATCACACCCTTCCTAAGGAGAGAAAGATGGCTTGTTTCTCACATGGTCTGAAGGGGTTTTGAGGAAGACTTCTATTTATGTAATCTGGTCAGTCTCACCTTAATGTGTGAGGCCTTGGCCTCTCCTGGCTCCTCTGGCTGTACCCCCAAAGTGGAGAGTTGATTAACACTTCATATAGCGTCTACAAGAACAGTTAGAGGCTAGATATCCTGCAGTAAGTCACCCCATTTCTCCCCTAAATCCTGTCCATCATCTACAAAGTGAGTCAGGAATGGGGTTGAATACCCCCCACCTGCCTGGTTGGGTGGCCCCAGCGACACTCGTGAAAGAAAATAAAATTCAAATTAAAGATAAAATCCAGATAAAATTAGCAATCTGCGACTTGGCAGGAAACTGCAAGTGATGATATTGACGTGCATTTTTAAAAAAATCATTCACGGGATGAGGGCATAACTGACCAGGCAGCATTTATTGCCCATCCCTAATTGCCCAGAGGGTAGTTCAGAGTCAACCACATTACTATGGCACTGGAGTCACATGTAGGCCAGACCAGATAAGGACGGCAGTTTCCTTCCCTAAAGGACATTAGTGAATCAGATGGGTTTTTCCAACAATCGACAATGAATTCATCGTCATCATTAGACTCTTAGTTCCAGATTTTAAAAAAAATTGAACTCAAATTCCACCGTCTGCCGTGGCAGGATTCAAAGCCATGTTCCCAGAACATTATCTGGGTTAACAGTCCAGCCATAATCACCTCTATTGCCTATCTTCCTCCTAGTGGTAGAGGTCATGGTATTAATGGAGGATTCTTGCTGCACTGTGTTGGTGGTGGAGGGAGTGGATGTTTAAGGTGGTGGATGAGGTGCTGATCAAATAGATTTCTTTGTCCTGGATGGTGTGAAGCTTCTTGGAGCTGTGTCCGTCTAGCCAAGTAGAGAATATACCGCAGACTCCTGACTTATATTGATAATTCTTCATTTCCAATATGTGGTAGTGTTTTTGGTTGGGGCTGGGGTGCTTGGGTTTGAGTTCCAATGAGAGCTCTGGCATTTATTGGGTCAAAGTGAAGAGAGCTTTATTCTACATTAATGCTTGGAGAAACATCTCAATGTTCCGTCATACCATTAGCTTTTCTATCTTCAAAAGCCTCTCAGTCAGTGATGCCCATATCCCATCAATTAATTATTTTAGTAATCTGAATTCTAATTTACTGGCACAGTGGCTTAGCACTGCTGCCTCACAGTGCCAGGGACCCAGGTTTGATTCCACTCGTGGGCGACTGTGTGGAATTTGCGCATTTGCCTCATCTGTGTGCGTTTCCTCCAGGTGCTCCGGTTTCCTCCTACAGTCCAAAGGTGTGCAGGTTAGGGTGGATTGGCCATGCTAAATTGCCCCATAGTGTCCAGGGGTGTGTAGGCTAGGTGGGTTAGCCATAGGAAATGCAGGGTTGCAGGGATGGGGGTGGGCGCTGGGTCTGGGTAGGATGCTCTTTGCAGGGTCAGTGCAGATTTGATGGGCTGAATAGCCTGTTTCCACACTGGAGTTGTAAGATTCTATGATTCTGTGAAGTCAGGACCTGAGAGGCGAGTAGGAGTGATTTTAGTGAGTTTGAACTCTCTGTCTTTCTTTGCCTCTGATGCTTGCCAAAGCATGGGATTTTGGAGATGGAAATAGGACAATTTTAAGTTCCACCATTAACAGTCCACGCAACAGCTTTCATTAAAGGTGCCCAAGTTTGGCTGTCTTTCACATTTCCTGTTTGGTGTCCAGTATTCCTCTCAGAAAAGTACCTCCAATTAAATTCACCCTTTATAGCCTCACCTGGTTGACACCTCATTTTTGGGTATTCTTCATGCTCCTCCTGGCATGCCCTCCTGCCTTCTCCATTCAACCAGGGTTGATCCCCTGGCTCAATGATAATTGTAGGGGTGGGGAACATGCCAGTCCATGAGGTTGCAGATTTGGGGTGAAGTACAGTTCTGCTGCTGTTGGACCACACCACCTCATGGAGGCCAGACTTGAAATGCTAGATCTGTCTGAAGTCTATTTCATGTAGACAAATTGCCAAACAATGTAATGTAGGTGTTATCAACGTAAAGACAGGACATTGTCTCCACAGGGACTGTACACTCTTCATTCTTACCGATACTGTTGTGGAGAGAAGGCAGATCGGTGAAGATGAGGTCAAGTACTTTTCCCCCCTCTTGTTATCTTCCTCACCAGCTGCTGCAGCTCCCGCCTAGCAGTGATGTCCTTGACCAGCTCAGACAAGTTGCTGACGAGCCACTATTGGTGATGGGCATAGCATCCGTCACCCAGACGACATTCCTCACCCTTTGTCACCCTCAGGGCTTCCTCCAAGTGCTGTTCAATATGGAGGAGCACTGATTCATCAGCTGAGTGAGTATGTGATCATCAGCAGGAGAGTTCCTTGCCCAGGTTTGACCTGACATGAAACTCCTTAACCACGTAACCAAACTAAAAGAGAATATAGACGTAGGTATGCATTCTCCCAGAACTGCTGAGTTTCTTTCGTGGAGGAGCTAGGACCTTGGAAAAGTCAAAGTAATGTTAATCTCTCATCTTTTGCTATCTTCTTAAAGATGTGGGAATAGGTGATGTGATGCAACAATGTGACAATATTGTAGACAAGCAAACCACAGGTAAATTGCATGGAGATTTTTAATGGATATAATTAGCAACTTGTCTCAGGGGTCGGGTGAGTTAGTGAGAAGGCAAACAGTACATGTTCCGTTTAAATAAATAACTTTGTTGGTTGAATGGCAGTTGTGGATATCTGCACGTGTGTATATGTGTTTCCATGTGTGTACGTGCATGTTGTGTGTGTATATGTGTTTCCATGTGTGTATGTGCATGTTGTGTGTGTATATGTGTTTCCATGTGTGTATGTGCATGTTGTGTGTGTATACGTGTGTATGTGTGTACTTGCATGTTGTGTGTGTATGTGCATGTTGTGTGTGTGTATGTGTGTATGTGCATGGTGTGTGTGTGTATGTGTGTACGTGCATGTTGTGTGTGTGTACATGTACTTGCATTTATATTGCACTATTGATGACCATAGAATGTCCCAAACAGTTTTACAACTAATGGCGAACTTTGTGGAGTGCAGTCATTGTTAAGAGTGTGAGGGCCAATTTGCACACAGCAAGCTCCCACAATTACTTTTTGAAAGATGCGATTTGAATATTTGATAAATATTGACTACAGGATGCCAAGAAGACTTTCTTCACTCTTCTTTCCAGATAATTCATGTTTATAATTTACCTCCATCTCACAGTGAGGGGCCTTGGCATCACTTCTCGTCTGAACAGCTGGAAGGAAAAGCAAAAGGCTGAACAGCCGACATTGCAGTGCTCTCTCTCTCTCTCTCTCTGTCAGCCTGTGGTGTGTGACTTGAAGTGTAAGTCTGAGACAACCCCAGCTTACACTGAACCAATTCAAACTCAGGTGGAGATCATTTTTCATAGCATTCTGTTTTTTAAATGAGGCATTCTTGGTGAAAGCCAAGAGCTCATTGTTTGAATAGGACAGCAAATAAGATAGTGGCTAGGTAACACCACATGTAAACGCTTTGTAGAATGAATGTGATTGATACTAGGGTGATGCAGCAAATGGAGGTGGGAATGGGTATCATTAATGGGATGTGGGCATTGTTGGCTGGGCTAGCATTTACTGAGAAGATGGTGGTGAGCTGCTGCCTTGAACCACTGCAGTCCGTGTGCTGTAGGTTGACCTACAATCCTGTAGGGGAGTGAGTTCCATAATATTGACCCAGTGACACTGAAGAACGGTGATATATTTTCAAGTTGGGATGGTGAGTGGCTTGGAGGGGTACTTGCTGCTGGTGGTATTTCCATGTATCTGCTGCCTTTGGCCTTCTAGATGGAAATAGTTGATAGTTTGGGAGGTTGTGTCTAATGAGCCTTAGTGAACTTCTACAGTGCATCTCATAGGTGGTACACACTGCTGCTACTGAGCATTGGTGGTGGAGGGAGTGGATGTTTGTGGATGGAGTGCCGATCAAGCAGGATGCTTTGTCCTTGATGGTGTTCCAACATTCCTATTTCCTTTTGCTTTTCCCTCCAGCGTTCATTAGATGAAGACATCCCAACATTCGTAGTGTGAGCTGAAGGCAATTTGTTGGAAGCACAAATAGGGAAATGGGGAACTTGCACATAAACACTGGGATAGCTTCACCTTCATAGTTTGTACCTTTCCCCTCGCTCATTGCCAAGTGGGAGTGGAGGTTATCCTGAAAATTAATGGTGCAGTACATGGCTATATGCAATAACACTATCCTGAGGATATTGGTGTGGAATAGTACCCAGCGAGGGATCAGGAAGGGGGAGGTAAACTGTAAGTAATATTCTGATTTCTTTTCTCAATTTATTTTCTGTAGTTCTTCGAGTGTAGACCTGAAGACATCTCTGGATGAATGTATGACAGCTATGGACTTGTTTCTTAATAATCAATTCAGTGAGAGCCTGGAGATGCTGAAACCAAGGTAAACTGTCCAAAGCAGGACCATCAACTTAGTAACCTTCTCCAGCCTATTATTAGTGACCACCTGGTCAGTGCCACGCCGTCAGGTGCCACTTTTGGGTCTTATCTGTCTGTTTCTGTGGTTCTGGTGGATATGATGGTTTCCATGACTCTGTTTGGAAGGAAATCCTCTTGGAATACACCAGGCACAGATGGAGTACTCATTTGTGGGATCTTCCTGTTCACAAAATATCTGTCATAACTGAATTGGCACCTGAAAGTAATTTATCACACATGACATGCTGCAGGACTGATGTGTGAAGAGAGACTGGATTGGTCAGGACTATACTCACTAGAGTTTGGAATAATGAGGGGGAATCTCATAAAAGTCAAACGGGGTAAACACAGGAAGGACGTTCCTGATGACCGTTCCAGAACCAGGGGTCACAGTCTAAGGATACAGGACTAGGTTATTTAGATGAGGAGAAATTTCTTCACCCAGAGGGTGGTGAGCCTTTGGAATTCTCTGCCGCAGAAAGCGAGTGAGGCAAAAAGATTGAATGTTTTGAAGAAGGCATGATTCCCTGTTTTCTATGTCTGTGCTTCTATGGCATCTTATAAATTCCTACTTTAGAAATAAAATCAATCTGACTCCAAACCAAAATACAAACAAATTCTAAACGAGGCCTCACACCTAACAGGCATTGTCTGACGTAAAATGGCACCCCTTCTTTACACTGAATAAACCTTTAGTTCTCTCAGGACAGTGCCTTGAAAGGAATTCAGGGATTTACATATATATATTAACCAATTAAAACCTTCTAACTGACTAAAGATTTAACAGCATTTTAGGTTTGTTTAATACATCCTCATCAGTGGCGTGACCCTTTGATTTTCTACTTATACGTTCTGTGTCTGATACTACCTCTCTCATTAACGCCTGAAGAAGGAGTGAGGCTCTGAAAGCTTGTGATTTCAAATAAACCTGTTGGACTATAACGTGGTGTCATGTGATTTCTGACCTTGTCCACCCCAGTCTGACACCAGCACCTCCACATTATGTTTTTATGGATGTTTTTGAAGTATGGTATGTTGCTCTGTCAGTGTATAACTTTTTAAAGTTAAAGCTGATATTTGAGCTGTTCTGAACTGGTTGCGAGAAATACCAAACTTAAACCAGACTTTGCTTCTGTGCTGGTTGCTTTTGACCGGCACAGATTCATTGGGCTGAAGAGCCATTTTCTGTGCTGTCGACCTCTGAATCTATGGCTGTCTAGAGTCATAGAGTGATAGAGATATACAGCACGGAAACAGACCATTCAGTCCAACTTGCCCGTGCTGACCAGGTATCCTAAATTAATCTAGTCCTATTTGCCAGCATTTGGACCATATCCCTCTAAAACCTTCCTATTCATATACCCATCCAGATGCCTTTTAAACATTGTAATTGTACCAGCCTCCACCGCTTCCTCTGTCAGCTCATTCCATACATGCACTACCCTCTGTGTGAAAAAGTTGCTCCTTGAATCCCGTTTAAATCTTTCCTCTCTCACCTTAAACCTATGCCCTCTAGTTTTGGACTCCCCTACCCCAGGGAAAAGACCTTGACTATTTTCCCCTTTCATGCTCCTCAAGATTTTGTAAACCTCTATAATGTCAACCCTCAGCCTCCGATGCTCCAGGGAAAATAGTCTCAGCATATTCAGCCTCTTCCTATAGCTCAAACTCTTCAACCCTGGCAACATCCTCATAAATCTTTTCTGAACCCTTTCTAGTTTCACAACATCCTTCCTATAGCAGGGAGACCAGAATTGTGTGCAATGCTCCAAAAGTGGACAAACCAATGTCCTGTACAGCCACAACATGACCTCGCAACTCTTCTACTCAATGCACTGACTAATAAAGGCAAGCGTACCAAACACCTCCTTCACTACCCTAGCTACCTGCGACTCCACTTTCAAGGAAATATGAACCTTCACCCCAAGGGTCTCTTTATTCAGTAACACTTCCCAGGTCTTTCCTATTAAGTGTATAAGTCCTGCCATGATTTGCCTTTCCAAAATGCAGCAGCCCAGATTTATCTAAATTAAACTCCATTTGCCATTCCTCAGCCCATTGGCCCATCTGATCACAATCCTGTTGTACTCTGAGGTAACCTTCTTCACTGTCCACTACACTACCGATTTTGGTGTCATCTTCAAACTTACTAACCATGCCTCCTATGTTCACGTCCAAATCATTTATATAATGACAAGAAGCAGTGGAACCAGCACCAGTCCTTGTGGCACACCGCTGGTCATAGGCCTCCAGCCTGTAAAGAGACCCTCCACCACCACCCTCTGTTTTCTACCTTCAAACCAGCTCTGTATCCAAATGGCTAGTTCTCCCTGTATCCTGTGTGATCTAACCTTGCTAACCAGTCTACCATGAGGAACCTTGTTGAACGCCTTACTGAAGTCCTCATCAATCCTCTGTTACTTCTTCAAAAAACTCAATCAAGTTAGCTAGATATGATTTCCCATGCACAAAGCCATGTTGACTATCCCTAATCTGTCCTTGCCTTTCCAAATACGTGTAAACCCTGTCCCTCAGGATTCCCTCCAACAACTTGCCCGCCACTGATGTCAGGCTGGCTTTTCCTTACCACTTTTCTTAAATAGTGGTACCACATTAGCCAACCTTCAGTCTTCTGGCACTGCACCTGTGGCTGTCAATGAATATCTCAGCAAGGGGCCCAGCAATCACTTCCTCGTTTCCCACAGAGTTCTAGGGTATATCTGATCAGGTCCGAGGGATTTATCCACCTTTACGCGTTTTAAGACATTCAGCACTTCCTCCTCTGTAATATGGGCATTTTTCAAGATGTCGCTGTTTATTTCCCCATGAGTCATACAGCGTAGAAACAAACCCTTTGTTCCAACTTGTCTGTGCTGACCAGGTTTCCCAAACTAAAACTAGTCTCTTTTTCCTGCATTTGGCCCATATCCCTCTAAACCTTTCATATTCATGTATCTGTCCAAATGTCTTTTAAATGTTGTAACTGGACCTGCATCTAACACTTCCTGTGGCAATTCATTCCATGAATGCACCACCCTCTGTCTGAAAAAATTGCCCGTCAGGTCTCATTTTAATCTTTTCCCCACTCAACTCAAACCTATGCCCTCTAGTTTCGAAGTCCCCTACCTACTGCTGCCTTAAGAATGTCTGAAGACTTTGTCTCCATTGCCTTTTCAGGAGGAGGGTTCCAAAGATTCATGATGCTCTGAGTGAAGAACTGTCTCTTTGCCTCTGCCTTAAATGGGTGACCCCCTTCTTTTTAAGGAGTGACCCCTGGTTCCACATTCTTCCCTCTCATGACCTCTCAGGATCTAGTGTGATTTGACCAAGTCGCCTTTTTCTAAAATTCAGTTCGTATATTTTTTTTCTGAAGAAGGACCCCGACCCGAAACACCAGCTTTCCTGATCCTCTGATGCTGCCTGGCCTGCTGCGTTCCTCCAGCTCCACACTTTGTATGAGATAACATTCTTAACCTGTCCAGCATATCCTTGGAAGAGAAGCTGACAATTCTGGAAGTCTAGTTATAAAGTTGTGGAGTCATAGAGCAGGAACTGGACCCTTTGGTCCCATTGTCAGCATTTGCCCCATATCCCTCCAACCCCTTTCCACTACCTTGGGAAAAAGACCTTGGCTATTCACCCTATCCATGCCCCTCATGATTTTATAAACCTCTGAGGTCATCCCTCAGCCTCCAACACTCCAGCCCATTCAGCCTCTCTTTATAAATCAGACCCTCCAGTCGCAGTAACATCCTTGTAAATCTTTTCTGCACCCTCTCCAATTTAATAACATCCTTCCTATAGAAGGGCCAAAAGAACTGTGTGAAATACTCTAAAAGCGGCCTCGTCAATGTCCTGTACAGCTGCAACATGACGTCCCATCTCCCATAGTCAATGTTCTGACCAACGAAGGCAAGCTTACCAAATGCTATCTTTACCACCCTGCCTACCTGTGATGCCACATTTAAGGAACTATGTGCCTATTGCTGAAATCCTCATCCCTACCTTCATGACCTGTATGACTATTGCAAAGCACTCTAATTTTCTATCCACTGTAAAGTTGAGTTGAAGTCATCCAAAAACACGGCTGCACGTGTGCTAACTCTCACCAAGGTCCGTTTCCCTTGTGTTTGCTAAGCTGCAGTAGCTCCTGGTTGAGCAATGCCACAATTTTAGAATCCTCATCCTTGTTTTCAAATCCGTCTGTGCCCTTATTCTTTTATCTCACTGTAAATCTCCCTCGAGACCCACTACAGGCTCAAAATATACTAGGGAGGAAGGGGAATTTGCTCCCGAAAGTGCCCAGAATGTCCAGGCAAATGTAAAATGGATAGAATCTGTGAGGGGTGGCTCTTTCAATCACAGGCTGGCTCTTATCTGTATTTGCTGCTGATTGGCTTGGCTGTGGGCTAATCAGCAGCAAATGTGGGCTAAAACCAAGCTGTGATTGGTGGAGCAGGGAGGGCTAGCTGTGCAGGAGCCACTGGGGAAGCCTGAACCAGCTTTCACTCGGGTTTTGGGACCTTTTCCTGGAGGTGGGCCCTTTGGGGATTTTTGGCACAGCTGTGCCTTTGCTGGAAGCATGGGGGTTGTTTACTGGTTTACTGGGTGGGAGAGAAGGCTGCAAGATAGGTGGCTGACAACGTTAGGCTGCGAGGGAGGGTTGGGGCAGAGGGAGGCTGAAAGTGGATGGGGTTAAAAGAGAAGCTGCAAGAAGGGTGTAAGGAGGTTATGGGCAGAGGAGGCTGCAGGGAAAGAGGGAGTGAGAGGGGCTACAAGGGAGGGAGAGAATAGTTTTAAATGTATTGACAAAAAATTAGCTAATTAGGAGCTACTGAAATCACTGATGTAATGGCTTCCCTGCAAATGAATGTGGAATTGCTCGTTTAAGGCTGCATAAATTCAGGAGCTAATACATGGGGAAAATGTAGTTGATATAATAATGGTGAACACTGTGTCATTGGTTAAATTGAAATCTAAGGTTGGGATCTGTGCAGTGAAAAAGGTAACAACTGCCTGGTTAAAATGTTCCAGCTGTTTATATCAACGATGAAAATCTATTAGCTGTGCCCTCGCCAGTCTGTTTTGTGTGATGAAGTTCTGTGGGCAGAAGTGTTTAGCGAGAAATGAATGTTTTACACCTATTGTCCTGTGCCAGTTTAAGTGGCTGTGCTTAGGAATGTGGTGTTTTCCTTGTGTGTTGTGGTTTAAGTTTAATGGAGGGTTGATAATTATTCGTCTAATTTCACCTTTGAAATTCCCTGTATGGCAACAGAAAGTACTGTTCCTGTGTGACTGCGTGGATACATGAGTTAGTGAGAAATGAAATGTGGGCCCCAAAAATTAAACAGTCACCCCGAGGAAATGTCCAAAAAGAGCCCTCGAAATTGAAAAAAATGATTTGTCTTCCGTCCCCCTGAGTGAGGGGGCGGGGGTTTTGTGCTGGGGTTGGGTGCTGGGCGGGATAGTGGGGGAGTGAGTGCCGGTGGTTGAGAGTATGAGTTTGGGAATGCAGATTATTAATTAGAAACCATAGAATCCCTACAATGTGGAAACAGGCCCTTCGGCCCAACAAGTCCACACCAACCCTCAAAGCATCCGACCCAGACCCATGCCCCTATAACCCACCTAATCTACACATCCCTGAACACTATGGGCAATTTAGCGTGGCCAATTCACCCAGCCTGCACCTCTTTGGACTGTGGGAGGAAACCAGAGCACACGGAGGAAACCCATGCAGACACAGGGAGAATGTGCAAACTCCACACAGACAGTCACCCGAGGGTAGAATTGAACCCGGGTCCCTGGCGCTGTGAGGCAGCAGTGCTAAACACTAAGCCACCGTGCTGCCCCAAATGTATGTGGAATGTACATGTGTGGGGGGATGGGGCATGTCAACAAATGGAAGCTTGATCTTTCTGAAATCCCTCCTTGATACAAGAGCGCTTGGCCCCTTGAGCCTGCCCTGTCACTCAGGATACATTCATGGCTAATGTTAAGATTCATTTACTTGTGATCCTTACTCAGCTGGCCTGACTATTATCATGGTGGGATTTAGAACTGTCCAGAAAAGAATGTAGTTGGAGAAACAGGATAGGACGGGGGATAAACAACATCTGAAAGCTAGCAGATGTCTCGGCAATAGTACAGAATCTGCTGACGTGGATTTAAGTTTACTCAGAAGCTAACTCCCTTTTTTGAGTAAACGACACCTTGTCTAGCTGTTGCTTCGTGAGTCAACAGCAGGTAAATTATCAGTTCTGTGTGCATTCAGATCTTATCAGCAGCAACTGAGGTTGGAATTGAACAAGTTTGGGGAAAATAAGAGTTTGCAAAGGGACTGAAATTGATCACCAGGGATTTCAATGGTTTCAGGATTACGTTATTAAAGCCAAGTTGTATTAAAACTGGTTTGTATTCCCTTGGGTAAACAAGACTGTGGGAGGTGATTAGATTGAGTTATTTAGACAGTGGTTCGATGAGGTGCAGTGTTTTCCTCCTATCCTGATGTGGAGGTGCCGGTGTTGGACTGGGATAGACAAAGTGAGAAATCACACCGCACCAGGTTATAGTCCAACAGGTTTATTTGAAAACACCAGCTTTCGGAGTCTCACTCCTCCTCCAGGCGTTAGTGACAGAGGTAGTATCAGACACAGAATTTATAAGTAAAAGGTCAAAGGGTGGCACCACTGAGGGTGTACTAAACAAACCTAAAATGTTGTTAAATCTTTAGTCAGTTAGAAGGTTTTAATTGATTAATTTGTTTATGTAAATCCCCTGAATTCTTTTCAAGTCACTGTCCCGAGATCGGGAATTGGGAAGAAGAGGTCAGGATCGTAATATCATGTAATATAATATCAATATTATTTGAAACGGGAGAATGTGCAGGAAGAAAGGAGAATGGCATGGATTAATTTGCTCACTCGGAGAGTTGGTGCCTTTTTTTTGGTGATGTGATGAGTTATTTATGAAGTGATGTACAGAGAGATCTGGGTGTTCAGGTCCATTGTTCCCTGAAGGTGGCAACGCAGGTCAATAGAGTGGTCAAGATGGCATACAGCATGCTTTCCTTTATTGGACGGGGTATTGAGTACAAGAGTTGGCAGGTCATGTTACAGTTGTCTAAGACTTTGGTTCGGCATTTAGAGTACTGCGTACAGTTCTGGTCGCCACATTACCAAAAGGATGTGAATGCTTTGGAGAGGGTGCAGAGGAGGTTCACCAGGATGTTGCCTGGTATGGAGGGCGCTAGCTATGAAGAAAGGTTGAGTAGACTAGGATTATTTTCATTAGAAAAACGGAGATCGAGGGGGCAACCTGATTGAGGTCTACAAAATCATGAGAGGTATAGACAAGGTGGATAGCAAGAAGCTTTTTCCCAGAGTGGGGGACTCAGTTACTAGGGGTCATGAGTTCAAAGTGAGAGGAGGAAAGTTTACGGGAGATATGCATGGAAAGTTCTTTATGCAGAGGGTGGTGGGTGCCTGGAACACGTTGCCAGCGGAGGTGGTAGACGCAGACACGTTAGTGTCTTTTAAGATGTATCTGGACAGGTACATGGATGGACAGGGAGCAAGGGGATACAGACCCTTAGAAAATAGATGACAGGTTTAGACAGAGGATCTCGATTGGCGCAGGCTTGGAGGGCCGAAGGGCCTGGTCCTGTGCTGTAATTTTCTTTGTTCTTTGAAATGGCAGATGGGATGCAGTAAAATGTGGCAGCCGGTTTTGGCACAGCAAGATCCAAAAAGAGCCGTCTGATCAGGACACTTTTGTTGGTGCTTGTTATCTGAAGGATAAATACTGACCAGACAAAACCTCTCCCATTCTCTTGTGTCACAGTAACAGCGTGGGATCGCTATTGCCTGGGTTTTGCACCATTGTTCGGCTTCATACTCTGTTGGTTTATTATCACTTCATAAAAGCAACATTTGGCCAGGATGAGCTGCAGTGTCTTTGGGATTGGGTGGAATGCAAATTTTCTGCTCCAATTTGAATTTGTGTAACCTGCCTTTAAGAAATCATCTCGAGGTTCCTGACAGCCAGCCAAAAATGATCCAAAGAGAGCAGATGACTGACAGTATGGCCAAAAGGGGCAGATTTTAGAGTTCTTCAAAGGATGAAGGAAGGCAAATGGCTTGGGGAGGGAGTTTTCTAATTAATGGCTGAGTTAACTCAATGAATGGCTGCTACAAGTGCAGCCAGCGTTGGTTAAGTCATTACCTGTTGCTAAGATGTACTGAATAGGATTACCAGCCCATTGAATCACGTCATAAATGCTCCTTGTGTGACCACTAGGCTCGAACTGGCCGATTTTTATAGAGCTGCATCTCAGTGGTGTCACGTCTACAGATCACTGTGAAGCCTTTGTGGTTGAATTGCTGGCAGAGGCCATGAATAAATGAATAACCAGTCAATCTGTCACCCTGTTTCGGTGGTGCTTGCTGAGGCATGTATATTCACCAGGACACCCCAGGCGGATCATTAAATAGTGCCACAGGATCTCGTGTGCCTGCTGGAGTGCTCATTGTACAGTAATCTAGTGTTTCTCAGTCCCTGTACTGGCTGTGGTTACTCAGGGAGACTTTGCCTCCTCAAAGGGCACATTTCGGAGATCGTTGATGATAACCTAAAATTACAACAGGTTGTTGATAGATTTGGTGAATGAGCTAAGATGTGGCAGATGGATTTTGATATAAGCAAATGTGACATTATCCATTTCAGACCAAGAAAGGATAGATCAGGGTATTTTGTAGAAGGAATAAAGATAAATACAATCAATGTCCAATGAGATTTGGGGCTTCATGCGCATTGCTCTTTAAAATGGCATAGGCAGGTGCAGAAAGTAGTCAAGAAGGCTAATGGAATGCTGGCCTTCATATTCTAAAGGACTGGAGTATATGGATGCAGATGTTATGCTGCAGTCATATAAACCCTAGCTAGACCCCACTTAGCGTACTCTATTTGCAGATCCGGGCACCACACCTTCAGAAGGATGTTTTGCCTCTGGAGGGAATTCATCGCAAGTTTACGAGGATGATAATTGGACTTATTATGGACCAAACCCCCTCAAAATATTCAGAAGGTAGTCTAGACCCTAACTTTTTCTTATTTTAAAAGGTAGATGTAAGGTGTTGAGTTCCAGATGCCATTCGATTGGCCAAGCTATCGGATTTAAAGCAAAACACACTTTATTAATCCACTATAGTTAAAGTACAACAAAAGGAGGCTTCGAATAACTTAACTCTTTTGGAAGGCTTAACAGAATAATAGATACAGTAACTATTACTAATTAACTGTTCCAATATATTGACATCCCATAAACACACCCTTGGCAAAACGCAAATTCAGAAAACAGATTGTCTCACATGCAACTCCAGTAGCCCAGGAGGAAAACAACGCATCAAGAGAAAATTATGAGAGTGTAGCAGCTAGCAGAAATTTACTGTAGCTTCCAACTCTACTCTGACCCCAGCAACAACTGCTGCTGAATCTCAAAGCTGAAAAACTAAAAACTAGAAATCCTGGTTTGTGAGAGCTGGCCACACCCATCCAGGTTACTTCTACTGTTCCAACTTTTAAAAAAAAATCCCAAAGTTTCACAAGTTGTTTATCTTCTCGTACCCTACTTGGCATCTGTCCCCCAGTCTCTCTCTAAAAGAAACCAGGATAAAACACACAGCTTAACGGCACAGCCTCATCACAAAATTAAGATATGAGGAGAGATTAGATGAATTAGGCCTTTATTCCCTAGAATTTAGAAGACTTAAGGGTGGTCTTCAGGACATTAACAGGGAAATAGAGGGTAGATATATAAACCAAAAAAAAAAATCAAAACTTAATCCCTTGAAATTACAGCCAGGATATATCTTCCAGAATGCTCCGCGCCCTCTCCACTGATCCTCAGTCAGAACGCCTCTCTCCATCAAATTCTTGTGTCAAAAATATTAGCTAAGAGTAACCTTTAGTTAGATAATGGTTGTTCTGAGAGCTTAGAGAATTCTTTAAGCGCCAATGATTTTTCTTTTAGAGCTGATGGGGTGTTAACTCAATTAGATGGCAGTTGCTCTTACACTGACTTTCAAATTCCTCTTCTTTTATACCCTTGATGACCACCTATCAATTTATTATGATAGGATTGGTGCTAGGTTGTCAAAACCATCAGATAAATTTAATTGGTGTTTAGTTTCTAAGTGCCTGGTTTAAATTAATTGGCTGATATTCGAACTGGTTGCCTAAACAAACTACTGCCTGGGTTGATAACCACATAGTCCCCTGATACAAATGTTTCAATTATAGGAACTCTCTGTGCACCTGCTGCTTCTTGTAGACATTTTAAAAAAAAATCTCCAAGCCTAGAAAAAAACACATCATCTTTTAAAGGGGCCACACAGTCTTCCCCTCTCATTTTAAGAAAATCAAATTCTAACGCCCTGCCTTCCAATCCACAAGTACTGTACCCAGCTTTGCAACCCTTGTAAGGTGACCAGCATTGGAAGGTATCTGTCTGAGAACATTGTCTGAGACAGTGATTGATTGGTCTTGGTGTGGGGTCGGTCAATAACCCCAGCCCAACCCAGGATTCACCCTGTGCCCTGTCAAGCCAGGAGCAGACAGGGAGTATCCCAATGTGTACACCTCAGACCTCAGTGAACACCGTGTGAAAGGGCAGAGAATGTTTTGAAGTGGGAAAGTATTGGAACATGAGAAGTAGGAGCAGGAAAGGACTATTCAGCCCTTCAAGCCTGCTCCACCCATTCAATACTATCCCAGTTGATGGCCTAGTGCAGGAAAGTGGGATTAGTGTAGGTAGTCATATATTTTTGGCAGTACAGACTTGATGGGCCAAAGGGCCTTTTCTGTGCTCTCTGAATTTGTGACTGTTGCTGCATTTTGTTGAGGGCTGGCGTCTTCTGGTTCAGAGCTACGGGTCCTAGCAACTCCGATACAGATGTTCACTAACTTGTCTCTCACTTGTGTGACAGGGTGAAGGACAGCATGTACCATGCTTTGATATATGCCACCATTTTGGAAATGCAGGCAATGATGACCTTTGAACATGATGACATCATCAGTGCAGGACACACGATGAAAGAAGCACAGGAGATTTGCCAGAGGTAGGAATGGCGGGCCGGGGAGGAGGAGAGTTTAAAGAGCTTGGGCAATTTGCTTTGGTGTCAATGTCTTCTTCTGGGGTCAAAGGTGAAGAGACATATTGGTGAAGAAGCACAATTATAGCTGTTTTATCAACATGGGGGAAGGCGATGGCCTAGTGGTATTATCATTGGACTGTTATTCCAGAGACCCAGCTAATGTTCTGGGGCTAAAATTGTTGCAGAGATAGTAGGAACTGCAGATGCTGGAGAATCTGAGATAACAAGGTGCAGCGATGGATGAGCACAGCAGGCCGAGCAGCATCAGAGGAGCAGGAAGGCTGACGTTTACCTCCGGTGAAAATGGACTTGAACCCAGATCTCCTTGCCCAGAGAATGGGAAATTACCAGGGCAGTGCAATTGCACGCTAATTTAAAATATCCAAAGTACTGTGGATGCTGGAAATCTGCAATAAAAACAACAAATGCTGAAGAAAGTTAGCATCTCTGGAGGGAAAAGAAGTGTCATATCAGACTTGAAATGATAATGCTATTTCTCCATCTCCAATGATGCGGTCAGACGTGCTGAATCTGTCCAGTGTTTTCTGTGATAAATCCTGCCTGGCTGTAGGTAATTTTCCAATATAATGTGTTAATCTACGTACCGTCCATGGTGGACATTGAAGGTTTGCCAATGCTCAGGTGCTACTATCTGAAGAGAAGGCCAGTCTGCCCAGGGGAGAAGGAAGAAGTGTCTCGACCCAAAACATCAGCTTTCCTGCTCCTCTGCTGCCTGGCCTGCTGTGTTCATCCAGCTCCACACTGTGTTATCTCAGATTCTCCAGCATCGGCAGTTCCTACTATCACTGCCCAGGGGAGAATCCTGTTATCCCACGAACGAGTCTGGTGGACCTTTTGTCACACTCCCTCTATAGCAATAATGTCCTTCCTGAGGTAAACAGACCAAAACTGTGTGCTGCACTCTGCATGCTGTCTAACCAAGCCAACTGAAGCAAGGCCTCGTTGTTCCTGTAATAAAAGCCTCTTGTGATAAAGGTTAACATTCGATTAGCCTTCCTAATAGCTCGCTATTTGCCTTTTGAGAGCATTCCCTCCTTTGCAAAGGGGCATTGGCTAACCTTACAATCACCCAAGGGCATTGGATGATCAGGTGGATAGAAATGGCATGCAGTGATATGGCGAAAAGACAGGAAACTGGCTTTAAATAATACAGCCAGTGAAGGCATGATGGGCTGAATGGAGCACTGTAACAATTTTGTGATTCTGCACACTGGGCCTGCAGTGTAGCTTTTTATTTTAATTTCGAAAATATACTTTATTCATAAATATTTTTATGTACATACACGGTCACTAAAGCACTTCGACTCTGTGCAGCAGCGTATGAAGAAACCAGCAAACATTGGAGTTTGACTCCATCCAACAAACAAACCAAAGGAGACAATAAGGATTGCAGAGGCTGGAAGCCAGAGGCAATAGGTGTGAGGCTGCAAAAGCACAGCAAGTCCGACAGCATCCGAGGAGCAGGTAAGTCGACGTTTCGGGCCAAAACCCCTTTACCAGGACAGTCCTGATGAAGGATTTTGGCCCGAAATGCTGACTTAGCTGCTTCTCAGATGCTGTCTGACCTGCTGTGCTTTCGCAACCTCACACCTATCGAAACAAACCAAAGGCATCTCTTACTTGAGAGGTAGTAGGATCTGCAGATGCTGGAAAATCTGAGATAACAATGTGTAGAGCTGGATGAACACAGCAGGCCAAGCAGGAAAGAAGGGTCTAGGCCCGAAGCGTCAGCTTTCCTGCTCCTCTGATGC
>JAHRHZ010000086.1:10768961-10785008 GCA_024137785.1 Ginglymostoma cirratum | reverse complement strand
ACGTCAGCCTTCCTGCTCCTCTGATGCTGCTTGGCCTGCTGTGTTCATCCAGCTCTACACCTTGGCATCTCTCACTTGAACAGAATTATATTTACATTCACTGCGGACCCTCCTGGTGCCCCAGATATAACGTCACAGCACAGACAGACAGCACCTTCAATAGTGAAGTCTCTGTGGTGCGCAGTGTGTGCTTTTATTACATGCCCAAGCCTTAGAGCTCTTGATAGTTTTTTAAATATTTTTCAGCAGTTTTGAAGCAGGTCCGGGTTACTCTGGGTCATTTCCTGGGGAACCTTTTCTTGCTAGAAACATTTTGGTAATTTGGACAATGTGGTCACGCTCAGCTGGAATTTGAAAGTTCCTTTGCTGGTTGAACCAAAGCTGCAGCAGGAACCTCTGTGGCTCCTGTTATTGAACTGAAGTTATTCACATACTGATAACAAAGGGTTTGTTTCCAGGCCACTGCTGTGTTGGCAGAATCTGACAACCACAGTTATATCTGGGGAGACTGGCTCGCATTTTTTTGCACTTGTGTTGTAGATCTGGAGCTCCAGATAGTGGTCGTCTTTTTTCTTGATTAGTAAGGGGATCAAATGTTACAAGGACAAGGCAGGAGAAGGGGGTTGAGAAACATATCAGCCGTGATCAGATGGTGAGGCAGACTTTACTGGGCTGACTGGCCTCATTCTGCTCCTATATCTTACGGTCACGGGGCTGAGCAGGAATCTCTCTTGCTCTCACCAGTAGTCATTAGCATGAGTCATAAGGATTTTTAGGTTGATACCCACCCTGTTTGTTCACATTGGGAAGGCATGTCAGGTCCTGGGATGGGATTTGAACCTGGACCTTCTGCCTCAGAAGCAAGAACATTACCCCCTGTCCATAAAACCTCCCCCACTACTGCTAAAGTCTGTCTACCATTTACAAGGCACAAGTCAGGAGTGTGATGAGTGCAGCCCCAACAACACTCAAGAAGATTGAAACCATCCAGGACAAAGCAGCTCCCGCTTGATTGGCACTACATGCACAAGCATCCATTCCCTCCACCGCCAACGCTTAGTAACAGCAGTGTGTACTATCTACAACATGCCCTGCATAAATTCACCAAAGATCCTCAGACAGCACCTTCCAAACCCATGACCACTTCCATCTAGAAGGACAAGGGCAGCAGATGTACGGGAACACCACCACCTTCAAATTCCCCTCCAAGCCACTCACCATCCTGATTAGAAATATATTGCCGTTCCTTTATTGTTGCTGGGTCAAATTCCTGGAATTCCCTCCCTAAAGACATTGTGGGTCTACCTACAGCACATGGACTGCACTGACTCAAGAAGGCAGCTCACCACCACCTTCTCATGGGGGCAACTAGGGACAGGCAACAAAAGCTGGCCTAGCCAGTAACGTCGATATTCCACAAAATGAATTCTAAAAAAGATTCTCTCAACTACAAACAGCTGTAGATGTTGCTATTCTGGGGGCACGAGGTTACCACGCCAACTTTTGCCTTTGGGAACCTGGATTGAAATGTTTTTGACCCCCAACTTTAACCTCATCTCGTTTCCTTTACAATTCATGTTGGTCTCGAGATCAGTCCAATGCTCCATATAGTTGACCAGTGTGCATTAGGTAGTGAATACCTGCGTGGGGGTGGGGTCTATGGAATTGTGAAGAACGCCACAGTTGACTGTGTTCTTGGTGTGATTCCCTCCTGAGCACTTTTCAACAGGGATTGGGATTGGGGCAGTGTAGGAGCAATTCTCTACTATATCTGACCTGTGCAGTGCCTGACTTGGAGTGTTCTCACTATAATGGGACAAAAGTGTGGAATCCCCCAGCACTGGCGTATCACCACTTTGACCAAGGCAAAATTCACCAAATCAAAATCATTTAAAGCCAAAGTAATAATGGCATGTTAGCGGTGGAGGGGTGATACAGTGACACATACTCATGAGCCAGGTAGAATGATAAATAGAAAGTCTCTGTTCTCCTGTGGGAGATCAGGTAAAGGACTATGCCTCTGGCTGAACCAGCTTCAGGAAGGCAGCTCACCATCACCATCACAAGGACACTCAGCGTTGGGCATCAGATGTTTTTTCTGTACATTTTAAGTAGATTTTATTGAAACTGAATCCATACAGCAACGTGAGCACCTTTAATACGGGAACTCCATGTTTACACTGGGAGATAGCAAGAGCTGCAGATGCTGAAGTCTGAGATAACAAAGTGTGAAGCTGGAGGAACACAGCAGGCCAGGCAACATTAGAGGAGCAGGAAAGTTGACATTTCGGGTTGGGACCCTTCCTCAGAAATGAAGAGGGGGAAGGGAGCTGGGAAATAAATAGAGAGAGGAGGGGTAGGATTGGGGCAGGTAGGTGGGATGGTGATAGGTGGGTGCAGGTAGGCAGTGGTGGGATTGGTCAGTGAGGTGTGAGAGGCGGATAGGTGGGAGAGAAGATGGTCAGGTTGTGTCAGGTTAAGGAGGCAGGGATGAGAGGAAGGAGGTCATGGGATGAGGCCGGGTGTGGGTAGATTTTAAAACTGGAGAATTCTATGTCTAGGCCATTGGGCTGTAGGCTCCCGAGGTGGAATATGAGGTTCTGCTCCTCCAGTTTGCGGGTGTACCATTGTGGCACTGCAGGAAGCCCAGGATGGACATGTCACCCAGGGAGTGGGAGGGGGTGTTAAAGTGGTTTGCGACTGGAAGGTGCGGTTGTTTGTTGCGAACAGAACTCAGATGCTCTACAAAGCAGTCTCTGAGCCTCTGCTTGGTCTCACCGATGTAGAGGAGGCCACATCGGGAGCAGCAGGTGCAATAGACCACATTGACAGATGTGCAGGTGAACCTCTGTCTAATGTGGAAGGTTTGCTTTGTGCCTTGAATGGAGACGAAGGGAGAGGTATAGGGGCAGGTGTAGCACTTCCTACGGTTGCAGGGAAAGGTGCCGGGGGTGAGGGTTTAGTTGGGAGTGTGGAGTAGACGAGGGAGTCACGGAGAAAGCGATCCCTACAAAAAACGGATGGGGTGGGGAGGGAAATATCTCTTTGGTTGTGGGGTTGGATTGTAGATGGCGGAGGTGCAGGAGGAGGCCTTTCAGCCTGTTGTGCCTGTGCTAGTTCTTCAATAACAGTGAAAATACAACAAAGAGCTATGGATGGTGCAGATCTGAAACACAAACAGAAATTGCTGGATAAATTCAGCAGTTGTGAAGAAGGGTCACTGAATCGAAATGTTAACTCCGTTCTCTCTCCACAGTTGCTGCAAGACCTGCTGAGTTTCTCCAGCAATTTCTGTCTTCAAAGGAGTTATTCAGTTTCACCCTGCACCTCAATAGACACTGTGTACAAATGAGTCAATTCCCCCTTTGTACACACGCATGTTTGACAATTTTGCAGCCTGTGTTTTCCATCCACTTATCTCACAGGCTACGGGAAGGCTGCTTCCCGAATAGGGATCTTGGGCATCCTTGTACCTGAGCCACAAAAGTTAGGAAGTCAAGCATGAAGTTGGGTTATATTGTAATGAAGAATGGAGTGTAAAAGTAAGGAAGTCTTGTTACAATGTTCCAGGGCATTGGTTAAGACCCATGTGGAGACCACCTGTCCATCTCTGTTCGCTTACTTAAGGAGGGACATTCTTCCATTGTAGGCAATTCAGAGCAAGTTTTCATAGCTAATTCCTGGGATGAAGTTACAAAGAAAAGTTGAGCAAGCTGGGCCTATATTCACTGGAGTTGTAAGACTGAGAAATGATTCTGTTGGAATGTACAAGATTTTAAGGGGTCTGATGGGTTAAATGCTGAAAGGATGCTTCCCTGCATGTGGGAATCTAGAACTAGTGGCTTCAGTTTGAAAATGTATGGCCTCCCATGTAAAATGGTGATGCGGAGGAATTTATTCTCTCAAAGGACTTGTGGTGTTAGTGGCCTGGTGTTGTTATCGCTAGACCAGTAACTTGGTGACCCAGGTAATGTTCTGAGAACCTGGGTTGGAATCCTGCCATGGCAGATGGTGGAATTTGAACTCAATAAAAAGCTGGAATTGAAAATCTAATGATCACCATGAAACGATTGTCAGGAAAATAAAAACATCTGGTTCACTAATGCCTTTTGGGGAAGGAAACTGCTGTCTTTACCTGGTCTGGCCTACACATATCACCAGATCTACAGCAATGTGATGGACTCCTGACTGTCCTCTGAGCTATTAGGGGTTGGCAATGAATGCTGGCCTCACCAATGACACCCACATTCTGCAAATTAACAAATAAAAAACTTGGGAATCCTTTTCCCCGGAGAGCAGTGGAGGTGTGATCATTGAATATATTGAAGATCAAGTTAAACAGAATTTTGATCGAGGGAGTGTAGGATCATGGTGGCAGACTTGAATGTGGAGATAAGGCCACGTTGGATCAGCCATGGTCTAGGATCAAGCTTGAGGGGCAGAATAGTCTATTGCAGCTCCGAAGTCCCACATTTTGTTCCCAAAATCAGTTCCTCCTCATCCCTGTCTGAGGTGAAGGGAGAGTGAGTGCCCTTGACATCAAGGCAGAGTTAGACAGAATGTAACATAAGGAGTCCTGCCAAATCTATAATCAATGGAAATCAAGGGGAAAACTGTCCGCTGATTAGAGCTGTACCTGTCACATGGGAAATTAGTTGTGGCCATCAGTTAGTTGTTGGAGGTCAGTCATCTCAGATCCAGGACGTCTCTGCAGGAGTTCCTTAGGGTAGTGTCCTAGGCCCAACCATCTTCAGCTGCTTCACCAATGACCTTCCCTCCATCATAAGGTCAGAAGTGGGGATGTTCGCCGATGATTGCACAATGTTCACCACCATTCGTGACTCCTCAGACATTGAAGCAACCCCTCTCCAGATGGAGCAAGATCTGGACAATCTTCTGAGTTTCCAGACTCAAAACGTTAACTCTGTTTTTCTTTCCACAGATGCTGACAGACCTACTGAGTTTCTGCAGCATATCGTGTTTTTCTTTATAGACTGTATTCAAGTTTAGGCTGAGAAGTGGCAAGGAACATTTATACCATACAATTGCCAGGCAATGACCATCTCCAACAAGAGAGAGTCTAACTGTTGTCTCTTAACATTCAATGGCATTGCAATTGCTGAATGCCCCCAGTATCAACATCCTGGGGGTTTCCATTGACCAGAAACTCAACTGGACTACCCGTATAAATACAGTGGCTGCAATAGCAGAGAGTAACTCAGCTCCTGACTTCTCAAAGCCTGTCCAACATCTACAAGGTACAAGTCAGGAGTTTGATGGAATATTCCAACTTTCCTGGATGAGGGCAGCTCCAACAGCACTCAAGAAGTTGAAAACTGTCTGGGACAAAGCAGCCCATTTGATTGGCACCAATTATTCGCTCCTTCCACCACTGATGCACAGAGGCAGCAGTGTGTACCATTGACAAGATGCACTGCAGAAATTCACAAAGACTCCATAGTCAGCACTTTCCTAACTTGCAACCACTTCCATCTAAAAGGACAAGGGAAGCAGATACATGGTAACACCATCCCCTCCAAGCCATTCATAGAATCATAGATTTGTACAGCATGGAAACACACCCTTCAGTCCAACTTGTTAATGCTGACCACATGGCCTAAATTAATCTAGTGCCGTTTGCCAGCATTTGGTCCATATCCCTCTAAACCATTCGTGTACCCATCCAGATGCCTTTTAAATGTTGTTATTGTACCAGCCTCCACCACTTCCTCTGGCGGCTCCTTCCATACTTGCACCACCATCTGTGAGAAAAATTTGCCCCTCAGATCCCTTTCAAATCTTTCCCCTCCTACCGTAAATCTATGCCATCTAATTTTGGACTCCCCTACCTGGGGAACAGACCTTGATTATTTACCCTATCCACGCCCCTCATGATTTTATAAACCTCTGTAAGGTCACCCCTCAGCCTCCGACACTCCAGGGAAAATAGCCCTAGCTGATTAAGTCACTCCCGACAGCTCAAACCCTCCAACCCCAGCAACATTTGTATATCTTTTCTGAGCCCTTTCAAGTTTAACAGTATCCTTCCTATAGCAGGGAGACCAAAATTGTGTGCAGTATTCCAAAAGTGGCCTAATCAGTGTCCTGTACAGGTCCTGTACAGCTGCAACGTGACATACCAGTTATTATACTGAATGCACTGACCAGTAAAGGCAAGCGTACCAAACACCTTCTTCACTATCCTACCGACCTGGGACTTCACCTTCAAGCAATTATGAACCTGCACTCCAAGGTCTCTTTGTTCGGTAACACACCCTATTGCCTAGCAATTAAGTGTTTAAGTCCAAACACTTACCATCCTGACTTAGAAATATATTATTTCAATGTTGCTGTGTCAAAATCCTGGAATTCCCTTCCCAATGGCATTATTGGTCTACATACAGCAAATGGACTACAGCAGTTCAAGAAGGCAGCTCACCACCACTTTTTGAAGGAAGCTGGGAATAGGCAATGAATGTAGGCTCAGCCAGCGATGGCTACATCATATAAATGAGTTACAGTTAAGGAGATCCCTTATCATGGATTGTGCCTCCAAGTTCCAGTTACCAGGAGAAGGGGCAACATCATCCCAGCTTGTATTCGTGGACTTGTGTTACCTCCATACCACCATTCCTTTCCCAAGGGCAATTAGGGATGAGCATCAAATGCTTACCTTGCCAGCGATTCCACACATAGTGAAAGAGTAAAGAAAGAATTTTTTGTTTGAGTCCTGGTGAAGATAATGCTGACCTTAACATCTTTTCTAATATTATTGTGTTTAACTTCCTTGTCTGTGCCATGATACAGCTTAGAACATTGGACATAATGGCTGTGTCCATTTAAAAAATATATCATTCTTGGCGTGTGGGTGTCGTGGGCAAGCCTGGCACTTATTGTTCATCCGCTGTTGCCTTGAGAAGCTGGTGCTGGAGATGCCATCTGTTGACCACCCTTTGTAGAGGGTTAAGTAAGAGCGTAAGAAATAGGAGCAGGATAGTGGAAATAAGGCCACTAGCCGATCAGCCATGATCTAGAATTTGGAGCGACGCCAAATGGCCTATTCCTGACCCTCTTTCTTAGGTGTGCTTGTATCTGTCAACACTCCAATGTCAGGACACTGAACAGTCTTCCCTAATTGACCACTTGTTGCCAACAGGTTCCGCAAGAAGTCGACTGTTGTTGGTTCGCTCTCGAGTCTGGTGAACAAGCCAGCTGGGGACCACTTCACAGAAGGTTTGTGTTAGAGCCCTCTGTATGGGAAAGATGAAGGCATTCGTTCCATTAGATCAATAACTCCACTACTTGTTTGAGGTTACAACAGCTTTGTATTTACATAGTGCCTTTGACATCACAAAACATCCGGAGGCATTTCTCAGCAACTTCTGCTGGACTATATTTGATGCCGAACCTCACAAGGAGATATTAGGGTGTGTGACCAAATGCTTGAGTTACTCCTTAAAACCTATGCCTGATTAGGAGGGGAGAGAGGTGGAGAGGTTCAGGGAGGGAACTGTAGAGCTTGAAGCCCGGGTAGCTAAAGGCAAGGTCATTAATGTTCTCTGTAACCCACATAGTAGTTCTGAGGCTTCAAGTGCGCCAATCAGTGTGGTTGACATGTCACGCATTGTCCCATAGTCTTAGAGGTTGCTGCACATGGACCTCAGAGTTCCACACAGAAAAAGGAAATACTTAGAGGGAACATCGATGGTCACCAGTCATAGAGTGATGCAATTTTGGGAAGTACAAGAAGCTAGAATTGGAGGAAGAAGAATTGGAGGCAAAAGTTGGCCATTCAGCTCATTGTATCCGTACTAACTCATCATATCTCCCTTTAACCAGTATGAGTATTCCTTGGTATTTTTTGCCCAAGCATCCTGTCTTTGCTGTTTTAATTCATCTATATTCTTCTCCTGTCTCCTGGGCTGAAGGCTCTGTAAACACTGGCCATCTCCTGTTCTGAACCAGGATGACTTTGGGTAAACTGTATGTTGGAACCCAAGCACTTAGTGTCCATAACGCCACCCAATTGTGTAAGGGTCATGGCTGAGCGTGATTTCACCTTCACTGAACGCTCTCGTCCGCTTCCTGGGGGTACTGAGGCCAATCCCCCTTCTGTGTCACTGGCCCATTTAAACTCCATTCATTGATTGGAGAGCTCAGTGGGACCAGGGAGGCTTACAGGAATGGTTAGAGGCAATTTGGTTCTTAATGCATGTTCTCCCATTATCACAGAGGCAGTTCAACTCCATTTACCTGCCTTTTTGATTTACTAACCCTTAACAGATAACTTTTTGAGAAATTTGGATCAGTGTAAGGAGAATGTAATAGAAGGATATGCTGATAGGGTGAGATGGTGTGGTAGACACCCCACTGTAAAAGATTCCACGTGTAGGTCTCTGCTGTAACCTTGATCTGATGGATTAATGGTTAGAATGGGAGACCAGTGTAGACTGGCAGGACCTAAGGCTGATTTCTGATCTGTAAATCTTTGGTAACCCCTTGCCTAATCCAAAACTATCCATTAGAATTGTTCAATTAATCCCCAGGGCACCCTGTCGATTTTGGGGAAGGGCGTTCCAGATTTCCATTCCCCTTTGTGTGAAGAAGTGCTTCCTGATATCATCCCTGAACAGTCTCTCTCGAATTTTGTGGTTATATCCCTCTGTTGAAGAACACACACGCACACCTGCAGATGCACATACACACATGTGCAGACACACATACATGCACAGAGGGACACGTGCACACGCAGACAGACAGACAGACAGACAGACAGACATATGGCCACACACACATGCCAGAGAAAATAGTTTCTCACCCCTATGCTACCAAATACTTTAATTGTCTTAAATACCCCAATTGAGTCATGTGTTAATCTTTGATCTCAAATGAATACCAACAGAGTAAATTGTTGTTAAATTACCTATTAACTTCATTTCAAAGCCTATCTATCTATGCTGAGGTGAGCTGCGTGGACCCCAATTAAAGGCAGATTTTTCATTTATTCCTTCATGAAGCCAGCATTTCCCTCATTTTTGTGGAGAAGGTGGTGGTGAGTTACCGTCTTGAGCTGCTACAGTCCTTAGGGAGGGAGTTCCAGGATTTTGAGTCTGTAACAGTGAAGCAACAGTGATATATTTCCAAGTCAGGGCAGCGTGGGGCTTGGAGGAGAACTGACTCCTTATGTGGTCGATTATAACTGGAGCATAACTCTACCCCTTTGCATCCCGTACCATCTTCTCCATATAGGACCTCCCTGGGCTCTCATTACAAAACTGGGCAGCACATGCACCCATCAGTAAAACTAGCTCAGGCACCATCGATGGAGACAGAACCAGAGTTAATATTTTCAGTTGGTGACCTTTCATCAGAACTGGGAAAAGTCCATGAGATAACAGGTTTTGAGGAAGGAATGGGTGGGACAAGAACCCAGGAAGGTCAGTGAAGACGGGAGAGATTGAATGGTCGAACCAAAGGTGAGAAAAGAAACAAAAAAAAGTGCCCTCCGTTAACTGAAAGATAAAATAAATTCAATAATTTTAGTCTGCAAACTCTGTGTCCTCTGTTTTGTCTTCTTTGCATCTTTCAGTTTTTCTCTTATTTTTGCTTTCAGACAGTGGTGCACCCAGTCTAGGCCTTTGTTATCTCTCTCTTTCCTTGGCATCATTCTCTCTGGTCCTGGAGGGCTGGCTCTCCTGTCATTCAGTCTCCCTTGTCTTCTTCCTGTGTCCTCATCCTACCGACTCCTTCCTCAAAACCTATGACATCTCTTACTTTGCCCAGTTCTGGTGAAAGACCGTCGACCTGTTCCTCTCTCTTCACAGTTGCTGCCTGACCTGCCAAGCATTCCCAGTATTTTGTGTTTTCATTCTGCTTTCTGGCGGCTGCAGTATTCTGCTCTCTGATTTAGTATTTGTCCACTCAGCTCAAGGTGAAATGAGATAGGTAATCGAGACCTGTAACATTTGCTCCATTTCCAACCTTCTTTGCTCCGGTGGCTCCGACTGCCGTGTGAAGAATGATCGTCATGTGGAACTGGAGTCAGTGAGTAGACCAGGGCAGGCAGCGAAGGTAGTTCCCTGCCCTGAAGGACGATGGTGGACCAGCTTGGGATCTTCAGGCAGATGGGAACTTTCAATGTCATTATCAAAGTGGTAGCCCATGAATGACCAATCCTTAGATGTGTCTTAAGCATTGGAACTTTTTGATACCACTGTATCATTCACTCTGTTTATAATGGAACCAGAAAATGTAGGATGGTAAGGATTAATTGTACCTGCCTGATTGTTTTAACTTGTTTTACAGAGGAAGTCCATGCAGAGGTTTGCTATGCAGAGTGTTTGCTGCAGAGAGCAGCTCTGACCTTCTTACAGGTAAGAGACAATTCAATGGAGTGTGATTGCTGACGTTAGCACTTCCTTTATCAGTTTGTATCAGAGCTGTGAAGGGTCTAGGCCCGAAACGTCAAGCTTTCCTGCTCCTATGATGCTGCTTGGCCTGCTGCGTTCATCCAGCCCCACACCTTGTTATCTCGGTGTAACATCTCTGATAGGTTGATCAGGCAAACATGTTAATTTTTTTTTTAAAAGTGCTTCAGGATGTCCTGAGGCTGTGAAAGACATGACAGAAATTTAAGTTCTTTCTTTATAGATGACACAGCTCGTGTTTTATTGGTCTGTCACACCCTGCTGCATGTTAAAAGTGATCTGAAGAAGAAAAACCTTCCCCCTCAGTGCTGGGTGCTGCTGACCTAGAGAGAAATTTAAAAATACTTTACACTTTGCAAAGTCTCCTGGCCAAGCAGCAGGAATTCTGATCCCTGTGGCTTGGATATTTAAGACCGATTGTGGTTTGGAGAGATACAGATAGTAGCAGATAATTTCACTGCAGTTTAAATACAAAGCAATCATGCCCAAATATACAGTCCCTCCTCTGCACAGCCGTGTATTCTACAAAACCAGCTGTGCCTGGAGGACCATCAACTCAATGAAAGGTGTCCTTTAGTCTGTCTGAAGGGTGCTGGTCTCCCTGTGCAGGGAGTTGACCTCAACTGAGTGTTGCAGACTGGCACATTCCAAGGTGCAGGGACTACATGCTGAGGACACACTAAAGCTTGGGGCAGCCATCACAAAAGATCAGTGTGGAAAGGTCACTGTCTAAGGCTCTTCAACCGTATTGCACTGAAGGGCTGGAGATTGTGGAAATAACCCGTGAGCCATATGTTCCATATGTGATGACTATGGTAACAACTGTAATTGTGAATGTACTAAACGGTAACAAGTGTTGGATGAAATGGATTTGATTTTTGCTTTTTGCAATATCAACATCGAACATTCACATAAGACAGAAAACATAGTAAATAGGATCAGCAGTAGGCCATTCAGCCCTTCAAGCCTGCTCCACCATTCAATATGATCATGGCTCATCATCCAACTCAGTGCCCTGTTCCCACTGTCTCTCCATACCCCTTGATCCCTTTGGCCCTAAGAATGATATTTAACTTCTTGTTGAAAACATTCAGTGCTTTGGTCTCGACTCCTTTCTGTGGCAGAGAATTCCACAGGCTCAGCACCCTCTGTGTGAAGAAATTTCACCTTGTCTCAGTGCTAAATGTCCTCCTCTGTTTCCTTAGACTATGACCCTGGTCCTGGAGTCTTTCCTGTTGAGCAAGGGGCTGGACAGGAATTTCACTTGCTCCCTCATTAATCTCCAACCAGAGGAGTTGATTAACCCTATTAATTGTAGGGTCGCAGAATCATACAGCATGGAAACAGACCCTTCGGTCCAACTTGTCTATGCCAACCAGATATCCCAATCTGACCTAGTTCCATTTGCCAGCATTTGGCCCATGTTCCTCTAAACCCTTCCTATTCATGTATCTATCAGGTGCCTTTTAAAAGTTGTAATTCATGAAAGAGTTAAAAGAAAGCAAGAATTCCACTTACATATATGTTATATAAAATGAAAGATAAATTTGCAAATGTGCCTTATGGAAGTGACGTTTTTTGCTTGTTTTCTTTCGAATGTTAATGTTTGAGATTTTTTACTTATGTACATGTCCCATGTGGGCTATTAATATCCGAGACTAAAACACTTTTCCAATTTTGATAGTCCCAGACAACGAGGAGGTGTTGACAGCAGTTTTTCCATTTTTTTATGAGCTCACCTTACCTGTATTTTTTTTTAAAAGACCTAAATCCACTTCATTTGAATTCTGTTCCAAGTGGTGGTGTAGAAATACTGTCATTGGACTAGTTGTCCAGGAGGCTGGGCTAATGTCTTGTGTTCATGGGTTCAAATTCAACTGATGGTGTTGAAATTTAGTGAATAAAATCTGGAATAGAAAGCTAGTCTCAGTATCCATGAAATTATCATTGATTGTTGTGAAAGCCCAACTGGGTCAGTAAGGGAACAAACTGGCCATCCTTACCTGGCCTACATGTGACTCCAGACCCACAGCAATGTGATTAACTCTTAACTGCCCTCTGCAACGGCCTAATAAGGCAGTCAGTTCGAGGGCAATGAGGAATGGGCACCCAATGCTAGCTTGGCCAGTGACCCTCTCATCCCATGAAGGTATCCCTGACAGTAAGTGATGGACTTCTCATCAGATGCTGGAACCTAAGATCATCCTTCAAACACTTTTTTGCAATTGATGAGTTCTCTTTTCTAAGTTATGATCACAGCAAATTAGTACAGAAAGACCAGAGCTGGTGTTACAATTAGACTTGACTCTTGTTTATGTCTGTGCTTTCAGGATGAGAACATGGTCAGCTTTATCAAGGGTGGAATTAAAGTCAGAAGCAGCTTCATGATTTACAAGTGAGTTCAGATTTTTATTCCAATTTTTAGTTTGCAATTTTCACTCTTTTCTCCTCTACTACTCGTGAAGGTTATCACTTCGTCCCTTTCAGCTCCCAGTCCTAATGATTCCCTCTTCATTCCCTATCAATTTTTTATGTGTGTCTGACAATTGATTGTGTAAAGAGCTCTGAGGAGGTGATGGTATTTCCACTTGTGGGTGAGGCCGGTGAAAACCAGGGACCATAGACATGACATAATCACAAAAAAAAATTCCAGCAGAGAATTTGAGTGAAACTCCTTTACCTGGAGAATCTGGGAATGTGGAGCCCTATTCCCACAGGGAGTGGTTGAGGACAATAATATCAATGCATTTAGGGAGAAGCTAAATAAACACAGGGAAAAAGGGTCGTAGCCATAAAGCATGGAAACAGGCCCATTGGTCTAACCTGTCCATGCCAACCAGGTTTCCTAAACTGAACTAGTCCCATTTGCCTGTGTTTGGCCCATATCCCTCTAAACCTTTCCTATTCAAAAACCTGTCCAAATGTCTTTAAAATGTAATTGTACCCACCTCTGGCACTTTGTTCCATTTATGCACCACCCTCCGTGTGAAAACATTTTCCTTTTTAAAATTTTTCCCCCTCTCACCTTAAACCTATGCCCTCTAGTTTTGGACTCTCCTACCCTGGGGAAAGAGTGGAGGGATTTTGATGAAGTGGGTGGGGGAGGAGGGGCTGGAGGAGCTCACTGCTGTCCTTAAATCAGTTCTGGAATTCATTGCAATCATGGCTCTTGTGTGCCCAATCCCCACATACTTGTCACTGCATCACATCCATTCATACCTTGACTTACACTCAGCGCTTCCAGTCCCATTAACCTTTTGCTTAAATCTTTCAATCTCCGGTTTAAATAGAACAGGGGACCCATTGTCACTTGCCATTTACAGAAGAGAGTTCCAAAGTTCTCCCACTAGTGTGTAAAAGCGCTTCCTAATTTTACTCCTGAATATTCTGGCTCTAATTTTTTGACTTTGTCCCCAGTCCTACACTTCATAGCTAGTGGGGACAGTTCCTCTCTGCCTACCCTGTCTATTTCACATTGTATCTCAAATATTTTGATCAAGTCACCCCTTGACCTTCTACATTTCAAGAGTGTCTCCCTTATTTGTGTAAGTTCTCCCCAAATGGAATCTAGATACCACCCTTTTGGAATTATTTTTTGTTCACTGAAGGGACGTGGGTGTCACTGGCTGGGCCCAGCATTTATTGCCCGTCCCTAGTTGCCCCTTGAGAAGGTGGTGGTGAGCTGCCTTCTTGGACCACTGTACTTCATAACCCACGTATTATTCTGGTAAATCGGTGCTGCACTCCCTCCAGGATGAAAACAGCCTTCCCAATGCTCCCATTGTTATCAAACCAGGGATTTATATGAAGCTTACAGACTGCTGGGGTCCAGTGTCCAGGTTAAATCGCTCTGGTTTGTAAATACTTAGTAACATAAATGCAACCTGCTGTCTCTGGGGTGCTGATTCGAAGATATTGGTTGTTTGCATGCATAAAAATTCGTAGTGAATGGTAAATGGGCTTATTCAACCACCCGGGCAAGCCAGTTTGATCATGTCACCACCCACCCTCCAGTACAGAGACCCTGAGGAGAATCCAGTAGGATCTCTGATGGGGGCTAATAGGTACTGCAGATGCTGGAGAATCAAGGGTCTAGGCCCGAAACGTCAAGCTTTCCTGCTCCTCTGATGCTGCTTGGCCTGCTGTGTTCATCCAGCTCCACACCTTGTTATCTCGGATCTCTGATGGGTATTAGTTTCTCTAACTTGGGGGTTTGAGGTTAATTGTAGTATCCAGACTAAGGTAACAAGGTGTAGAGCTGGATGAACACAGCAGGCCAGGCAGCATCAGAGGAGCAGGAAAGTTGACGTTTTGGGTCTGGACCACTGATGCTGCCTGGCATGCTGTGTTCATCCACCTCTACACCTCTACATCCAGCTCTATCTCAGACTCCAGCATCGGCAGTTCCTACTGTCTTGTAGTATCTAGACTGTTAGCTTTGATCAGATCAATTAGCTCACTATAAACCAGACATTAGTCTCTCTCATGCCCTGTGACTCGATCAGCTCTCTGGACCTTGGCAGAGCCTTTGAATTCACTAATGGATGGTGGCTGAGGTTGGCATTTATTGTCTGTCTGGAATTGAAAGCTAGTTGCAGTTTGTGGTGACTATAAAGCTGTCATTGATTTTCACTTAAAAATAAAATCCTTTGGGAAAGGAAATCTCCTATCCTTGCCGAGTCTGGCCGACATGTGACTAACACCCACAGCAATGTAATACACTTGGGCAAGACAAACAATGCTGGGGAATACATGATGGATGGTAGGACCCTGGGAAGCACAATGGATCAGAGGGACCTCAGTGTGCATGTCCACCAGTCCTTTAAGGTAGTGACTATAAGCGGTTAAGTAGGCGTGTGAGATAGTTGCCTTTATTAGCCACGACATAGAGTTTAAGAGCAGGGAGATGATGCTGGAACTGTATAAAACATTGGTTAGGCCACAGCTACAGTATTGTGTGCAGTTTTGTAATCCAGCTTTATAGGAGGGATGCGATTGCACTGGAGAGGGTGCAGAGGGAGATTTACCAGGATGTTGCCTGGCCTGGAGAGTTTCAGTCATGAAGAGACATTGGACAGACTGAGGTTGTTTTCCTTGGAGCAGAGGAGATTGAGGGGAGATAAGATTGAAATGTATAAAATTATGAGGGGCGTAAATACGGTAGACAGGAAGAAAAACTTCACCTTAATGGAGGGATCAATGACCATAGGATGTAGATTTAAGATAAGGGGCAGGAGGTTTAGAGGAGATGTGAAGAAATATTTCTTCACCGGAGGGTGGTGGAAATATGGAACTCCCCGCCTGTCAAGGGGGTAGAGGCAGAAACCCTCAAAACATTGAAGAAGTATTTAGATGTGCATTTGCAATGCCAAGGCATACAAGGCTGTGGGCCAAGTGTTGGGAAAGGGGATTAACATAGTTAATCTTCCTCTTCCGTACCTACACTGGCCCTAAACCCCACCTCTTCCTCCGTTACATTAATGACTGTATCGGCGTCGCCTCGTGCTCCCACGAGGAGAACAGTTCATCCACTTCACCAACACCTTCCACCCCAACCTGAAGTTCACCTGGACCATCTCCAACACTTCTCTCTCCTTCCTGGACCTCTCTGTCTCCATCT
>JAHRHZ010000086.1:10723861-10768561 GCA_024137785.1 Ginglymostoma cirratum | reverse complement strand
CCTGCTGTGTTCATCCAGCCCCACACCTTGTTATCTCGGATTCTCCAGCATCTGCAGTACCTTTTATCTCTTAACATAGTTAGGTGGTTGTTTCTGACTGGTGTGGATGTGTTGGGCTGCAAAGCCTTTATCTATGGTGTAGACCTCAATGACTGTAATGTGGTTGACTTTTAACTGCCCTCTGCTGTGGCCCTAGCAAATTGCTCAGTTCAAAGGGAAGTTAGGGATCGTAAGATCCCATCGAAGGAATTTTTAAAAATATTCTCTGAATGTTGCAATGACTCACTCCCATTAATGGCTGGGCACTGTTTGGAGGGACAGGGCACCGTGAGACTGAAAGACAAATATGGAATCATAGAGGTCTACAGCACAGAAGAAGGTCTTTCAGCCCATCGAAGTTGGGCTAGTCAAAAACAATCACCTAACTATTTTATTCTCACCTAAGTACGAGTTATTTCTTTCCAAGCACACAGCCTTGCCCCTTCCAGCCTCAGTGGGAAAAAAAAACTCTTTGCAGTCAGTTCTGTCAAAAACTCATACTTCATTTCCAGCCGGATGCCATTCCCTCTGCTTGCTCAGGGAGTGGGTCACCTCTGTGTTTTGTGTTTGAGCCTGCCCCTGTCATGCCCAGTTTTGTGTGGATTAAATTATCTGTCGAACTCCTGTTCTGCTCGAGGTGAACATGAAAAGCTTGGTTTCTGTTTGTCATTGACAGGGAGCTCCACAATTTTCTGCAGTCGAACCTCTTCATCAAAGGACCGAACCACTCGCATTTAGAAGGAGGCATTTCCTTGGGAATTGGAGCATTCAACCTGGTAAGATCAACGCTCAAAATGACTCATTCAAAAAAAAGGGAGAGGCTGAAGACAAAGTACAAATATTGGTTCTCCTCAGGGTACAGGTGGGGCAGGGCTACAGAGTAGAATCATAGAATCTCTACAGTGTGGAAGCAGGCCATTCAGCTCATCAAGTCCACACTGACCCTCTGAGTAGCATCCCGTCCAGACTCACCCCCTTATCCTATCTCTGTAACCCCATATTTCCCATGGCTAACCCACCTAGCCTGCACACCCCTGGACACTGTTGGCACTTTAGCACGGCCAATCCGCCTAGAGTAGGTGCTACTGGTCAGAGGAAGAAGGCTGAGCTTCCCTGAAGAAGGATTCATCCATAGAGTCATACAACACAGAAACAAATCCTTCAGTCCAACTCGGCCGAACATACCAATCTTATCCAGTACCATTTCCCAGCATTTGGCTCATTTCCCTGTAAACCCTTCCTATTCATATACCCATCCAAATCCCTTTTAAATGTTGTAATTGTACCTACCTCTGCCACTTCCTCTGGCAGCTCGTTCCATACACACAGCACCCTCTGCGTGGAAAAGTAACCCCTCAGGTCCTTTTTAAATCTTTCCCCTCTCACCTTCAACCTATGCCCCTCTAGTTTTGGACTCCCTCACCCGGAAAAAAGACCTTGGCTATTCACCCTCTCCATGCCCCTCATGATTGTATAAACCTCTATCAGGTCACCCCTCAGCTGCTATAAGTGAGTTCTCGGCTTTGGTCCAGTGGGTGGCATTCTCGTGTCTCAGTCAGTGTAGTACTGGGGGAGTGCTACACTGTCTGAAGTGCCAACCATTGGGGTGAGAGTGAATCTACCCTCCCAGCTGGATGCTCAAGTTCTCTTACTGCCTCCTATTGGCAAGTGTTGGAAGGAGTCGCAAGTTGATACTCGCCCTGAGTTACAAATGCAGCTTGCTTGACCATCAAGTCCTGGAGCGGAAATCGAACCCAGAGTTTCTGGCAGGGATGCTACCCAGTGTGCCACAGGACCAGAGGAAACTATCTAATCTGTGCTGTTCCCAACCAGGAAACCTTTGGAGCTGTCACTTGCAGATGGGTGACTTTCAATTTCCCAGACAAGCCATCCCTCACTTGGAAAAACACTACAAATAATAACACCATTGCACTGTAAGTAATAGGAGAAGGAGTAGGCTATTCAGCCCCTGGAAGCTGCTCCGTCATTCAATAGGACTGTGGCTGATCCAAAATTCCTCACATCCACATTCCTGCGTTTTCCCACCCTAATCCCAGATTCCCCAATGGATCAAGCCAAATGTCTGGGAACAAAAGCAGAAATTGCTGGAGAAACTCAGCAGGTCTGGCAGTGTCAGCAGAGAGAGAAAGTAGAGTTAATGTTTCCAGTCCGTTGACTCTTCATCAGAACTCTTGGAGCCACGGGACTCAAAACGTTAACTTTGCTTTCTTCCAACAGATGTGCCTTGTTGAGTTTCTCCAGCAATTTCTGTTTTTGTTTCAGACCTCCAGCACCTGCAGTTCTTTGTTCTAATTTAGCACATAACTTAGAATCTGTGAAAGGGTCACTCGCGGTCACCTGGATTGTCTCCGGAAATCAGCTTTGTTTCTTGACTTGACCTTTGTTATGTCCTTAGACGCTGTCACTGTTCCCCACACGGATCCTGAAATTGTTGGAGTTTGCTGGTTTCTCTGGTGACAAGGTAGGGACAAGAAAACCTTCTGCAACATTCACTCTTGAAAGAGGTGGCACAGATCCCTTTTATTTTGTAGAATTGGAAACGGGAGTAAGTGGTGGATTCAGAGTTGTTGCTGTAGGGGAAGGTAAAAAGCCTCCAAACCAGTTTCCGATGGACTCTGAAGAGTGATTGTGCGTAATTCGAGGAAGCGAAAATCTTTGACCTATTCAAGCAGCATTTGAGGTGCCCAAGCAAATGTAAGTTCTCATCTTTGATGGATGAGTAAATCTTCTTTAAAGTAATTGACCAAAAAGCTGGGCACGAGTTGAGGGAGGTAGTAAGAACTGCCGATGCTGGAGTCAGAGATAACACAGTGTGGAACTGGAGGAACATAGCAGGCCAGGCAGCATCAGAGGAGCAGAAAGCTGACGTTTCGGGTTGGGACCCTTCTTCAGAAATGAGGAGGAACACTTTTACACGGTGAGAGTGCAGTGTCCGCAAGGATGGTGAAAATAAAACCAGAATTTTTAAGCATGAATTGCATAAACACGTGGGATGGGAACATTCACAGGAAGAGAGGAGGGGGTTGGAACTAATGGATTAGTTTCTTTTAAAGAGGCTGTACAGGCGTGGTGGGATGAATGGACCCTATGTCAGCATGATCACATTCCTTTCTTTGTACATGAGTCTGAATTATGGGACCTTGCCTTCATTGCTCAGACCCATGACTGTAGGAGTTGGGATGTCATATTGACCTTGTACAAGATGTTGGTGAGACCTCTTCTGGAGTACTGTGTGCAGGTCTGGTCACTGTGCGATAGGAAGGATATTATTAAGTTGGAGAAGGTTCAAAAGATTTACCAGGATCTTGCTGGGAATGGAAGGCTTTAGTCATAAGGAGAGGCTGAATAGGCTGGGACTTTTTTTTCATTGGAGCATAGGAGGTTGAGGTTGCACCTTATAGAGGTTTATAAAATCATGAGGGGCATAGATAAGGTGAATAGCCAAGGATCTTTTCCCTAAGGTAGGTGAGTTCAAAACTAGGGGTGATATTTATAAGGCGAGAGGAGAAAGATTTAAAAAGGACATGAAGGATAACTTTTTTACACAGTGTGGTTCGTATGTGGAATGAACTGCCAGAGGAAGTGGTGGACGCTGGTACAGTTACAACATTTAAAAGACATTTGGATAAGTACATGAATAGGAAAGGTTTCGAGGGATATCGGCTAAACGAAGGCAGGTGGCACCAGTTTGATTCAGGAACATGGTTGGCATGGACCAGTTAAACTGAAGGGTCTGTTTCTATGCTACATGATGTTATGAATCTGAACCATCAACTGTATGGACCAATAGGACGAGAGTGACTTTACCTTCACCTTAATAAATATTACAGTAGTGAATGCATCTCGATTTTGCCTAACGTATCTTATTCTGAGAAGATATAAAATGAACACACGTTTGTGATTATTATGAAAAGGTTTAAGAAGTTAAGACCAGTATTCATTGGCCAGTAAAACAGTAACAAGGGAAGGTAGGCAGGATTTCAATCTTCCTCTTTATTTTTCACTGGGATGTGGGTGTCACTCGCAAGACCAGCATTTGCTGCCCTTTGGATGAAAGCTGAGTGGATTTCTTGGCCATTTCAGAGAGTGGTTAAAACTCCAACCCAATGCTATGGGTTTGGAATCACATGTAAGCCTGACCAGGGAGGGATGGCAGACATTAGTGAACCACATGGGTTTTTACAACAGTCAATCATAGACTCGTGGCCACCATCACTAGCTATTCAATCCCAGAGATCATTGTTTGAATTTAAATTCCAGTTTTGGTAGAGTATTACTGCTATCAGAAGTGGAAGGTTCAAGTGTAATTATTTCAGGTGAAGGATTGTTAAGGAGATTAAATGCTTTACTACAAGATATAATTCAGTTTGTATCGGCTCTTGCTGTGTGTGATAAACTTCCCCACTTTCATACTTGGGAAGGGAAAAAGCTCAGTGATCTGCACACTGCTCCATTTCTGGCGTCTTGTGCCTTCTTAATGTTCATTACCCCATACAGGCGGTGTTACCTTCAGCTTCTCAGGTCCTAAACTCTGGAATTCCCTCCTTTAAACCTTTCCAAACCTCTTCCTCTCCCTCTCTCCAAGCCTCTATCGCTTTGACCAAACCTTTGGTCATCTCCTAAGGTGGTTTGGTGATAGTTTTTTACTTGTGAACTTGATGGAACATCTTACGCCTTACAATGTGGATGGTGCTGTGTAAATGCAAGTTACAGTTGTAGTTGTGGTCCTGTCATGGATCAAGACTAGTGACTCAAAGCTGTTGAGCTGTCTCTGATGTTGCTGATGTATTTTCCAACAGGAGTATGGTCTGTCCCAGTTACACGATGGAGTGCTGGTGCCCAACCTTCGAGCGATTCTCTGTGTCATGCTGCTCCTGTGTTACTATACCTTCCTCACTTTCATACTTGGTAAGAGAGAATGGATGGCCTTAAAATTTGTTCAAGTCCAAGCTCCCATCAGTGTGTAACAGTGAAAAGGGAGACATGTCTTCAAGGATGGTCTCCCACCCTCCCTCCAGTACCTTGTTCCTTGGCCATCCTGCCAGCTGAGAATCTAATTGCAGGCCATTCAGCCCCTCAAACCTGTTCTGCTTCTCAAGAAGATCATGGCTGATCTGTACGCTAACTTTATCTGCTTGCCTCGGGTCTGCATCCTTTTAGCAATAATCTCATCAATTTTACAATTATTAACTGCTTCAGTAACTTTAGTATTTTTATCCACCTTTTTGCAAGTATTTGCTAATATCTCTGGCTGGCTCTGATTTTTAATCTCACGTCGCCACAGTCCACGTCTTCCCCCCGTTGCAATGGACAAAGTTTCTCACCGTTCAGTCCCCCACCACTCTCATTGCTTCCAAAGAACTAAAATCCATAATCACTTCATCCCTTATTCCCCTCCCACCACCACCACCCCCCACCATCTCCCAGAGAAAATCAACCCTGGGCACGAAACACCTTCCTCCATGAAACTGGGCCCACCCAACCCTTCTTCCAACACTTCCCAAAGCTGACATCTCCAAGTTGTTCCAGGAAATCAGAACCTCCTGGGTTTGTTGCCATGGGCAGCGGGGGCTAGCGGAGGAACTGTGCCCCTCTTTTGTTTCCCCAACTCCATCAGGATTCTTGTAACTTTCTTGCCCCTTTCATTTTGTCATCGGATGCAGGTTTCACTGGCAAGACTGTCCCTAATTGCCCTTGAGCTGAGCGGCTCACAAGGCCATTCCAGAGGGCAGTTAGGAGGTCAGCCATTTTGCTGAGGGTCTGAAGCCACATGTAGGCCAGACCGGGTGAGGATGGCAGATTTCTTTCCCTAAAAGGTGTTAGTGAACCAGGTGGGTTTTTACGAAAATTGATTGGCTTTATTTAGATCAGTGTTCGATTCCAGATTTATAAATTGAATTTAAGTTCTAATAGCCACTTGATGGATTTGAATCCATGCCCTCCAAGAATTACTGGTTTATGTCCCCATTACAGGAGCATAGGAACAGAAGTGGGCCATTCAGCCCCTTCAGCCTGTTCTGCAATTCAATGAGATCATGGCTGATCTTGTCCCAGCTCCCTATACATGCCTTTGGCCCATATACCTTGATACTTTTGAACAAAAATGGATCTATTTTAGATTTAAACTTAACAACTGATAGTGCAGGAGCATGAAGAGATCATGTGACTTGGGATGTACGGTACCAGGTGGGAGAGGAGCTCTCTATATTGTGATGTAGCAGTTGGAAATCATGTACTGAATGGACCAGAAAATTGTCTTCTGTCCTGCTACAGACTAGGATGGACCCAGTTTGATTCTAGCCTTTGTCTGAGATCTTTTGGGGCAATGGTCCAGATGCTAAACTTCTCTGCAATGATGCAGGCTAAGTGCGCCAAAAGGTTTGGACACCAGAGGTCAGAAGAGAAACTACTGTAGGAACTGAGGAGAAATGAAGGCCCTCAGATGGTCCTTTCCTTGGGAATAACACTCGGATTGTTAATACATGAGCAAGAGGGGCCTGCACACTGCAGTGGGAATGGTGCAGGAGACGACTGGAGGGTTAATTCCACAATCCAATAGGGAAGATGCACTGAAACAGATAATGGGTTAGAGGTCAAATGCCAGAGGACGAATGGTCAAGGGCAGGAGCGTGAACTCTGCTAAAAACGGATGGGTTCGTGTGTTCTGTGAAGCACCTGGGAAAATAAGTAGAGTGGAGACCAGCTCTTTTTGGGAGATGTCTCTTGAAACATTCCAAAGTAGGAGGTTCATTGTAGAAACTAGATATTCAGTACAATTCCCTAGAATTGGCGACTATGGTCTGATGCTCCAGATATAAATGAAAGACACGTTAAGAGGATAATTGACCATAAAAGGCAACCAGCCTGTCCTGTTTCATTCTCTCCCTGTCCTTCAATCCCCTGCCACTGCAGAAACACGTTGAGAGGTTACCAGTAATTTGCAATCCCATGGGGAGTTGTGCGTTTCCTGGGAAGATTGGTACTTGATCTCCAGCCAATGCTTAATCCCAGGCCACAATGCTGTGACCTTGGAGGCTGCACGAGAGCATGGAACTGATTTCCTTTCACCTTCAGTATAAGTATTTGCAAACCTGCTCCTGTGTGCCATGTTGCCTTTCTTGGGTGATGTAGAGAGGGGAAGGTAGTGGCGCTCTGTGTTAAAGTTTCACGGAGAGGCATCCTGTGGCCCTCCTTGTGGGAGTCCTGCAAGTCCCACTGTACTGACTGGTCCTTTCTGAGTGATGTGAATGCTGGCTACCCACGACAGTAAGGACCTTTCCTTTCTCATACAGTCCTCACACAGATCTATGGGCAGCATGAGCGAGGGGTCCAGTGACACCAGGGGTCTTCAGCGCTGTGTTACAATGTAGGGTGGAGAAAGTGTAGAGAATGCACTCAGCTGCCAGCACTGCTAAAACATAAGGGGTCACCCGTGTTGAAAACGGTGATGGGAGATAAACAAAAATGTTCTCATATACAGCAGTTTATCTTTTAGTGTCCCTTCCTGAAGAGGTTGTGGATGCAGAGCTCTTCACTAGATTGGGGGTGGAGGGAGGTAGGTTCCTAACAAGCCAGGGGCGATGAAAGGTTATTGGGGTGGGGGGGGCATGGCGGAGGTGGTGGAGGTTAAGCAGGAAGGTGGAGTGATCAAATCAGTCGTGATCTCATTGAATGGAAGAGCAGGTATGAAGGACTGAGTGGCCTACATTTGTTCTGAGGGAGAACAAGCTGGAGATTTAATCACGTGTGCCACTTCTAGCTTGACTCTGAAATGCTGTTTTCATGATGCTTTGTTTCCTTTTGGCTTTAGGTACAGGAGAGGAGGAGGTCACGGATGCAGTGGTTCTCCTTCAGCCCTACCTCACTCGCTATCCCAAGGTAGGATAGGCCTCCATTTTGCTTTTCCTTGTAATGTTTAATCAATAGCTCTCTTTTGATGTAGTTCAAGGTTTGGCCTGCCCCTTTAAGGTCATATGCTATTCCCTATGAAAGCCTAAGGGCAGGAGCTTGTGTTTGGGTTTGACTTGTGAGCTGGTGGCCTCACGATTCAGAGCTCCAGGTTAATTTTCTGGGGACATGGTTTCAAATCCCACCATTGCTGTTAGTGAAATTTGAATCCCACAAAAATCTGGGATTTAAAAGCAAGCCTAATGTGTAGGTGGACAATTCCTACAGACAAATGGAGGAAAAATTCCCTGGGAAGATGACTTATTTTTTGTGTCACTCTCATGCCATTTACAGTTATGGAGTCAGAGAGCTGTGACAGCACAGAAACAGACCCTTCAGTCCAACTCATCCATGCTGACCAGATATCCTAAATTAACCTAGTCCCATTTACCCGCATATAGCCCCTATCCCTCTCAACCCTTCCTATTCATGTACCCATCCAGATGCCTTTTAATGTTGTAATCGTACCAGCCTTCACCACTTCCTCTGGCAGTTCATTCCATACATGCACCACCCTCTGTGTGAAAAAGTTGCCCCTTTTCCCTTCTGACCTTAAATGTATACCTTCTGGTTTTGGACTCCCCTACCCTGGGGGTTCTTTGTTAAATTTATGAAGTGACTTACAGGGAGGTTAATTGCAATTATGTTTCTAGCTGTGGGCCTTTGAAAAACTTCTCCTCTCAACTTTCTGTCTTTCCATCTGGCTCTTAATGATGTAAACATAGAAACAGAAACCTGGAAAAGTCTATTATTTGGTAATGAGATCATACTGTTGCTTATTTTCCTGCAGGGAGCAATATTCTTATTCTTTTCAGGAAGAATTGAAGAAATTAAGGGGAACCTTGATGAGGTAAGAAGACCTTGTGACGTTAGCTGTCTTGGTTGGTGCCTGTGTCAGACGTGGTTAGTATTCCTGCCCGAGTTCAGAGATCGCATGTTCAAGACCAAGTCCAATTCCAACTACATAAGCTCCACAATCCAGGCCAGTGATCCAGTGCAACTCTGAGGGAATGCTGCACTGCTCTCTAAAACACATCTTTTAGATGTTAAACCCAGCCAACTGCCTACTGTCCACGATGGATTTGCAAAGCACTAATCTGAAGAACTGGGAGAGATCTCCCTAGTTCCCTGGCTGTTATTTAATCTTCAATCGACATCACAAAAAATAACTTTGAGGATTGTTGACACATTGTTTGTGGGAGGTTTGCAGTGAACAGGTTGCCTGCCCTGACTATGGCCTAATGTGGTGTCACTTTCTGTTCAATAACAGCCCGACAAACTACCTTGGGATGCAGTTTGACAATAAGGATGCTGTTTAAATGCAAGTTGTTGTTGTTTACAATCGTCCTTCCCTAAAACAGTGTATCCTGGGTTTCCCCAAAAGCAAGCAGGCCATTGGTCCAGATCGGGGCTGGTCAGATCCTGGTTTAAAAACCACAGGGGAGGCTGTTGTGAACCCTGTAGGAGAGACTGTTGTCACAGGGATTGAGGGGGTCTGGGTACAACCCCTTCTCCCGAGGGGGTCTGCCACCAATCTCCATTTCTCATACAGTCCAGGGTGAAGGTTAAACCTCAAAAATATCTCTGCAGAAGATGCTTCTCTCAGGGGTAACAGGATGTAGCTTGCTCCCTCTCAGTAACTAAGTACACGTTACTTTAACCCTTAGCTCTATTGACTATTACTAACGAGGTAGTTAAGGCCAATCTGTTTGTACGAGTAACTCTCTCCATTCTCTGTCTCTCTCTGTACCAAGCACCAACTAAATGTACAACTCAACTGTCCCACACTCAGTGACTGTGTTATATGACAGAGTGGGCGGAGCTTTGCTTTACTCAGATTAACTCTTTCATATCCATTACATTGCTCAACGTTAATAGCTGGCTGCAGTCTGGGCTGCAAACAGCATCCCAGAGGGATCATGCCAAAGAGCAGGAACCTTCGCTGGGAGGAGTCGGGGAAGAAGAGATTGTGATTTGGGGTTGATATAGAAAATAGGAGCATGAGGCCATTCAGCCCATTGAGCATGCTCTGTCATTCAATAGGATCATGGTTGATCATCTAACTCAGTCCCCTACTACCCCGCTCTCTCTCCATATGTTTTGATGCCTTTAGCTCTAAGAAGTATATCTAATTCCTTCTTGAAAACATTCAATGTTTTGGCCTTGACCACTTTCTGTGGCAGAGAATTCCACAGACTCCCCACTCTCTGGGTGAATAAATTTCTCCTGATCTCAGTCCTTAATGGCCTACCCCGTAACATTAGACTGTGAGCCCCTGGTTCTGGGTCTGTGGTTTGTTGCGGTGATGAGATTTCTAATTGCACAGAATCTGGCTCAGGATCAGCCCCTCTGCCCTGTTCCTCTTGCTGATGACTCTCAGATCTGTGGTTTCTGGGACAGGGGTCACAGAACAGTGGAATGTAAGAGTGTACCATATAGGAACACGGCTGCCCCCACTCACCCCGATTCAAGTCTTTTAAAAGTTACATCCAGTTATCCTCCCAAATATAATTGACCTTTTTTTCTTAAATCCTCTTAACAAAGCTCCAAAGGCCCATTTTGCATTGAACACACACTCTCTAGTATGTGTCAGTGGGGTAGATTTGTCCTTGGCTCTATATGGAAATGTGTGTGTGGAGGAAACTCTAAAAATAGAGGACGGATGTCTGATGGTTGGGGGGATAGCCATCCAACCATAAGATATGGAAGCAGAATAAGGCCTAACGGCCCATCAAGTCTGCTCCAGCATTCGATCTTGGCCTATGCATTTCTCAACCCCATTCTCCTGCCTTCTCCCCATTATGCTTGGTCTCCATCATATGCACATGAACAGCCTGCACCAACCAAACCCTTCATAAACATTTGTGGCTGTAAATGGCAATGTCAGATATTAGGGAATGCAAGCTGAAGCACAAAACTGACTTTGATCAAAGATGGCAGGATGATTTTGACTTCAGTGTTGAAGGCAGAAAACCTGTGTCTAAACTGTAATGTTTTCACTGACTCAAAGAATCCTTACAGCATGGAAAGAGGCTGTTCAGTCCATCAAGTCTAGACTGACCCTCCGAAGAGCATCCAACCCAAACCCAGCCTCTATCTAATCCCTGTAACCCAGCAATCCCCGTGGCCAATCCATCTAAACCGCACATCTTTGCACTGTGGAAGGAAACCCACGCAGACACAGGGCGAACCCGCAAACTGCGCACAGATAGTCACCTGAAGGTGGAATTGAACCCAGGTTCCTGGCACTACGAGGCAGTAGTGCTAACCACTGAGCCACCATGACAGCCCACTCACCACAAAGCTAATAACTACGCCCTATGTTAAAAGCATGAGGAAGTTTATTAAAGCAGAGGACGTACATACAAATTTACAATTTAGGAGTCAGCCATTCAGCCCTTTTAAGCCTACTTAGTCAATCAGTAAGATCATGGCTGATCTGATCATTCCACATTCCCACCTACTGCAGATAAATTCCCACCAACACCACACCCCCACCCCACCACTTACTGAGAATCTGTCTACTGCTGCCTTAAGAATATTCAGTGACTTTGCTTTCATCATCTTTTCAGGAGGAGGGTTCCAAAGACTCATGATGCTCTGAGAGAAGAACTGTCTCTTTGCCTCTGCCTCAAACGGGTGACCCCCTTCTTTTTAATGAGTGACCCGTGCTTCCACATTCTCCCACAAGAGGGCACATTCTTCCCTCTCATGACCTCTCAGGATCTAATGTGATTTGATTGTCACCCTCTTCTGATATCCAGTTCGTACATTCCTAACCTGTCCAGCATATCCTTTGAGGAGAAGCCACCTATTTCAGAAGTCTAGTTATAGTGCTATAGAGCATGAAAATGGACCCTTCAGTCCAACTCATTCATGCTGACCAGATATCCTAGTCTGACCTAGTCCCTGTTGTCAGCATTTGGCCCATATCCCTCTAAACCTTTCCTGTTCTAATACCCATCCAGATGCCTTTTAAATGCTGTAATTGTACCAGCCTCCATCACTTCCTCTGGAAGCTCATTCCGTACACCCACCACCCTCTGCGTGAAAATGATGCCCCTCAGGTCCCTTTTAAATCTTTCCCTTCTCACCATAAACCTACGTCCTCGAGTTATGGACTGTACCTCATCCTAGGAAAAAGACCTCTGTTATTCACCCTATCCAAGACCCTGATGATTCTACAAACCTCTATAAAGTCACCTGTCAGCTTCTGACGCTCCAGGGAAAATAGCCCCAGCCTATTCAGCCTCTCCCTATAGCTCAAACCCCGCCAGTCCTGGCAACATCCTGGTAAATCTAGTCTTCAGAGGTGTTTGTCAATTAAATGACGAAGTGGGATTTGGAGTCCATGGTGACAGTACAATGTAGTAACTTGCTAATGTGTGTTGAATGTAGGCAATCAGAAGGTTCGAGGAAGGCTGTGCCGCACAGCAAGCCTGGAAGCAGTTCCATCACATGTGCTACTGGGAGCTGATGTGGTGCTTTACCTACAAGCAGCTGTGGAAGGTGGCTTACTTCTACGCTGACCTCCTCAGCAAAGAGAACCGCTGGTCTAAGGTGAGGGCCGTACATTAAGGTAAGAAGCAGGATGTTTAGAGAGGATTCAGAGCGTGGTGGGGATCTGGAACTCTCTGCCTGAAATGCACATGCAGGAACCCTCAGGACATTTAAGAAGTATTTAGACGAGCACTTGAAACATCAATGCAATACGAAATGACGGTAAGAGCTGTTGTGGCGCAGTGGTAGTGTCCCTACCTCTGAGCCAAGAGGCCTCTGTTTGAGTCTTACCTGCTGCAGAGGCGTGTCATAAAATCTCTTGAACACGTTGATTAAGGAACTATCTACACTGAAGAACTAAGGGCTTTCATGGTGCAGTGGTAGCGTCCCTGCCTCTATGCCAGGAGGCCCAAATTCAAGTCCCACCTGCTCCAGAGGTGTGTAATAACATCTCCGAACAGGTTGATTAGAACGTATCTACAAGCCTGTGGGCCATGTTCTGGAAAATGGGATTAGGATAGGTGGATGCTTGATAACTGGTACAGACTCAATGGACCGAAGAGCCTTATTGTATTCTGTAGTGACTCTATGATTAATGGTGGGGAGATTACTTTCTATTAAATTCTTCGCTGCGTTGTTAGCGTCACTGGCAAAGGCAGCATTTGTTGCCCATGCTATTTTTGCTTGGTCATTTCAAAGGGCAGTTAAGAGTCAACATCACTGTGGGCCTGGAGTCGCATGTAGGCCAGACCAAGTAAGGACAGCAGATGTTCCTAAAGGACATTAGTGTCCTTCAAACCAAATGGGTTTTTACAATAATCAATGATAGTTGTAGTGCCTGCCATCACTGAGACCACTTTTCAATTCCAGATTTATTAAGTGAATTTAAATTCCATCAGCTGCCGTGATGGGATTCGAACCTTTGTCCCCCAAGGTTTAGCTGGATGATTAAAATAAAAGCAAAACCCTGCAAATGCTGGTGATCTGAAATAAAAAGAGAAAGCGCTGGAAAAACTCAGCAGGTTTGGCAGCATTTGTGGAGAAAGAAAAACAGAGTTAACGGAATTTCTTAAGGGGAGTCACATCAGACTTGAAATGTTAACTTGGCTTTCCCTCTTCAGATGCTGCCAGACCTGCTGCGTTTTTCCAGTAGTTTCCAATAACTGTGATATTACCATGATACCACCATGTCTATCTGTTTTAAGGGGGACTGACCTTGAGAACAAAGTACACTATAAGAATAATAGAAAGGGGAATTCCCCACTTTGTCAGGTCCTGATTTTAATGAGGATATGACCTATTAGACACCTTTAAAACTATAGTGGGGATTTGATTGTGTAGGGGTGGTGAGGGTGTTATGGGGAAGACCAGAAGTGGAGACAGTGAATCCCAGAGAGCCACGAATAAATCTAACACAATAAGTGAGACACCAACCATCTCTGAACCCACGGAACTAGGTTGAAAGTGAGTCATCTTCAATCCTAAGGGACTGTCTGAGAGGAAGATAATAGATGTGAGCCCCTAAATAATACAGCATGGAGCTGGAGGAACACAGCAGGCCAGGCAGCATTAGAGGAGCAGGAATGTTGATGTCTTGGGTCAGTACCCTTCTTCAGAAAGACCCTCCTTCCCTGTCATACATTTTTTTTATAGTGCCCAGAATGACTTCTTACATTAAAGGTGCTACATTAAACATGGGGTGATGGCCGAGTGGTATTATTGCTGGACCATTAATCCAGAACCAAGATAATGTTCTGGGGATGCGAGTTTGAATCCTGCCACGGCAGATAGTGGTATTTGAATCCATTAAAAATCTGGAATGAAGAGCCCTAACGATGACCATTTATCCATTGTTGGCTGTTAGGGAAAAACCCGTCTGGTTCACTAATGCCCTTTAGGGAAGGAAGCTGCCATCCTTACCTGGTCTGGCCTACATGTGACTCCAGACCCATAGCATTGTGGTTGACTCTTAACTGCCCTCTGGGCAATTAGGGATGGGCAATAAATGCTGGCCTAGCCAGCGTGCCCTCGTGAATAAAAAACACCAGAATTAATGTTGTTGGAAATTCAGTGGAAATGCCTTTTCCCCAGTCAGTGGTGAGAATGTGAACATTACTATCACAGGGAGTGTTAAGGGTGAGTTGGACTGATACGTTTTAAAGAGGGGTCCGGGTGGGGCACTGGATAAAAACATGAGGGAGAAAGGAAGAATAGGGTGAGATTGCAGGAGGACATTCATAAATCCTTCAGTGTTGCAGGGGTCAAAACCCAGGAACTCCCTTCCAAACAGCACGATCAACAAATGGGTCAAAATCCTAACTCATGCTCGAATGTGTTCAGCGTGCAGCTTCCACTGGTCTTGGGCGGGGGAAGGAATTACACAGGGTAACGACTCTCTGGGAGAATTCAGTCCTGCCCATCTCTGTCTCAAATAGGCCCTGGAGGGTTGTTCATATTTGGAATTCTCTGGCGTAGTGAGATGGGAGCTGGGACACCAACTGTATTCCAGACTGAGTTCGGCAGACTTTTCTCGTCAACAAGGAAGGAAAGGATTACGGGGATGGGGCAGGCAGGTGGAAAAATGACGACAATCCTATCAAAGGACAGGGTAGCAGGCTTGAGAGGGCTGAATGGTGACCTCCTGCTCCTTTAGTTCACTGTTCCTAGAAGACAGCCCCCAATCTTGTCTCTGTTTTAAAATGGGACATCCTTTGTTCTGAACTGTACCCTTGATTCTCGCTTCTAGGATATAGTTCAGTAAAGTACAACTGGGTGGCTTGCTGGGCCATCTCAGGGAGCAGTTAAAAAAACCAACCACCTTGCTTTGGGATTGGGGCCACAGAGGCTGGACTGTGTAAGAATGTATAGCAGGCGTTTGCTCTTTTAAGGGAAGGGTGAGAAGAGAAGTTAAACGCTTGGTGTAAAGTGCAAATGTCTAGTAACAGCAAGATCCAACTTTGCCTCCGCCGTCCATCCCTGCTGTTGGATATCCTGTTTAAACTCTTATCATCTTGAGCGCTACAGTGTGGAGCTGGAGGAACACAGCAGGTCAGGCAGCATCAGAGGAGCAGGAAAGTTGACGTTTATCTGAGGAAGGGTCCCAACCGGAAATGTCGGCTTTCCTGCTCCTCTGATGCTGCCTGGCCTGCTGTGTTCATCCGGCTCCACACTGTAATCTCAGACTCCAGCATCGGCAGTTCTTACTATCTCATCTTGAGACCTTTTTATTTTAAAACCCTGTTTACTTTTCAACACTGTTTATGCAGGGGGTCAGTTGGCTGGATGGATGTTTGCGAAGCAGAGGGACACCGACAGCATGGGTTCAATTCCTACACCAGCTGACAATACTGTGAAAGGCTCTGCCCTCACCTGAGACATGTAACCCTCAAGTTAAACAATCACCAGCTAACTCTCTCTATCTCTCTCTAATGATTATAGTGACTTCACCGTTTTGTTTACATATCCAACGTGTCACTTTGAATCTACGAACCTTCCAGAAACATCTACAAATTTCGTTTGAGTGCCCAATTATGATGTGGGTGGCAAGGAGAAAGATAAACACAAGCTATTTACCAATCTATTTATTGAGCAGCTTTCCTCAGAAAGTTCCAGAGTGCCCTACAATGACTAGTCCTGTTCTCCCCCAGGCTATGTACGTCTACATGAAAGCTGCATACCTGAGTATGTTACCTGCACACGAAGCAAAACCCTTTGGGGACGATGAGGTCGAACTCTTCAGGTGGGTCAGATTCCCAGAGGATATTTCCCTCCATCCCATGGATAGAGTGAGTTGTTTCCACTTGGCAAGTTTCCATGCCCCTGTGCATATATGTACTTGTGCACCAGCAACCTGCTGCTTGGGTGCAGCCAGTTGTAAAGCTTGGAGACCATTTGGAGAGTTGACTGAGTTGTGCCAGGGCAGTTTGTTCCCTGATGGGCTGAATGGCATACTTCTGCATGGTGAAAGGACTGTGGTGAATGGTTCTCATTCACCTCCACCTCATAGGTGAAGTATGCAGATTGACTCAACACCAGTTGTGGACTGAATCGATGTGGCATTAGTGCAATATTTGACATACTGGCAAAACTTTGGCATCATTGCACACTGTCTGGCTTTGCTTAAATGCATCCAATTTCTTTTTAGTGCATTTAGAAACTCATCCAGGATTGTTCAGCAGGTACTGCCCAATCATGGAATTATGTCTAATAGTGGACTTTTGGTTTTGCAAGGGTTGGCTCATTGGGTACAGGCCAAACTCTGCCAACAATCCTGAATGAACTTCTCAACCAGCCTGCTCTTGCAAAACCAAAAATCCACTATTACATGTAATTTGGTGATTGGGCAGTACCTACTGAACAATCCTGAGTGAGCTAATAGCAGCACCAACAACCAATTTGAGATCCTGAGTTCAGCCTGTTATTTTAGCTTGTTTATACTTGCTGGAAGCCACATATACAAGGTCACATTCTCTCCAAACAAAAGGAATATGTTCAAAACTTGCATTTCTTTTCAAATTATCTGCAAATAGGGGGAATCTACATAGTTCCTCATTCCTTTCCCCAGGGCAACACCTAAGCCAATCAGAGCTGATTTTAATATCTATTTGCACCCTGTTCTTCTCTAACAGAAATTGTTGTGTTGGTGTTTGAAATCTGGTATTCTTGCTTTGTCCTGATGGATGCAAATCGAAAAACTGCAGCAGCCTGTCTCTCTGCTTAGTAAGATTTATCTTCCTCATGATCCTGGCTTAAAATCATTTTTAATGTTGCCTCTTTCAGCATCATTTCACTCCTTGAGTGTTACCAGCTTCACATGAATGAAGGTGCTGTAGGACCTGACCCGACCTGGTTAGGAGTTAGCCTCCTGTGTCTGACTAGTGGACCCCTCCCTCTGCCACATCTGTGGCTGCGGTCTTCACAAGGGAGTCCCCCTCCACCCCCAAACATACCAGGCCCCAGACTACACCCTGCAGCCACCGCCCTCCAGCGACATCCTGAGGTGGAGGGCAGTGGAGCTGATCTGTAGGAGGCTATCTACTGCCAAGCTTGGAAGCTACTTCTCCTCCCTCCTCTCACCCTCCCTCCTTTCTTCCCTCCATCGCTCCATCTTCTCTCCATCTCCTCTCCTTCCTCCCTTCCCTTCTGTCCTCTCCTTCTCTACTTCCTTCCTTTGTTCATCCCCTCTCTGTTCTCCCCCTCTCTCCATCTTCTCTACCTCCCCTCGCTTCTCTCTCTCTTTCCTTCCTCACCTTTCCTTTCTCCCTCTCCCTCCCTCTTCTCTCCCTCCCTCCTTCTGCTCCCCCTCCATCCCTCCCTTTTTCGCCTGTTCACTCTGTCCTCTCCCCTCCCTTGCTATTCCTCCCCACTTTTCCCTTTGGGACACCTTCCTGTGTGAATCACTTTTCACTCCGTGTTGCAATTCTCAGGAATGCGACCCTGACTTTAAGGGAGGACACAGCCTTGAACACACTGGGTGCGAAGATATCAGCAATGTGCAGTTTTAATTGGCTCTGTCTCTAATGTTAATTTGTGTTCATTGGTGAACTGTCAGTTTAAAATCTATTTTCTTCTCTTTCTCTCTCACAGACAAGTACCCCTGCTGAAGCAGAAGATTGCCGGTAAGTCTCCCCCCACTGAGAAATTCGCTATTCGAAAAGCCAGAAGATACAAGTCCAACTATCCTGTGAGGCTGCCAGTACCAGCTCTGGTGAGTTTATTCCTAATACCTTCATGAGCCTGCACTGAGGGAAGCTTCAATGAGGAGACCTGCTTATAGAGAGGCCTCCCTTTTAATTCCTGGGAGCTCAGTGACTGTGTAGGCGGAAGGAGCAAAGGCAGACTGAGAGAGACTAAAGTTGTTTGCTAATCAAAAAAAACAAGGAACTACGGATGCTGGAAATCCGAAACAAAATTTGTTTTAGAAATTGCGTCGAGAAACTCAGCAGGTCTGGCAGCCTCTGTGGAGAGGAAGCAGCGTTGACATTTCCAGTCAGTTAACTTCCTCAGAACGGTTAACTCTGTTTCTCTCTCCACAGTTGCTGCCAGGACCTTGCTGAGTTTCTCCAGCAAATTCTGTTTGTGTTAAAAGTTGTCTCCCTTTTGATCCTGGGATGTTGTGTGTAAGGTGTGCTTCTGTGAGTGTGACAGTGTTATATGTGACAAGTCTGTGGTACAGATCTCTCTCAGTTTTGGCATGAGCCTTCGATGTTGGTGTGGGGGTCTTTAGTTACTCACCTGGGCAGCCCGAGCCAGTGCTGAGTTACCTCTTCAGTTACATTCCTTTCCCTGTTATTCATTGGATAGCATCTGGTGCTGAGTCACCCTGCACCCCTTTTGTGCAGGGTCTGAGTCAGTCACCCTAGTGAACATAGAGTGGAATCCCTACAGTGCTGAAAGACACCATTTGGCTTGTATTGACTTCCTGAAGAAAATCCCTCCCATGGCCAATCTACCTAACCCGCACAGCACTGGTCTGCAGGAAACCCAAACAGACACGGGGAGAACGTGCAAACTCCACACAGACAGTCGCCCGAGGCTGGAATCAAACCTGGGTCCCTGATGCTGTGAGGCGGAAGTGCTAACCACAGAGCCACCGTGCCTGCTACCTCCACAACTGAGTGGTTTGCTAGGCTATTTCAGAGTCGACCAACCAGTTCTGTAGGAACCAGCATCAACTGGGGACAGTTCAGTCAATCTTCACCTGTCTGGGATAAGGGTTCAGGGGTGAAAGAGAAAATAATGTATGCCAGCTTGGCCTTGCCAATGACCTTCTCAACTCTGTCTTAAGAGTTGGTTCATAATCCAGCCTGACCTTTTAGCCCTGTCCTGACGGTGTGCTGCACTGTCAGAGGAACTGTCAATAGTGAAACTCCCTATCCCAGAGGCCGACAGTATTTGCAATGGTTCAAGAAGGCACCTCACTGCCACCTTCTCAAGGGCAATTAGGGATGGGCAATAAATGCTGGGCCCAGCCAGCAACACCCACACACTATGAAAGTATACAAACAAAATGCACCACAGGAAGGGTAAATATCCTTACTCCTGAAAACTAACAGAGCTTGAAATAATAAATGTCACCATTTAATAATGCTGTAGAACATAACCTTAGAGACCTACGTGCAAACTATCTGAGTTTAGTTGGACAGCTATTTCTGTGGTTGATTTACAATCTGCAGACCTCTGAGTGCTATGCCACAGGAACATAAGAACAGAAACAGGCTATTCAGCCCATCAAGCCACCCCTAGATGATGGCTGATCATCTCCTCCATGCCATTTTCCTGTACAATATCCTTAGATGCAATTACTCTCCAGAAACCTATTTATCTCAGTCTTGAACAATGACTAAGTCTCCCGTGGTCCTCTAGAGTAGGGAATTTCAAAGATTCAACACCCTCTGAGTGAATAAATTCTTCCTCCTCCTCCTCGTCAGTCCAAAATGGTCTGCCCCTTATTCTCGGCTTATGTCATCTGTCTCTAGATTCACCAGTAGAGGAAACATCCCATTTACACACTGTAAGGATTTTGTAAGTTTGAATGGGTTCCCAATGCCTACCTCTTTTACGCTTTTCTTAAACTTTTTACTGTTTGAGTGATGATTCACATGTTTCTGTAGAATTGCATACAATTCCAGAAAGGGGGTGTTTTAATAAGTTTTATCATTGCCCCGGATCAATAGTTTCCATTTTAACAGATACTTTTTCAGCTTTGCATGCAGTTGTTTCTGTCTTGATGCTGTCGTCCTGGTTGTAACTCCTAATTATAAATCTATACCGCCCCTTAAAAAAAGGATGATGCATTTGCAGTTATATCTTTCCAAAGAACCAACTTATTATCAAATGCATCTCTGTGGTATGCACCGAAATATCTTTGTGGGTTTATTTTCTGAACTGATTTAAAGTCACCTTTAATTATTTATGCCTTAACATTAATATTTTAAAGTATTGTAGGTAATCAGAGGACATGGATATAATCTAATTGTTAAAAGAAGTTATGGAAAATGATGAGAAGACTTTTTTAAAGTAGTGAGTTATTGTGATCTGGAATGTGCTGGCTGAAAGGGTGATGGAAGCAGATTCAACAGGAACTTTCAAAGGAAATTGGATAAATGATTGTAAAGGAACCAGTGGAAGGGCCATGAGGAGAGGTTGGGGAGTGGAATTAAATGGATGTCTCTATTCAAGGAGGCAGCATGGGCTTAGTGGGTTGACTGACCTCCTACTATGCCATATAACTCACTATACAGTTCAGCGGTTACTGAACTTATGTGACTTGTATCCTCAATTTAACAGGAAAATGCTAAAGGTATTACTTTTACGTCCAGAGAGAAATAGATGAGTTTAGTAGTCCACAGGATTTTGGGGAGGTGATGGCCAAAGTGGTATAAACACGAGACTATTAATTCACAGACTCGGATAATGTTCTGGGGACTTGGGCTCTAATCGCACCATTGGATAAATTGAAGTCAAATTTTAAAAAAATCTGGAATTACGAGTCTAATGATGACTATGAAACTTGCTGTCAATTGTTGGGAAAACCCATCTGGATCATCCATATCCTTTTAGGGAGAGAACCTGCCATCCTTACCTGGTCTAGCCTACATGTGACTCCAGATACACAACAATCTGGTGGAGCTCTGACTGGTGCTTGGGAAATTAGGGATGGGCAATAAATGCTGGCCTAGCCAGCGACACCCTCATCCCATGAATGAATAAAGAAAAACTGTGAGGCAATCTGATGAGACCCTTTCTTGTATTGAAAGCATACTAAGGGAATTTAGGGGAATTGGTAAATTTTATTTATAGCTCATTAAGGACTATCATACATTTTCTATGTTTCTAAGCAATGTGCAGATCGCACTAGTTTCCAAGTGTGCGGCAGGTTTATCTACAAGAGTTGCAAAATACCTCTACAACCACAACATGTATGAAATTGCCTGTTCATTTTACTCTGAGTCTTCACCCAGGCATAACCAATCAAGCAAACTCTCAGAATCAAACACAGACAATTGAACTCTTCAGGGACAAGAAACCTTTTAGAAAATAACCCCCCAAGCATCACTTTGCTCCTCTTAACACCCTTGCCCTTACCTCGCCTCCAACAGGAAATGATGTACATGTGGAACGGCTTCGCAGTCATCGGTAAACAGCGGGATCTTACAGAAGAAATGCTGAGAACGATCAGCGAGGCAGAGACGGCGCTAGAGCAAGCAGCACGTACGTACTGACTGGCATTTACATGTGAGGAAGGTCATTATGTTTAGAGCCTTGCTCCCTGTTGGTTTAAGGCATCCCAAGTTACATTCTATTCATTGAAATGCCCTCACTATTGTGCAGCTAATTACACCAGCCAGTGGCTGCACAGCAAGATCCCACTGAGGAGAAGCTGTTGACTGATTATGGAACTGTGGCTGCGAATTCTGGAGGCTCCCGTAGAGTTGAGTTATTCTTGGGTTGATATCCCAAATGAACATCCAACTGCAACACACTTGTAAGACATCAGAAACCAGAGGCAGGAGTATATTCAGCCCTTCGAGCCTATTCTGACATGCCTTAAGGTCATGGCTGACACAATTGTTGCTTTAACTCCACCTTCCTGACTGTGCCTCTTGGCTCCTTGTTTGATCTGTCTAACTCAACCTTGACTATATCCAATGATCCTGGCTGCACTGCTTTGAGTGGAGGAGAATTACAAACTGACGGAAGAAACTCCTCCTCACCTCCATCCTAGTTGGGTGACTTCTTATTTTGAAACTGCACCCCCCTAGTTCTAGGTAGCCCACCACCTTTACAAACATCTTACCAATAATGTGCTTACCAGTGCTCACTGAACGCGCCCACTCTGCACCGTCTCTGTCGAGGAGCTATCCAGTTAAATCTCACTTGTCCGCTCTCCCCCATGTTTCTTCAGTTTAACCCTCCTTCAAGTAATTGCAGAGTCTGAGGTTGCCCTCGCTTCAGTTACCCATCCTGCATCTCACAGTTCACACCACCAGCTGGCCAGGTTTGGACCTTGTGTCCAAATGTTTGCACTGGGTGTATTTTCTTTCCTGCAGCCCTCCCCTTTCTAGTCCCTGCCTTCCACTTTGTGAAAGCTGCGTTTGTCTTCAGAATGGAAGCGAGAAGAAAAACAGAATGTGCCTCTTTCCATGCCCTCTGGTAGATTTAAAAGAAGAAACCAGTCCAAAACTTTAATCAGACTCCTGTACACTCTCTCTTGGCAAAGTTGAACATCATGGAGCTGGGGAGATGGTGGTGCAGTGGTAAAGTCACTGGGCTAGTAAAGCAGAGACTAGTACTGAGGGGACGGTGTTCAAATCCTGCTGTGGGAGTCAGTGACACTCAATAAATCAGGAGTTGAGAAGTTAGTCTCAGTATGGGAACCAGCAAGCTTCCATCACATGTTGTTAAAAACCAATCTGGTTCACTGTCGGGAAGGTTTGCAGCAGCAATTGTTAGTTTTTAAATCTCAGATTTTTTTGTTAAGCGAAAAGGGTATAGGCCAATGGCATATGGAAAGGCCACAGCCATGATCTCATTGAGTGGTGCGAAATATGCTCAAGGGGCTGAATGGCCTACTCCTGTTCAAATGTTTCTATGAAATGTGCCTTTCTCACCTGGTCTGTTCTACATGTGACTCTAGACCCACAGTAATGTGGTTGGCATCTAGGTGCCCTCTGGCCTGAGCAAGACACCCAACTTGCAGAGCACTTGGGGATGGATAATGAACAAGACCCTGTACTAGTGACCTCCACATCCCGCAAGGTGAAACCGAGGCACATTTTATATTGTCAGAATCATTTGGACAAAGAACTGCTTTTATGTCAGAATTACGAATTATGAGAAGAAAATGCCTTCACACACAAGATACCTTTGAACACTGCTATGAAAAAGTAGAACCCACTGAAAGTGCATACAAGGGTGTCTGATGCTAGCTTTGGGAAGTCCTGTTAAAAAGCAATGGTTGAAGAGGCTAGGTCAATGAAACATGGTTAGGGTAGAGTTTCGTGGATAGGGAGAGAGAGGGGTAGTTCTGGATAGGATGCTCTTCAGAGGGTTGGTACAGACTCGATGGGCAGAATGGCCTCTTTCTGCTCTGTAGGGATGCTACGATTTATGTAATTCTATGGAATTGGGATTGACCAAGTTTAAAAAGGATTTTTAAAAAAAATTCATTCATTCATTGGAGGGGGTGTTGCTGGCTTGTTATTGTCCGTCCCTACTTGCCCAGAGGATAGTTGAGAGTTAATCATGTTGCTAAGAGTCTGGAGTCACATGTAGACCAGACCATCATGAGGGGCATAGATAAAGTGAATACAAAGGTCTTTTCCTAGAGTGGGGGGATTTCAAAACTGGAGGGTATAGTTTTAAGGTGAGATGAGAAAGATTTAAAAGGGACCTGTGGGACAATTTTTTCACTCAGAGGGTGGTGTGTGTACGGAATGAACTGCCAGAGGAAGTGGTAGATGCAGGTATAGTTACAACATTTAAAATAAATTTGGACTGGTAAGGTTTAGAGGGAATTGGGCCAAACACAGTCAAATGGGACTAGTTTAGTTTGAGAAACTTGGTCAGCATGGACGAGTCATTTCAATGCTGTATGACCTATAACCAGGTAAGCGATAGTAGATTTCCTTCCCTAAAGACAGTAGTGAACCAGGTGGGGTTTTCCCCTGACTATTACCATTTTATTTACAGCTTTTATTTTGATCAAATTCAAATGTGAAGATTTGGCAGTGGGGGAGGATTTGAACCCAGACCTGAGGTTCTGGCTTAATAATCTGGTCACATTACCAGTACACCACCAGCTGAGCCACCTGTCCTTCCAAGTAGAACCATGTGTTACCTGTGATGGCTTCAGTTTAATACCTTGGCCACAAGATTGGGCACCTCTGGCAAGATGGCATTCGGCGCTGCTGGGAGCGTCAGCCTGTAGCTCATGCTCAGAGTGGGATGCTAAGTGCTCTGGCTCCAGCGAGGTTCAGCATTGGGAGTGGTCACTGTCTCATTGCCTCTCTCGCTGCTTGGACTGAGATCAGCCCATTTTCATTTCTGCACCACTCGCTTTGCAAGTGATATTTCTAGAAAAACTCAGATTGTTTTCTCTAGAGTGGCGGAGCCTGAGGGGAGACTTGATAGAAGTCTATAAAATTACAAGGTGCGTAGTTAGGGTTGACATTAGAATCTTTTTCTCGGAGCTGAAATGCCTAATGCTAGGGGGCCTGCATTTAAGGTGAGAAGTGAAAGTTCAAAGGAGACGTGAGGGGCAAGTTTTTTACACAGAGGGTGTTAGGAGTAGGGGTAGTCGTGGAGACAGATACACTAGGGGCGTTTAAGGGACTTTTAGATAAGCATATGTATTGAAGGAATGGAGGGATATGGACCAATAGCAGGCAGAAGGGATTCGTTTATTTTGGCGTCAGGTTCAGCACAACATTGTTGCCAAAGGGCCTGTGCAGTACATTTCTACGTTGTATATTCCTTCAGACTAACTTCCTGTCCTTCTCCTTAGCTAATGACTACCTGACGGATGATAGGTGCATGGTGAAACTCTTGAAAGGCTTATGCTTGAGGCATTTGGGAAACGTCTTGGAAGCTGAGCAATGCTTTGTCTACATATACCATAAGTGAGTACAGGGGTGATGGCGGGGAGGCGGCTGTGGATGCAGCTATTGTGGAATTGAATGGAAAGAAATAACCTCCTCACCCTTGGTTCACTGACAGTGAGAAGAACATTAAGTTTGACCACTACTTGATTCCAAACGCACTTCTAGAGCTCAGTCTGCTATACATACAACAGGCGAGGAAAGAAGAAGCTATTAAGTGGCTGAGACGAGCAAAGTGAGTACTATGGTGGTGTGGGATATCAGTCTTAGAAGCACAGGCCCCATTGAGGGTTATTCAGAAAAGCTCCAGAATTGACTTTGAGAACAACGTGCTGCTCATTGGACTCTGGGGAAAAAAATAAAGGCTGCATTGTGAAGCTCCTCTTCTGGCACGGTTGTAGTGTCCCTACTCCTGGACCAGAAGGACCGGGTTCAAGTCGCACCTGCTCGGAGATGTGTAACAGCATCTCTGAACAGGTTGAACATGTAAAATTGGTAATATAAAGAAAAAAGAGCAGCATTGTGAAGGCTGTCTTGTGATGCAGTTGTAGTGTCCCTACCCTTGGCCAGGGACAACCAAGTTCAAGTCCCACTTCCTCCAGAGTTGTGTAGTAACATCTTTGAACAGGTCGATTAGAAGAAATAGATTAATAGAAAATAAAGGAGCTGCATTCTGCAGTGCTTTATCTCCCCTTCCAACTCTGTTTTGGTTTATCCCCTTCTCTCCCTCCCTACCTCCCCCTCACTGTCGATGGTTTGCATTCCCATAATGGGCTTCACTTGTTAACTATTTGAATGGCTACACTGGTGGTAGTTAAGAGATTTTGGTGGTGGGAAAGTCGTTGAGTTGTTTGTGATCACACTTCTGGGTGTAGGAAAAAAAGAGAGAAAAAAAGAACTGCATTCTGACGAGGCTGTTATGCCACAGTGGTAAGGTCTCTACCCCTGAACCAGGACACCCAAATCCCACCTGCTCCAGAGGTGCACAATGACATCACCAAACAGACTGATTGGCAATTAGTTTTTAAAAAGCTGGATCCTCTTGGCCTTTAACAGGTCTGTGTTGTGGAGGGTTATGCCACTGACAGCCTGCCCCTCTTCTGTGGCTGTATCTGTGCCTGGGGGTGCCAGAGGAGAGAGCAAGCTGTACCACAAATACCCCTGATGCCTTTAGCTAGAGGCACTGAGCGTTTTATCTTCGTTTCCCACTTCATTTTGACTCAGCCCCTTACCTGTCTCTCCCACCTTTTGATGGTTTCCGTCGCCCTTAACGGGTTTTTCATGTAAATTTTTCAGTTGGAAACACGAATGATTTTCCTGGTGGTGGTACAAAAAAATAAGTGCAATGGGTGATGGCGAATTAAAAACAAACATTCAGTTTTGTGTATTTTAGGTTTTAAAACAAAAATAAACTGCATTTCTCTGGCTATTAACAGGTCCAGGCAGCGGGCTGTGGAGGGGGTCATTTCTGCTGACTCTCTACCCGCTTCTGTGGTTAACTTTGTGCCTGGGTGCCATTGGAGAAGAAGCACATGGCGCCCATCAGTGCTCTCGATGTGCCTTTATACAGAGGTGGGCACTGTGGGTGGGGTGGAGTGAATTGTTTTTTAAACAACTATCAGATACTAACACTTAGCTCAGTTGGGAAGTGACCTGCTGACAGGTACATTCGTATAGCACCTTTCCAAGATTTTAGAGCTTCTTAAAGAAAACTCTGTTGCTTTTTTAATATAGAAAAATGGCAACTGGTTTGTGCCAAGTAACCTCCTGCAAACAGGGGAGTGGTGACGGACTGATCAGCAGCCAACCGAGGTCCCTCCTTTGCTGCTCATGTGGTTACAGTAGGACTGGAACCCACAACCTTCTCAGTTCAGGATACCACAGCAGATGCTGACACCAGTGGCTGGTTTGGAGGAGGAGCCCAGGTAGTCTTCAGCACCTTTTGGGTGTTGACTGCAGCCAGACAGCATGCAACTTCATCTGCTATCTGGGCATTTGTGGTTAAATAGGCTGTTCTAGTCATTTGTAAGAAACTGACTCCATGGTAAGAGTCAGGAGAAACAAGCTGAGGGAAAGGGAATCAAACAATTATTGTGTTGGAGTTAGTTTTCCACTAGGTGGTACAAAAACAGAAGTTGCTGGAAAAGCTCAGCAGGTCTGGCAGCATCTGTGAAGAAAAAAAATCAGATTTAACGTTTCGGGTCCAGTGACCCTTCCTAAGAACTGATGTGGCTGGGAAAATGTCGATTTATATGCAGAAAATAGGGACGGAGGGTGGGGTAGTGAGTAAACAGTAGGATAGACCCCGAAGAGAGAGAAGAGCAGTTGGACAGACAAAGGAGTTGGTAACGATTAGGCTGGGAGGGTGAACAGTTGTTAATGGGGACTGTTAGTGACTAACAACAGCGGGTGTGTAATGGCAGGCTATGTGGTAACAAGGCCTGGTGTGTGGGGTAGGGGGCTGGGACATGGGAGAGTTTAGGCCCTAAAATTATTGAACTTGATATTGAGTCTGGACGGCTAAAGGGTCCCCAAGTGGAAAATGAGGTGTTATTCTTTCAGTTGGTGATGAGCGTCACTAGAACACTGCAGTAAGCCTGAGACAGAGATGTTGGCTAGGGAACAGGGTGGTGCGTTAAAGTGGCAGGCAACTGGAAGCTTGGGGTCTTAGCACACGGAACGTAGATGTTCCTAGTCTATGCTTCGTTTCCCCAGTGTAGAGGAGACCACATTGTGAGCAGCGAATGTGGTAGACTAGATCAGAATCTAGTAGACTAGATCAGAAGTGCAGGTGAAGTGTTGCTCACCTGGAAGGTATGTTTGGGCCCTTGGATAGTGGGGAGGGAGGAGGTAAATGGGCAGGTGTTGCACCTTCGCCGGTTACAGGAGAAGGTGCTGTGGGATTGTCGGGGGTGTTGGGGGTGAAGGAAGTGTGGACTAGGGTGTTCCGGAGGGAACAGTCCCTGTGGAAGGCGGACAAGGGAGGGAAGGGGAATATGTGTCTGGTGGTGGAGAGTCGCTGGAGTTGGTGGAAATGGTCTCTGATGATCTTCTGGATGTGAATGCTGGTGGGATGGTAGGTAAGGACAAGGAGAACTGTTGCAGGAAGGAAAGAGGGGGGGATAAGGGAGGAAGTGTGGGAGATGGGTTGGACCCGGTTGAGGGATTTTTTTTCCTTCACAGATGCTGCTAGGCCTGCTGAGCTTTTCCAGCAACTTCTGTTTTTTCCCCTGATTTACAGCATCCACAGTTCTTTTGGTTTCCACCAGGTGGTGCTGTTTGCCTATCTATCAGAATCTGTTGGTTTAGTTTTGAAATTCCTGTTGAAATTGTGCTGAGTTTAATGACATTTGAAACTGATTCAATGACAGGAAATCCAGACAGTGATGCATAAAAGCTCAGTGGGATGTTGGAAAATTGCAGCTTGGTCTTCCCTCTGTTTTCCCCATAAACCACCTTGCTATGACTGATCATAGGCATGGGATTGGGCCATTCAGCCCATTGAGCTGACCCTGCCATTCCGAGGCCATGGCTGATCGTCCGTACCTATGTGGTCTCCATATTGCATCAAGCAATGTGGGGATAATGCATCATCTGGAAATTAGTTGATTGCTGTCTTGAATAGAGTCCATGATCATGCTTTCACAGCCAACTGGTTTTTTCTGATGAAGGGTTTAGGCCCGAAACGTCAAGTTTTCCTGCTCCTATGATGCTGCTTGACCTGCTGTGTTCATCCAGCCCCGTGCTTGTTATCTCGGATTCTCCAGCATCTGCAGTACCTTTTATCTCTGGTGTAGAGATACAGATATTTCCAAAGTGTCACCACTCTCTGACCTAACCAGGTGAGCCCTCTACTCCTAGATCCTTCCATGCAGTGGGGAGAAAACCCCTCTCTGAATCTACCCTAAGACTCTATGTTTCAATAGGATCATCTCTCATTCTTCTAAATTCCAATGATGACAGACCCAACTGACATAAGACAGACCCTCCATATCCGGGATCAGCTGAGTGAACCTTCTATGTACTGCCTCCAATGCCAGTATGTCTTTCATTAGCTGGGGAACGCTTTCCAGTCTTCTGGCACTTTCCTTAAGATTACTACTGGTGCATCCACTATCTGTAGCTACCACATTTGATAATTTAGGATACATCCAACAGGTCCAGGGCATTTAGCAGTCTTTCATCTGATTAATTTCTCTAGTACTTCGTAGTACTGTAGTAGTTATTGTATATATTTCCTCTCCCCCCTTTTTCATTTGGTATTTTTGAAATGCTATTAGTATCTTCTATTGTGAAGACTGATGAAAAGCGTGTCTTTAACTCTGTTGCCATTTCCTGGTTCTCCATGATTGTATCCCCAGTTTCACTCTTTAAGGAGCCTACATTCACTTTGGCTTCTCTTTTTCCTGTTTATATATTTAAAGAAGCTCTTGCTGTTCAACTTGACATTACTTGCCTCTTTCTTCCTTCACACCTGAGCAGGGCTGACAGGTATAGATATTTTATAATGAACATGTTCAGAGATTTTATGAGGCACCCGATGAGTAGGTGGGACTTGCACTTGGGCCTCCTAGTTCAGAGGTTGGAAAGCTACCACTGTGCCACAACAGCCCAAGGCTGACAGGTATAAGTTTGGGTGGGGTTTGTTGGTTTTCTCTGGGTATGATTGGCTAGATGGCTCACTCTTCTCCCCTAACTATCCTGCAATCTCTCTTAGGCAAAACTACAAGGACTATTCCATGGAATCTCGGACGCTCTTCCGAATACATGCTGCTCTTTCCAAACTGAAGGCAGAGAAAGATGAGAATGGGTTTGAAGTGACTGCCCTCTAGAGGTGAACCCAACCCAATGCAAAATGGAGGACTTAATAAACATTAAAAGTGGGTCAATATAGGAAGTGGGTAAAACTAAAACAGAAAAAGGCCAGGAAATACCTGGGGGTTGAATTTTTATGCTGTGAGACATTTGTGAGCTTCGGGGAGCTGGTCTGCCCATACTGAATCTCACACTCATGGCTCAAAGTATTGTCCTACGTCATTTTAATTTGAGGGGAGGAGGTGGAGAGCGTTCCCATGGTGACAAGTCACAATGCCATATTTCAATAGCGATGCAGGGCCCATAGTCCTTCTGACTTCTCTTGGGGCTTAGGATCTTAAAAATACTTCACAGATTGCTCTTATCAACTGGAGAGCATCTCACACATGGAGTGAGAAATGCTTTTTATTAACGTTGAAGTACCAAGATGAGAAAAGGACTCTTGGAAGACATTACAGGAAGAACTGCGTACTTTTCGATTTTTCTTACTGCTCCCTACTTTGCCATGATTAAACTAGGTGTTATTTTTGGAAGCCCCAGAGTTTAGAGGTCACCTTGTTAGCATGACTACATTCATTTAATTGAGAGGGTGTTTTGTAAAACAAAAATGTAGCTTCCTGAGCTAGGTTCTTCCTCAAAGTATTCGGAGATAGAGACAATAAGAAAAATTCCCCTCACAAAAAACGAATATGCATTTAACATGTTACCGAGTTTACACTTTGAATTGAAATAAGGGCAAGCATTGAAATGCATTGATATGGCTTCGCTCTTTTTTTAAAAAAATTTATGGAATGATCAACTTCCCTTCAGTTTTATAAACAAGATTAAATGATTCGGTTCCGGTTGGCGAATGGGATCAGACATGAATACTTTGGACAGGAGACTTGCTGTTTTAAGCTGGAACATGAAACGATTTTCAGGAATGTTCTGATATCCTGTGTTTAGTTGAAGTTGAGTTACCTAGTGGCTACTGCTTGACAGCTCAACTGCTCGGTTTAATGTCTTGTCTTTGGGTTGTGTAATTAAGAATGTAGATTCTGTAGGAGTGGTGGGAGACTTGGAGGATGAGCTAACTATTCCCACAAATAATTATCTTACTGCCCCTGCCTCTTTCAGATCTGTTGCTCTCATTGCCAGCATGCAGTGTTACCATCTGTAGCATGGTCATGTGGAACTTGTCTTGTTGAAAAGAGAGATGTGTTTCCAAAACTTCTTATCTCGCACCCCATCACGACAAACTCAAGAATGCCACATTTTCACACTGAGCCAAGTACATAGGCTGTACTTCCTAGTGAGTGGCTTATTAGGTCAAACAACACGTTCTTTTGGTTGTTCAAAATAGCCGAGTGCAGATTGTACCTGACAGGACTGTGTTTGCCAAGCCCAGAGAAATTGTCAACCATTAATTGTGATTCCATGGTTGGACAGTGCATGTTGATTAATCCCAGGTGTGCTGTTAACTTCACTCAGAACCAACCTAAGAACCAATGGGGAGGTGATGGCCTACTGGTGTTATCGCTGGACTGTTAATCCAGAGACCCAGGTAATGTTCTGGGGATCCCAGGTTTGAATCCTGCCACGGCACATGGTGGAATTCAAATTCTATATAAATATGGAATTAAGAGCCTAATGATAACCGTAAAACCATTACCAATTATTGTGGGAAAAACCTATCTGGTTCACTGATGTCCTTTTAGGGAAGGAAATTGCCATCCTTACCAGTCTGGCCTACATGTGACTTTAGACCTACAGTAGACCTCTGGGCAATTAAGGATGGGCAGTAAATGCTGACCTAGCCAGTGACATCTCTACTTTGTGAATGAATTTTAAAAAAGGATAATCACTAAGCTTGTAATGTGGCTCATTCATGTTTGCGAGGTGTGATGTACATTCAGACACAGGGACTCACTCTCTGTAAACATGTTCAAGCCTTGGGCCTTTGTTGAATTACCTATAGTTTGTGTGTTGCTGTGGCTTCATTCTATTTTCAAACTGCAGAATGATCAACTCTCCTTCAGTTTTAGCAACAGGACTCAGTGATTTAGTTCTACCTGGTGAGTAGGATCAGACATGAATACTTTGGATACAAGACTTGCTGATTAACACAGCATAATAATTCATTCAGGACAATTTTTGTTGATAGTTCTCCATTGCTTCTCCAAGACAACACCTCGGCTAATCATGAGTATACTTGCCAACCAATCAATTCTCTTGTAATAGAAATCATTTTAATTGTTGGAAATTTGGCATAGTTTGCACTTGTCTTGGTGAGTGCAAGATTAAACTCATTGGAAAATATGTCTCTATTCCGCAGCATCACCAACATTGGTATTGTTCCATCATCTGGGACAAGGTCATTCTTCATTTGAGAGCATAGGTGGGCTGGTTGATTGTGGAGAGAATCACAGGGAACCTTAATCCTGTTCTCATTTGATATCAACACAGGATACAGAGGAAGATCGTCATGGGTGGAAACCTGTGCTGATCTTCCCTCTCATGCAGCGATGTCAAGGCCAGTTGTCATGCCTGAGCCTAACCAATGGGGCCCTACCTGCTCTGCAAGAATCCAGTAGGTGGTTGCGGTGCCCAATTGAGAAGTGTCAGTCCCACTGACTGATCCCTGGCACTACGGACAGCAATGGTTGGCTTGCTCGCCGAGCTGATCCTTTAGTTCGAAGACGTTTCGTTACCCTGCTGGGTAACATCATTGATGCAGCCTCCAATGAAGTGCTGTTGTGTTTTCCCACCTGCCATTTAAACCCTTGGGTCCGTTGGATTTAATTACCTCATTTCCAGTTTTCCTTCGCAGTGGTGTATGTATAGGGTCTAGTTCTGTGTGTTTGTTGATGGCCTTCTTGGTGGAGAATCAGGCCTCTAGGAATTCCCGTTCTTCTCTGTTTGGCCTGTCATAGGATCCTGGTGTTATCCCAATCGAACAGGTGGTTCTAATTATCCGCATGAATAGAGATGAGTGAGTATTGGTCGTGTCTTTTTGTCGCTAGTTGGTGTTCATGTATTCTTGTGGCTAATTTTCTTCCTGTCTGTCCAATGTAATGTTTGTCGCAATCCTTGCATGGAATTTTGCATATTATGTTGGGTCTGTGCAGATTGGGTAAGGTCTTTGGTTTGAATTAGCAGTTGGCATAGGGTTGAGGTGGGTTTGTGTGCTACTCTGATGCCCAATGGTCATAGGAGTCTTGTGGTCAGTTCAGAAATGTTCTTGATGTACGGTTGCATTATGTAGCGTGATGGTAGGGCGTGCCGTATGTTCCTATTGTTGTTCATTTAATAGTCATCATTGGATCCAGTTGGTCGGGTCTCTGTTGTCCATAAATACTTGGTGGAGGTACTCTTCCTCTTTTTGGCATAGTTCCGGGTTGCTACAGTGTGTTGTTGCTCGTTTAAATAGTGTTTTCACGCAACTTCGTCTGTGGGTGTTAGGGTGGTTACTGTTGAAATTCAGTACTTGGTCAGTGTGTGTGGCCTTTCTGTGTACCTTCGTCAGGAATTCCCCATTGGCCCTGCATCTACCGTGATGCACGTTGGACAGACAGGAAGAAAATTGGCCACAAGAGTACATGAACACCAACTCTCAACAAAAAGACACGACCAATATTCACTCATCTCCATTCTCACGGATAAGGAGAACCACCAGTTCAATTGGGACAACACCAGGATCCTAGGACAGGCCAAAGAGAGAGAAGCACGGGTATTTCTAGAGGCCTCGTTCTCCACCAAGAAGGCCATCAACAAACACATAGAACTAGACCCTTGATATCCACCACTGCGAAGGAAAACCAGAAATGAGGTAATCAAATCCAACGGACCACAGAGTTTAAATACCAGGTGGGAAAACACAACAGCACTTCATCGGATGCTGCACTGATGTTACCCCGCAGGGTAATGAAACGTCTGCGAACTAATGAAACAGCTCAATGAGCGAAACAACCACAACATCCACAACCCGAGCTACAAATCTACTCAAGGACTATGATAGCAAATCAATTTGCCCTTGTATACCTCTTGTATCTTGGCAGCCAATTTAAAGTCTGACCCAAAAAGATATCATCAGCTAATGGCTCAGTTGTCTGTCATTAATGAGCAACTTTGGGAAGGTCGAGCCACCGGTAACATGACAACCAAATTACTTACAAGATAGCCGAGGCTGTTTGACCCATTGTCGTTCATCCATCCAGAGGATTCCCTGTTCTTCTCCCCACTCTCCCAATTGGCCAAAATATCTCTTCAATGGTTTCTATCTCCATCTTATTCACGAGTCCATACCACAGGCTGACTCCTTGTTCCCAATAACGTGTCCTTAGACTAAAGTGGAGTGGAAGCCACTTGACAATTGTATAAGGCTACTGGAGCACTTTGGTGTACTGCCCAGAACTAACACAGAGTGGGTGTGTTGGTCTGGGGAATGGATAAAGTACACAAATGGTACCAAGGGTAGAGAGTAAGCTTGAACACAGGTAAGCATACGCTGGACTTTAGAAAATTAAAGTGTGATGTGATTAAGGATTTTAATGTTATTTGGTATACGGATTGATCAGGTTATAGGTGCAATTGAGGCATTCAAGAGCATAGTGGTAGATTATTTGGACAGAAATAATGTGCAAGGGTATGGGTAATGATGCTTGTTTGAATAGCACCATGAGCCAAATAGCCGCCTTCATTGCCGAAACACTTCTGTGATAAGGTAGACAGAAAATAGCCAGTCCTCTGGTGTGGAGGGTCCAGAAATCAGAAAGCATGTCTTTGCACAAAGGGGAGTAGAAATCTGGAAGTAAGGTGGATTCATGGTGTTAAGATGCAGAACACTCAACAGTCTCACTGAATGGTAGCATAGGCGTGAGGGGCTGAATAGCCTCCTCTTTTTATGTTTAACCCATATCACCCCTTTGTTTTCCCGCCAACTTAACCTTCAGTCTTAACATCACGGAGTGACCCATTCTGCACTGCCAGCGATAATCACTGGTTATTACACACTGCAAGTCTCCCTCATGACTCAGTTGTGTTCTAACTCTGATTAGGAGCAGGGCAGTGTGGGATCCAAACCCTACCTCACAACATGAAGTTTTAAAACCATTGAAATTAAGCTTTTAGAAATGAATTTCACATTGGAGTCAACTGAAATTTAATCCCGACGTGGAGCAGATATTCCTGTCAAGTTTCCCAGAAAAAAACCGACCCCGGTTTCTCTTTGATTGAATGGATTGGTGACTATTCCTTATGGATGTAGACTGCTGCGTGTTGCTTCTCCTGTGCTCTGTATCCACAGGAGACTCCATAGCCTTAAGTACAGGTTCAGGAAATCTTACTGTTATAAAGTTCTTGCTGCGATGGTGCAAAGGCAAGAACTGGTATAACATCGCACCAACCTATGGGCATGAATTACAATAGGTAAAGGCAATGAGTATTTTGGTTGCAGGAATGGCTAATGGCACTGCCATCACTTGACCTTGCTCCTGTTCTACCTCCCTCAGCTTGACAGTGCCTGTAGCTATCACAACCTGAACCGTCCAAGGGCCAAGTGCTCCTGACTCTATTTATAGCCAGGCATCTGACACCTTCTAAGGGCATCAATGTTGCAGTTGGTAGTGTACCTGCCTCTGATCTGTGGCTTCTGGCTTCACATCCTGCTACCAGGATGTCCAAGAAGGGTATGTTTCTCTAACACGTCCCAACATGCCCAGGCAGTGAAAGCAGGTGAAATTCCTGGTTGGCCATGCGATGGTAAGAAATTACAGCCTCCATCACGATGCATAGCTCCACACAACATCCTGCCAGTAAATATGTATGTTACTACAGCAACTGGGACATCGCGAATGGATTGTCACCCACCAGCACCACTCAACAGAGTGTGGATATTTGCAACAGTGCATCAATCAGCCATTCCCAAATTTAAATAAAGGGGCCAAGTATTTTCATATAAATTCCCTGCAACTCCTCAGACTAGAGTCATGCTCTCTACTAGTCCTTGAAATTCACTTTCAGATAGTTTTGCCCTGATTATCTTAGTTATTCCCAAATTGTAACCACAAAAAGTATTATTTATTTTAGAAGTAATTTTTTCCACTTCTCACTGGAGATGCAAGTAGTTGGGATTACGTTGCTTTCCATGTGACTTAATGCACGATTCCGAATCTCTACCAAGCCTGGTTAAAAAGTGTCAGTTTAGGCACACTGCCCTTTTAGTAGTGATCCAAAGATTCTGGCACGGGTATTGTTGTGTTAATGCAGGGCTTTTGCTTAAATCAAGAAAAGTAATTTTGCAGCAACAAGGTGGGGTGCAGTAATCATCCGACACAACTGCACCCTAAGCAGCTTGCAGGATCTTAAGCACAAACACATCTGTACTCTAGTGGGCTGTCAGCCTGAGGCCATCGTTGACTCTGGTTTGCCCAGTCTTTAGGAGCCTGCACAAAACACTTCAAATAAAATGAAATCATTTTATTTAATGTGACAAGTAGAATGAGTACAAATTCACAAGTGATTTACTTAAATGCTATGTGTACTAAGTACAAGGACTTTATGCAGAATTATTCCAAAAAAATTAAAATCATTTTAATTTATGTCAATTAACTATCAGAATAAAATGGAAATTTAGTTAAACCTCTTGTTGGATTCTGTCTTTGAAGACTGTTTTACCATAGACATCTGTGGTGGTTTAGCAGTAGACTACAGGTTGCAATCCCACCATAGCAAGGCATGCAGTCTGGTTATAACCTCTTCCATCGGGCAAAAGGTACAAAAAGCTTAAACACACGCACCAACAGGTTCAATAACAGCTTTTTCCCTGCTGTTATCAGACTGCTGAATGGACCTCTCTAATTTCAAATCTAATGTCGATCTTGCTCTTTGCGCACTTTCGCTGCAGTTGTAACATTGTATTCCTCACTTTGTTCTATTGCCCCAATGGACTTTACATGGTTATGATCTGCCTGTCCTAAACACAAAACAAAACTTTTCATTGTACCCAGGTACATGTGACAATAATAAATCAAATCAAAAATTCCAGAAATAGTTTGGAAAATTAAGGGCCAGTGCTACACAGTGACCAAGATGATCATAGATTGCCAATAAAAGACCAACCAGTTCCACAAGGGAATGGAGTCTGCTGTCTTCATGGGGTTCAAGCTCGCAAGACTCCAATGTTAGATGGTTAATTCTTTAATAGTTTAAGATCACTCGACAGTCACTCCTACAAATAAAATGAAGATGTAAAGACAGCAGCCTCCAAATGTCATAGAATACCGGCAATAAATGTGACCTTGTTAATGATCGAGGGCAAATAAAAATTTTATAGATGACTTGGGGTCACTCAGAATGGAATATTTTAAACACATTAAATTTGCCATGTTTCATTAAGTCTGTTCAGTCAGTTTAATGAATTTTAGCAGTCTGTCAAGTCCTAGCAATGTAAATGAGCAGTTTAAGAGGTGCCTGCTGCTACCTCACTCCCAGAAGTCTCCTTTCGTCTTTTCATCAATTTATGCTTCTTCTTCTCCTCCTTCTCCAACTCCTTCACCATCTCCTGAAACTTGGAGCTCCGTGGGTCGATGCTGTAGCCAAAGCGTTCCCTAGCCTCCGAAAGCAGACGCTCCCGCCTGGCCTTCTCCTCCCTCTGCTTGATCTTCAGCTCGCGTTTCTCTCTCCGCCAGTCTTCAACCATCTTGGGCATCTTGGCCATGTTGGCCGCAATCAGCTTCCGCCTGGAAATAGCAGACAGGAAGAGAAGACACGTCAATGCGGTCACTTTTCCAAAAATCTCCAGGTCTGCTCACCTCCCTGACAAATCAAATTGATACACAACTTGCTCCTGTCCAAAAAACTCCTTGTCAAACTTTTTCTGCTTACTCCCTGCGAAATGCTTAAATTTTTAAATCTTTATTCTTGACTGTCTCTGTGGTCTCAACCCAACTCAATCTCACTAACCTGCTGTAGTATCTCTGTGCAGCCTCTTTTTCTCTCCCCTGTTGAAATCAGTTATGTTTACCTGGAATTTCTCCCCTGAACCGCTCCAGCTTGCTTACTTACTTTCTCTCTCTCTTTCTTCCTTTCAGATGCTATAGTACTTATAACTTGCAGTTATTCCCCTGAGTGACGCAGTGTCAAGTATTCTGAAACAAGAACAGAAATTGTTGGAGAAACTCAGCTAGTCAGGCAGCATTTGTGAACAGAAAAACACAGTTAACATTTCGAGGCTAGTGACTATTCAGCAGAATTGAGTTTCTGTTGAGTTTCTCCAGCATTTCCATTTTTGTTTCAGTTTCCAGCATCTGCAGGTCTTTGTTTGATTTTGGTGTCCACTATTGTTTGCTAAGTGTTCCTGTGAAGTACCTATGGAATTGTTCGCTATATTAAAGCAGCTATGTAAATATAACTTTTCTTCTTGTAGATTTCATACATCTAACTCTTCGGATAGAAGCAGCAGCTCATTGCCTGTGCAGCGTTAATGATGACCTTGCCTGAGCTTTTGTGCAGTCACAAATTTAATATAAGCATTCTGCAAACCCAATGCACAGGAGCTCACAGGTTCCAACCAAAATAAGGCACAATAGTGAAAAACACTTGCTAGAGGAGAGTCCAGCAGAATCCAGCAATGCAGGAGAAGGCTTTTCAGCTCATTGTACTGCCTGCTGGTTCTTTGAAAGAAGTGTGCATTTCAACCGTCTTCTCTGTTTTTTCTCCATACCCATGCACACGTTTTTCCTTTACAAATACTTATAAGTCATAAGATGTAAGAGCAGAAATAGGCCATTTAGCCCATCAAGTCTGCTCTGTCATTTTTTTCTCTTTGAGATCATGGCTGATCTGATAAGCCTTAACTCCACTTTCCTGCCTTTTCCCCACGACCCTTGATTCCCTCGCTGATTAAACGTCTGCCTAGCCCAGCTTTGAAAATGCTTAAAGACCCAGCCTCAACAGTCTTCTGTGATAAAGAATTCCACAGATTCACTACCCTCAGAAAAAAAAATCCACATTTCTGTCTTAAATGGGTAACCCCATGCGCTGAGCTGATGCCCTCTGGTCCTAGATTCTTCCACAAGGGGAAACCTCTCCATACCTACTCTGTCACACCCCCAAGAATCTTGTGTATTGAAATAAGGTCTCCCCTCAATCTCCTAAACTCCAACAAGTACAGACCCAATTTACTCAAAGACAAAAATAGAAATTGCTGGAAAAGCTCAGCAGGTCTAGCAGCATCTGTGGAGAGAAATGAGGGTTAACATTTAGGGTTGAGTGAGCCTTCCTCAGAACTACCAATCTACTTAACCTTACCTCATAAGAAAATCCTTCCATATCCAGGGTTTGTCTTGTCAATTTTCTCTGGGTGACCTCAAATGCTGAAATGTCTTCCCTTTGATATTTTCTGTTCACAATATTCTAGCTAGTGCCTTATTTAGTTTTAGCAAGATCTCCCAATTATCTATCCCATCTTCTAAGTTCCAAGGCCAATTCCAACACTTAGATTCCAGATTGCAGCAACCTAAACTGCACAAAAAAGAAATTAAAAACTGTTTTGCCTTCTCTCAGATTCTTTTCCTAGTTATCGTAATTTGTGACAACAGTGTTTGAAAAGTTTGAAAAGTTAAAGAGGTGGAAGTCTTTGTAGCTTTGGTTCTAAAAATAACTTAAAACCAGCACATTAGTGTGGTTAATACATACTCCAAAGCTGCAAACCTTTGAACAGAGGTCAGTAAGGGGAAGATCTGAAGCACCGAGGTAGCCATAAACCACACAGCAGTTTCTCGCCTTTGATTTTATTAATTACCATGATCTACATTTTCACACCTGCTGTTAGAACCTGTATTAGCACCTCATTCAAGCAGTTGTCAAGGAATGAGGTCATTATTGCAATTTACATCCTGCACTTGGCACTTCCCACAATTGAGTACACAAAAGGCCACATTCCTGTGAGAGCTTGGTTGCACAGCCTCAGTGGGTTTCTCCCTTCTAGCTGGTTGGGGCAACACTGGGCTTATGGTATATCAGTGAATCACAGAAATCCTACAGTGGAGATAGAGGCCATTCAGTCTGCACTGATGCTCGTAAGAGCATCCCTCCGAGTGCCCCCCCACCACCCCATCCCTTTAATCCTGCATTTAGCATAGCTAGTCCACCTAACCTGTAGGAAGAAACTGCAGCACCTGGAGGAAACGCTATTCAGAACGTACAAATGCCACACAGTCATGAGACTGGAATCAAACTTGGGTCCCTGGCGCTGTGTGGCAGCAGTGAACGACCATTCCACTTGAGTGTCTCTTTACTACCTCCCTCTCTCACAATGACCGTCATAACATCATCTTCCTTGATATACAAGTATTCATTTCATACCTCAGCTGTCTCCTGCCTCCATGCATAAGCCCATCTGTTTTTGTCTCTATTATGCCCAAATTGTTTAATTATTTATATAATCCTCTTCCTGTTTTTTGTAACTCCCACTTAGTGTGAAACGAAGGAAACTAGTGCACACAAACGCTGCTGCCTCAGAATCCAAACTCTACATGCATCAGTTTCAGTGCTTTTCCAGTGGACAACACAGCAACCTGCAGGACTGTATCTTAAAATTGAGTGATTTCCTGCTGGTTTTCTGCTTAAACAGACGACAGAGTTGATCTTCTGCCTCTGTGGAATGCAAATCAAGAATTGACTGGCATAGCAACACCAGATCAGCTCGCCTGTATATCCAACCCCAAATAATGCTCAGACATTGCTGTCTCTCCTCCTCCTGTTTCATTGTGTCTACTGGACTATACCACAGACACCAACTCACAAATGACCCAAAAGGCCTTCACACCCTCAACTCAAGGATCCTCCTTCCACCTTTCCCTATCATCTCTTTCTCATACAACCCCAATCCCAGGTTTCTCTCTCTGATCATAAGAGAGCCTCCTCAGCCCTTCAAGTCGGCTCTACTACCCGATAACGGTAGACCTGGTTGTGGCCTCAGCTCCACTTTCCTGCTTGTCCCACCCCATAACCATGTTGGCACAGACTTGATGGGCCTGAATGTCCTGTATGAATCTATAATCCTTGCCTCCCTTGTCGATCAGAAATTTGTCCAACTCAGCCTTGAACATACAACCCTACATATTCTAGGCCCCTTCTGGAGTACTGTGTCCAGTTCTGGTCAAAACTGGAGAGGGTTCAGAAAAGATTTACCAGTATGTTGCTGGGAATGTTGGGGTTTGAGTTATGAAGAGAGGCTGGATAAGCTGGGACTTCTTTCACTGGAGCGTAGGAGTTAGAGGGGTAACCTTATAGAGGTTTATATAATCATGAGGAATATAGATAAGGTGAATGCCAAGGGTGAGGGATTTCAAGACTAGGGGCATACTTTTAAGGTGACAGGAGAAAGATTTTAAAAAGACATGAGAGGCCATTTTTGTTTTAACACAGAGAGTGGTTCATGTGTGAAATGAACTTCCAGAAGAAATGGCAGATGTAGGTACAGTTACAATGTTTAAAAGACATATAGATAAGCACACAAACAGGAAATGGTTGGAGGGATATGGGGCAAGTGCAGGCAGATGGGACTAGTTTAGTTTGGGATTAAGGTCAGCATGGATTGGTTGGACCAAAGGGTCTGTTTCCATGCTGTATGACTATGACCCAGCCTTCACAGCTCACTGAGGAGGAGAATTTCATACGAGCGTCGGCTGGCAGGAGAAGTTCCTTCTCACCTCTGCCTAAAAATGAGGTAGGCATTATTTCCAAGCCATGGTTCCTATTTGTCGGATTACACCACAAGTGGAAACAACCTGTTAGCATTGACTTTGTCAAACCCCCTCAAAAATCACATATGTTTCTGCAAGATTCCTGCCCGCCCCACTTGCATTCTTAAAGGATATGAAAGGGTGGATGTAGATGTTTCCTCTGGTTGGCAAGTTTAAAACCATGGATGTAATTTCAGAATGACGGGCAGGCCATTTAAGATCGAGATGAGGAATTTCTATATCCTTTGTCTAGTTCTTCCCTCACTCTTGCTCTCTTCCTCTTTAGATTCCCTCATTTCCAGAGAACACCTCTGACTATCTCCCATGATCTGTTCCATCAAATCCCCCTCAATCCCATTCCATTGCCAGTCATGGCTCAGAGGGCAGCATTGTTGCCCAAAACACAAATCCCATTCAAGAGGCCTGACCTGACACACTGCAGTACTGAAGGAATGCCACAGTGTCAAATGGTTCCTTCTTTGGAAGAAAAACCAAACCAATACTCAGTATGGGGAATCAAAAGATCCGCTGAGAGAAGCCAACACCTGGAGCATTATGTACAGTTTTGGTCTCCTTATCCAAGGAGGGATATACCGTACTTGCCATAAATGGATTTCAATGGGGCTTCACCAGATTAATCTCTGGGATGGTAGGATTGTTTTATGAGAAAAGATTGAGGAAAGTGGGTCTGTAATCTCAAGAATTTCAAAGAATGAGAACTGACCTCATCGAAATTTATAGGCAGTGAGTTCCAGATTCCCATCACCCTCAGTGAATATTTTGCCTTTAAAACACCTGTGCCATGCCTTACCTTAAATCTATGCTCCTTGTCATTGATCCCTTAGTCAAGGGGCTAGATTAATTTAGGATATCTGGTTGGCATAGACAAGTTGGACCGAATGTTTCCGTGCATACATGCTGTTTAAAGGGCAGGAAGGGCACTTCCAAGGTACTGAACAGAAGCTAGTCAAGGACGCGCCAGGCGCCACAGAAATGTAACTGCGTCCTTCCACTCCCCGACTCTCACCTCTCCCGTTCCTTCTTCTCCCGCTCCAGCTCCTTGGCGCGGAGGTTGCTCAACATCTGCTGCAAGCTGGGCTCCCACTCGGCCTGGTGCTGGGCCAGCAGCGCGGCCTCGGGCCACAGGGAGGCGGCCGACACGCCGGACACGCTGCCCCAGCGGCCGTAACGTTTCCGCTCGGCCCGCGCCCCCCGCTGCCACTCGGGGCTCCCGGCATGCGGCAAGTAGAAGCCACTGAGGTCCAGACCCAAGCGTCGAGCGTTGTAAGATGCCCGGACGGTGAGGAGCGGTTCCGGAGGCCGCAGGCCGGCCATAGCCACACGAAGCGAGAGGCCGCGCAAAATGGGCGCCGCCATCTTGGACCTTGGTCTTTGCCCGTGGCAGGCGCCTACCCAAATGCCTGTTGAAAAATTTTTTTTAAAGTTAAGTTTTCAAGCACATTCTTCTTGCTGTCCCACAAGGCCATACTCAACTGTGTTGAAATTCAGTGTATTCGCTGCACACATTTTCGTCTCCTCTATATTGAAGACTGGATGATTACTTTGAAGAACACCTATCAGCTTCCAGTTGTCTGTCACTTCATCGCTCCACCGTGTTTCATGGCCAAAATTTGTGTCCTGGGCCCTGTTGCAGTGCTTAAGCTGGAAGAACATTATCTTATTTTCTGCGCGGGAACCCTGCAGCCTTCAGCACTCAATATTTAGCTCAAAAATTTAAGGGTCTGAAGAATTCGTTCAAAGTCGTTGACCCAACCCCACACCACAAGCCCTGTCATTGACATAGGCTGTATTCAGCGCGCCAACCAAATTTCATTATCAGCCTTTCTTTCTCTCCTCTATCATCCATCCATTTGTCTGGCTAACTGTTGTTCTCGCTCTTTGAACTCCATCTCCATCCAACTGCTCACCCTTCTCACCCCACCCCACCTTCAGAATATAAATGCAATCTTTTCCTTGCTACAATCAGTTCTGAAGGAAAGTCATTGAATTCAAAATGTTAACTCTACTTTCTTACCACAGATGCTGCCAGACCTGCTGAATTCCTTGAGAAATTTGTGTTTGTGTTGCAGCACTGGTCACCACGCGAGAGAGGGCACAGAGTAACAAGAAAAAAAAAACTACAGATGCTGGAAATCTGAAATGAAAATAGAAAGTAGTGGAGTAACTCAGCAGGTCTGGTAACATTTATGGAGAGAGGGAAAAGAAACCTTTCCCTTACTTTGCTAACTCACATTTATAATTGCAGGCACAGATGCTGCCGGGTGCAAACAAGATTCACCAGGATGCTGCTGGGTCTGAAGTGATTCAGCTATGAAGGACAGCTGGATAGACTGGGAGAAAGACAGAAAACATTAGAGAAATTCTGCAGGTCTGTGGTGAGAGTAACAGAGTTAATGTTTTGAGTCTTGTGACCCTTCTAGATAGGCTGGGGTTGTTTTCCTTAGAGTAAAGAAGCCTGAGAGGGGACTTGATTGAGGTATACAAAGTCCTAGCAGACATAGTTAGAGTAAATAGGAAGAAATGGTTTCCCTTTAGTAGAAGAGTCAATATCCAGGGGCACAGTCTTAAAGTAAGAAGCAGAAGATTTAGAGGGGATTTGAGGAAAACTTTTTTCACCCAGAGGTTGGTGGGTACCTGGAACTCACTGTCTGAAAGGATGGTGGAGGCCTGAGCCCTCAAGGCATTTAGGAATTGTTTAGATGAACATTGAAATATCATAGCATCAAAGTTACGAGCCAATTTCTGGAACATTAGATTAGAATAGATAGATGTTTGAAGAGCACGGACATGATAGGCCAAAAGGCCTCCTTCCGTGCTGAAAAAACTCTTATGACTCTGAGAGAGAGGACAAAAAAAACTGTGTTTCAAGGAATGTGTCAATAGAACATGTCTTCTCAACCCTGGGATGAAAGGTACTGCAGATGCTGGAGAATCCAAGATAACAAGGTGTGGGGCTGGATGAACACAGCAGGCCAAGCAGCATCATAGGAGCAGGAAAGCTTGACGTTTCGGGCCCGAAACGTCAAGCT
>JAHRHZ010000086.1:10586020-10723461 GCA_024137785.1 Ginglymostoma cirratum | reverse complement strand
ACCCTCTTCCCCTCCCCCATTTCTGATGAAGGGTCTAGGCCTGAAACGTCAAGCTTTCCTGCTCCTATGATGCTGCTTGGCCTGCTGTGTTCATCCAGCCCCACACCTTGTTATCTCATGTCTTCTCAACCCTTTTACAATACAAGTATCTAACTTTGGTCATTTGGAATTGCACAGAACTTGAGTATTACACACAAAAAGTAGGAGATATGTTGTCAAAATGTTTTGCCATGCACTCATCAGGATAATTTGCAAGAAATACTAATTCAAGGGGAAAGTAGTTTTCACTTTAGAATTGCAGAAGGTTACAGTGAAGGCTACTCAGCTCATTGCATCTGTACTGTTTCTCAAAATAGGTATCATGACTTAATGCCTGCCTTTTCCCCCTATGCTTGTGTATTGTTTCCATTCAAATCATCCAGTGCCCTCTTGAATTCTCCAGTTTGCTCTGCCTCACCACACCTACAGGCAGTTCATTCTAGGCAAAAAAAACACTTGTTTAAAAAATGTTTTTTAACACTGCATTTGCTGGCTTTCCAAAACACTTTAAATCTGTGCCTTCTTGTTCTCGATCCTTCACATTGTTATTCTTGTAAATTGTCCTGTTGAATGCAAGATCAAGCTTTGTCAAAATGTGTTTTTAGCAATATCTAGTTTTCTTACTATCAATGTGGTCTCAGAACTTGCATTTACAGCACTGTCTTCAATCTCAGGACATCCAAAGTGCATGTGATAGGAAACACTGAGGCCAATTTGCATTGTACAAATTGCAATGTGATAATGACCTAATCATCTTCTTTCAAGGGATTTTGGTTGATATGCATCAGGCCACATTGAGTTAACACCTCTGCTCTTCTTTGAAATGGTGGCTGTGGTATTTTTCACATCCACCTGAGAGGGCAAATGGAGTTTTGATTTAACATCACATCGAAAACACAGCACCACGACCACCACCACCAACAGTTTTCCTCCAGTACTGCATCAGGCTGTCATCCTAGATGGTTGTGCATGAGATTCTGAAGTGGGGCTTCAACTCACAAACTCATTTTTTACATTTGGTAAAATTGTGATTGTGCGAGACATTGTCCATATTATCTACTGCTTACCATATTCTTGAATTATTGAAGATGTTGTTATTGTAAGAAACACAGCAGTTAGTACACAGCAGGCTGCCAGATAAAACGAAAAGGATCAATTAACCCTGCATTTTAGCTATTCTGTGAGGAGAAAATATTGGCCAAGACACTCCCCTGTTGCATTGTAGAATGGTGCATTGTAAATCTTTTACATTCATCCAGGGAGGAGCTCCATTTAACGTCTCATCTGAAAAGCAGCACCTACCCCAGCATTACTTTGCACAGACCCCATCTCTGGAAGGGGTCTTAAAATGTGACTTTGAAGCAAGAGTGCTGCATCAGATATTCCTAAGGTGCAGAATTCAAAGACTCTAATATGCAGAATCTCCTTGCTTTCAACATGAAGATTGATAAAGGAATGTTTACATCAAATGGAAGCTTTACAAAAGAACAATTTTTAAGGGGCCCTACAGGACATAGCACATTTCATTGTGGTCCGTCGTAAACCACTTGTCAAGAAATTATGTTTTCTGGAGAACTCATTACCAAAGTTAGCACATACCCCTAAATCTCGTCTTGAATGGTTTGGCTTATTGATCTGACAACCTCATTTTCTGTTTGGTGGGAACTCCTTTCAGTTTCAGCAACCCTTTCTCTAACACGGAAACTCAAACTTCTGTCTTTTCACTTGGGATTTAACATCTGAAAGCAAAAAGGTGTTTCCAGATTGGCAGGAATCCTCACTGTGGGACCACCTTGGTGGAAAACAGGATATCATCCTCAATTCTGGTGGTTGCTGCTAAGCAAACTCCACACAGTAAATATTAGATTGAAGTACAGAATCCTGGAATATATGAAATCAGGATGTGAGATATAAGGCTAAGTTATTGTTGCAGGAATAAAAACAGAAACTGTTGGAGAAACTCAATGGATGTTGAGTCCCTCTGATGACAGGAAGCACAGGAAATGTTTTGAGTCCAATATGACTCAGAATATGAACAGTCTTATTGGACTCAAAATGCTAACTGTTTCTCTCTCCACAAATGCTGCCAGACCTGCTGAGTTTCTCCTACACTTTTTTTCCCCAGAACCTCAGTATTTCCTTTATATTTTAAGGTTACCGAAGTTTGACAAGATAAGCTGGTTTCTGCTGGGAAATTTAGTCTGACCTTTCCAATGTATTCCCCCAATTGCTATGAATTCCCAATATTGCTCTTGTGTGTATTACTGTACATATAGAAGGCATGAGTTAATGTAACGGGTCATTATCTGCTTTCATTCTCACAGCATACAGACATGCTGTCCGTAGTGCACGCACATAATCTCTAGTGCACATAGACACACTACTTCTAGTGCACATAGACACACCACCCCAAATGCACAGACATCACCCCTAGCACAAACACACCATCCCTACTACACACATATCACAAGTGCACATAGACACACTGCCCCAACTAGTGCCCACAAACACAACCACCTAGTTCACCTACACCATCCCTAGTGCAGTCGCACTTGCTCTAGTGCTCACTAATGCCCCACCTCTAGTGCACACAGACACAGCTGGTATGTGATGCAGAGCGATGCCAACAGCATGCGTTCAGTTCCCACACCAGGTGAGGTTAACTTCTCAACCTCTCCCCTCGCCTGAGGTGTGGTGACCCTCAGGTCAAAACACCAGCAGTCGTCTCTCTCTAATGGGAGAGCAGCCCTATGATCCTCTGAACTAAGGCGACTTTATTTTTATTACAGACATGCCAAGCCTCGTGCACACAGACCACCACAAGTGCACACATATCATCTTGAGTGCACATACCACCTTTAGTCCACACACACCATTTCTAGTTTGCACAGACTCACAAAGTCTAATCACTATCAGGATTGCATATAGTCATTTCCATGGATCCTTTTCCTTGTTTAAATTTCCCCTTATTACACCTATCCCCATTGAGTGTGTTGGAGAGGCTGCAGAAAACTGTACCATCAGTGACAGGGGCACATTCTATGCCCACTGGCACAGACATAACTTTTGACAAAAGGATTCCTTGCCTGAGTTCCTAACTCTGTGGTTTCTTGTCTCTTGTTTTGAAGGCCAGGGGCAAATGGCAGTCATCAAGAGGAAATGGCAGAATATCATCACTTACAAAGAGACTTTGGAAATATAACAATTTACATGGAGCAGGGGAGGTGTTGGCAATAATAACTCAGAAACTGGCTACAGTTCTGGGACAGAGTATGAATCCCATCATTGCAACATATTAATTCAAACATTAAAAATGAAATCTGTAAATAATGACAATCATCAAAGCACTTTCCAGTGTTGTAAAAACTCACCTGGTTCACTAATGTCCTTTGGGGAAGGAAACCTGCCATCCTTACATGACTCCAGGACCACAGCAATGCAGTTGACTCTTGACTGCCCTCTGGGCAAATTATGGATAGGCAATAAATGCTGGCCTGGCCAGCAATGCCCACATCTTGTGCACAAATTTAAGATCTATTTTGAGGTTGGTTGACTCGCCAAGCTGTTTTGTTGTTCCGCAGACGTTTCATTACCGTGCTGGGTAACATCCTCAGTGCAGCCTCTGATGAAGCTTCATCAGAGGCTGCACTGAGGATGTTACCCAGCACGGTAACGAAATGTCTGCGGAACAACAAAACAGCTCAGGAGGCAACCAACCTCAACACCAAGAACCCGAGCTACAGATCTACTCCAAAACCTTAGAGACCTATGGGCACAACACGCTCAAACTGGCAAGGAAAGCTTCATTAGAGGCTGCACTGAGAATGTTACCCAACATGGTAACGAAACGTCTGCGAACAACAAAACAGCTCGGCGGGCGAGCCAACCAACCTCAACACCCACAACGCGAGCTACAGATCTACTCCAAAACCTTAAGATGTATTTATCACACATTTGATGTAATAAAACATACCCGAGGCATTATCAATGGAAGTTAATCACTGAAGGAGCTATTAGGAAAGGGGACTGAAAACCTGGTTAAAGTAATAGGTTTTAAGAAGCCTCTCGAAGTAGGAGAGAGAGGTTCAGGGAGGAAATTCCAGAGCTGAAGAAGGCCCATGCATGGCTGTCTGCAGTAGAATGTTTAACATTGAAGATGGTTACAAAGCTTAAACTGGAGGCTTGTGGGAGCTGGAGAAGGTGGAGTATGGCCATGGCGGAATTTGGAACCAAGTCCCAGCCAAGTGAGTCATCAAGGACAGAGAAATGATGAATGAAAATGCAAGCAAATGGGACTAGTTTAGTTTGGGAAACTTGGTTGGCATTGACGAGTTGGACCAAAGGTTCTGTTTCTGTGCTGTATGACTCTATGATTTGGCATGCTTGCGGGGCAGCTGAGTTTTGGATAATATCAAGTGTATGTAAAGTGCAAGGTGTGAGATCCAAAGGAAAATGAAAGGAGGATCTTGATGCTTGCCAACAATTTGTGGGTACTTGTAGCTAAAAATCTGTGCCAGAATATGAGCCAAGATAAGTTTTATATTTAGTTGTTAGTAATATCTGCAAATAGATTTCGCTTTGTGCTATTGCTAATACACAAATCCGCTTGCCTTGCCTATCATACGTGTCTTCAGTGCAACTTCAAACAACAGGTGTTAGCACCGAATTCTTAAAGATTGTTCCACCCTCTTCCCCTCAGTGATTTATTGATTCAATAAAAGGGTGTGAGAATATAGCTTCCTGTTGTAAGCTCTCCAGCGGGGAAAACCAGCAACTTATAAAGAGCCAGGTAAGAAGGAAAGATGATCCAAAATTGACTGCAAGGCCTCATTATTACGGCCTTGAACTGAATTTTTATTTATTGAAAAACGCAGGAGTCCTGTGAAATGTTAGCTTTTCAGACTGAGCTGATCTTGAGTCTCTTCCTCACAGCTACAGGCCTCAGGTTTCTTCCAGCACAAGGTGACAGTGAAGAAGCAATGTCTTCAGGTGATTCTCTCTTGGGGAGCAGCGAGCTGGAGCTTGGGGAAATCCCCAAAAGGTTTCGTGCGGGATTCTCCTCGAGCCAGAGACCCCGTCTTTCAGTCCCGCGTCTGTGGTCGACATTTGTGGGGCTGCAGAGCAAGCGAGCGGGCTCAGGTGCCGACCTCCCTTCCCGGAGGCTGGGATTCCCAATAGAGCAGCGCCCGACCGGTGGCTCCTGGAGGAATCGCGGGCCGGAGGCCGCGCAGGAGGTGTCGGGGTGGCGAGTCCCATTTCCGGCGTTGTCGGGGGAGCGGGTGCCATCACTGGCTCTGACGGGGCCCGATCGCAAGAGAGCGGGCAGCTTTCAAATCCGCAAGATGAGAGGCTACGGTGTGTGGGGCACGGTACCGGCGGATACCCGTTTTCGGGCGGGTCCGCAGAAACGGCGCCCTCCATCGAAGAAGAACACCCCCCGCCTTCGGCCGAGTGTGGACGACGCCTCAAAAAGGCGGGAACAGTCGCTGGCACGCGACTGGCTTGGCAGCTCAAACCCAACGGACAAACCGTCAACAGCAGCCGCGCTCCCTCGGAACAACAACAACGATGATGATGGGGAAAGCAGACAGAGAAGTGCCGAGGAGGCTTGGAGGAGATTGATTGCTAAAGGGAGGGGAGTCACTGAGGAGATTGTCCTTCCGCTGTCCGAGCGGGAAACCACCGGGTCAAGCTGCAGAGCTGTACCTTTTACCCAGGTGAGTGAACGAGAAACTGGACCCAATGCCCGATCGATGTGCAGGCAGATGGGAATTAGTTTAGAATGGCAGCATGGTCGGCACAGACAGGGTGGGCCGAATGGCCTGTTCCTTTGCTGTACTGTTCTTTGTACTCTCTCTCTCTTAAATTGTAATATATGACAGAACCGAAAACATTGCTGAAGAAACTCAGCAAGTTCTGGCAGCATCTGTGGAGATGCAGAGAAAACGGATTTAACGTCTCAATTCTTCAGAACTTACTGAACTCAAAACTTTAGCGAGATCTGGCAGCACCTGTGCAGAGAGAGAGAGGTTTCGAATCCATTGACCTTTCTTCAGAACTTACTGGACTCCAAAACATTACCTTTTGCTTTCTTCCTTCACAGGACCTTGCTGAGTTTCTCCAGCACGTTGTCTTTTTGTTTCAGGTTTCCAGCCTCCACAGTACTTTGCTTTAGTTTAGTGCTCCCGTTGGCGTACGTATAGAGTGGAGAGAAGTGAAACATGGAATACATTCACTGACCTAGCCACGACTGCACTCTGGGGAAGAGAATTCCACAGTTTAATGATCATCTGGGAGAAGAAATTCTTCCTCATCTCTGCCTTAAATGGGCGACCCTTTAACTTGAAACTGTGGTCCCTAGTTCTAGGCTCTCCCATGATTAACTGCTTAATAGCCGGACTTAAATGCTAACCACTGATTAAAACACTTTAAAATCTATAATCCTTTGGGGCAGTCTTTATAGACTTTCCGTACTGGAAGTGCAAAGTGGGTTCACCGGATAGATTTCGGGGCTGTCCTTTGAGGAGAGATTGAGGAGACTGGGCCTGTGTTCTCCAGAAGAGAAGTGATCTCACAAACTTACAAAATTCTTGATTTGTCTAGAGAAGGAAAATAGTTCTCCTGGTTGCAAGGTCTAGAACCATGGGACATAGTCTCAGAATAAGGGGGAGGCCATTTAAGACTGAGATAAGGTTGAATTTCTTCACTCAAGGTGGTGAATCTTTGCGTATCTCTACCTCTTTGGATGATCAGTCATTGGAAATATTGAAGACAGAGATTGAGAGATTTCTAGATATTAATGACATCAGAGAATATGGGGATGGCACAGGGAAATGCCATTGAAGTAGATGATCAGCTATGATCCAGAATCGTGGAGCAGGTACAAGGGGCTGAATGGCCTACTCCTGTTGTTATGTTACCATGGAGACAAGGGAGAGAAGTACTGGAGAGATGCAAAAGGCCAGAGGACTGCAGAGATTTCAGAGGATTGTTGCGCTGCAGGAGGTTTCATCTACAGGAAAGGGAAATAAAGCAGCCAAGGAAATGCGAGTGGAGATGATTTTAAATACTTTTACAAAGAATGAATTGCCCTAAATAGATTTTGCCATCTGCAGTGACCCTGCACACAAATTAGTCTGTTGCGCTCATTATGATGTCTTCCGCTAGTCCTGACCTCAATCAGTGGGCATCGGCTCTGAATTCTTAACAATGTCTCAAAAGTGCATGTTGGTTGTGTTGCTAATGCATACATTTCACCCAATGCATCATGCCAGAAACACACATGGTACTTTTTCAGACCCTCTCTCACACTCCAAATAAAGAGAATTACTGGGCAATGTCGTAGCGATGGTTGGAATCGAGAAGGAGGCCAATTAGCCCATTGTGTCCATGCTGGCTCTCTTCATTCAATGCACTTTCATTTTTGTTGTCAGAGGGAATGTTCCTGACCTCTGACATTGGCTGTTCATGTCAGCTCTTGCAGTTAATCTTAAAATCGAAACTGAGAACACAAAGCCCTTCTCTCCACCTCTCAAACCCTCCACTAATAAGCTGTTGGTAACCGTTTGGATGATGAGTAATGATTTAGACTAGGGCCTCTCAAACCATGTGTCCCGATCCCCATTTGGGACTCGAGGCAGGCATCTTGGCATTGTGATGCTTTTGAGACCTCAGTGGTTCCCATGTAGCTCCAACTGAAGGTCCCCTTAAATGCTCATGGTTTTTTTTTTAGTGGGTACTGTTATGTTTTAAGAAGGATCAGGAGGTGCAAGTGTTTTAGCAGCAGTAGGAGCTTTGGTCCCAATGACATCTTCGGCATTCTGAATGGCAAACAGTCTGACTTTTTTTTCATTTGAAATGGGCAGTGACGTTATCTGATTCTTAAAGTGAAAGTCCACCATACTTAAAATTGGTGTGTCCTAGACTGAGACCCGACTCCTTCTCCAATGAAACCAGCTAAGAGAGAGGGTTTTTAAAATCCTAAATACTTTGACTCCCCAACCAGAGCTCTCAGAACCACTCGAGTCTCATGGCTCCCTGTCTGTTCTCACTTGAGGGGCCATTGCAACTGGCAAAGTCTCAAGAAGGGTCACGGCGGAAAAGACATTTCAGAATCACTGCTCTACTTTAGACGCAGTTCAATCTGCCGAGCTGTATAAAAGTCTAGCCAGAGCATATTTGATGTTCTTTGTGCAGTTCTGGAAGGATGTGGAGGCTTAGGAGAAGGTGTAGAAGAGGTTTACCAGAATGTCCCTTCGATTGGAGTGTGTCAGCTATAAGCAGAGGTTGGGCAAGCTTGAATAGTTTTCACTAGCGCATTGGAGGTTGAGGAGTGATAAAATTGAGGCATGGATACTGTAGACAGTTGGAATCTTTTCCCCCAGGTAGAAACATCAAATACTGCAGCCCGGGCTGGGATGGGGGTAGGGGTAGGGGTATACATTAAATGAGATGTGTGAGGGAAGCTCTTTACACAGAGGGTGATTGGTGCCTGGAACATGCTGGGGAGGTGGTAGAAGCAGAGATAATAGCAACGTTTAAGAGGCATTTAGAGAGACATGTGAACAGGCAGGGTATAGAGGGATGTGGACCATGTGCAGGAGATGGCATTAATTGAGGACAGCATTGTGGTCCGCACAGATGTGGTGGGCCAAAGGGCCTATTTCTGTACTGTGTTGTTCTATATTCTATGTTCTTGGTGGGTACATTCTCCGTGATGTGAACATGGGAGTGAACATTGTCTCTCAAGCAATGGCTTCTCTTCCTGCTTTGTGCTGTTACCCCATCATTCCTCTTCCCCCTTCCTGCATACTGCTACTCCGAATTACAGGAGTGTTGTGGCCAGAAGGAGGCCACTGATTCCATTATGCCTGCACCGGTTCTATTACCAGGTGCCAATCTCCTGCCTTTTCTCCATATCCCTTGCATGTTATTTTTAACCAAATAATTGTCCAGTGCCCTTATCATTGCCTCAGTTGACCCATCTTCTACCAATTCCAGGAAGTGATTACTTGTTGAGTCAAAAATGTTTTTCTCATCATCCTTGCTTCTTTTACAAATCACTTTAAATCTATGTTGTCTGATTCCTGTTCAAGCCCCCCCTGCTCCAGAGGTGTGTTATGACATCTCTGAATAGTAAAAATATTTATACCATGAGTGTTAGTGTGGCCAAATTCAGTTAAAACCCTAAACAAATAACAGAGGCTTGGAATTAGCTGCATTCCCTCCTCCAGTGATTACAGCTGTTGACAGTGGAAAATATTGGGTTAATAAACACGTTTATTGTGTGCCTGCTGTGAATTATTGAGAGGGGTATTTGGGTTGAGATAGAAATGGATGGAAAGCAAGGGAAGGTGAAGAGAAAGAGTAGAGAAGATACAGCAAGACAGTGTGGAAAGGTATAGAGGGAGAGACAAAGAGGAGTAAGGAAGCCAGAGAAAGGACAAGTCACGGAAGGAAGAGAAAGAGATTCAGAGAGAAGGAACTTGTCCTCAAGGCTTGACGATTCCCTTCTGTCACCCATTAATTTTTAAAACTTTCTCAAGCCTCAGCTGAAGCCTGCTTGCAAGGCTGGTAAGTGATAGGCTGGCAGGTGGAAGAGTAGAAGGAGGCAGGTTTGTAAGATTCAGGCTGGTAGTCAAGTGTCTGCACCCCATACAGTTCTGGGGTTGAGTGGTACTCTTCATCGACTGTGTTTGAAGGCAGACCGCAGTGTGCTGTTGGCCTGGCCACCAGAGGGAGCTGCTGTGGCATGGTATTTGCAGTGTGTGGGTGAGAAGTCTGGCTTTAGCTTTCCTGCTTTAAGTGCTTCCTCTTGGCTGTCATGCACAGAAGCCTTGTCCGGGCCATCCTTATGGCTGCAGCTTCTGGAAGATTTGGGGAAGCGTGAAATCGATTGCCTGCTGCACTTGTTGACACCATTTAAAGGTCTAGTGCAAACCTAGTTTACTGCAATTGCAATACTGCCATGGACTGGACATATTTCACACACATTAGATCCCAGTAAGCCTCTGATAAGGGAGCTTTTGGCACGGGAGAGTTATTCATAAAGCCTCAAGGTGCAAACTACAGAGCAGATGGGATAAATCAAGCTGTAATGGCGAGGTGCCACCCCAGCTTTGGGCTTCAGAAGCTTGTGGGATCTGTGTGGGAGCAGTGGAAGGTTAAGGGAGGCAAAGAGTCATAGAGTCATATAGCATGGAAACAGACCCTTTGGTCCAACTTGTCTGTGCCAACCAGACATCCCAGTGTGACCTAGTCCCATTTGCCAGCATTTGGCCCATAATCTCTCTAACAACATTTTCTATTCATATACCCATCCAGATGCCTTTTAAATATTGTAATTGTACCTACCTCCCCCACTTCTTCTGTCAGCTCATTCCATACACGCACCACGCTCCGTGTGGAAAAAGTTACCCTTCAGATCCTTTTTCTAAATCTTCCCCCTCTCATCTTAAACCTATGCCCTCCACTCTTGGACTCCTCCACTCTTGGCTATTCACCCTATCCATGCCCCTCATGATTTTATAAATCTCAAAGGTCACACCTCATCCTCAATGCTCCAGGGAAAAAAAAGCACTCCCCACCAGCCCCACCACCCCTGGCACTTTTCCCTGCAACCGCAGGAAGTACTACACCTGCCCCTACACCTCCCCCCTCACCTCCATCCCAGGCCCCAAGAAAACCTTCCACATAAAACAGATGTTCACCTGCACATCTGCTAAAGTGGTATATTGTATCTGCTGTTCCCGATGTGGCCTCCTGTACATCGGGGAAACCAAGCGGAGGCTTGGAGACTGCTTTGTGGAGCACCTACACTCGGTTCGTGACAAACAATTACACCTCCCAGTAGCGAACCACTTCAACTCCCCCTCCCACTCCTTGGATGACATGTCCACCCTGGGCCTCCTCTGGTACCACAGCGATACCACCCAAAGGCTGGAGGAACAGCACCTCATATTTCGCTTGGGAACCCCACAGCCCAATGGTGTCAATGTGGACTTCACAAGCTTCAAAATCTCCCCACCCGGACCTCATCCCAAGACCAGCCCATCTCGCCCCTGCCTCCTTGACCTGTCGGTCTTTTCTCCTGCCTATCCGCTCATCCCACCTTACTGACCAAACCCCACCCCGCTTCCTACCTATTAACTTCATCCCCTCCTCCTTGACCTGTCCGTCTTCCCTCTGACCTACCTGCCCCTCCCTCTCTACTGACCAACCCCCATCCTACCTCCCTACCTACACTCACCTGCACTGGCTTCATCCCTGCCTCCTTGACCTGTCCGATTTCTCTCCACCTATCTGCTCCTCTATCCACCTTCCATCAACACCTCCCCTTCTCTCTATTTATTTCAGAGTCCCCTCCCCCTCCCCCATTTCTGAAGAAGGGTCCAGACCCGAAACATCAGTTTTCCTGCTCCTCTGGTGCTGCCTGGCCTGCTGTGTTAATCCAGCTCTACACCTTGTTATTCTCAGACTCTAGCATTTGCAGTTCCTACTATCTCCCAGCCTATTCTGTGTCATTTTAAGACTCAAACCCTGTAATTCCAGCATCATCCTTGTAAAGAGGTCCACTGCTTTGAATCCTGGAGGAGAAATAAACTGAAGTTGGAAGTTAGGAGTAGAATTTCAAGAGGGATGGAAGAGAGGTGTCATAAAGCAAAGAAGGAACAGAAAAGAGAGATAACAGAGAAAGAGAAGGAACAAAGAGAGGGGGAAGGAGCAGAAAGGAAGAGGAGAGGAAACAGAAAGGGAAAGGACTGAGGCGGGAGAAGAGAGGAAACAGAAAGGAAGGGAAAGGACAGAGGAAAAGAAAAGAGAGGAGACAGAAAGGGAAGGGAGAGAGGAGGAAAGAATAGAAGGAGATAACGGAGAAATTAAGAAGAGTGAATGTGATGGGAAGGAACAGAGAGGGAGGGAAAAGAATTAATGGGGGATGTGAGGAGTAGAAGCATCAGAGAGAGATGTAAAAGTTCAGATAGTAATGTAAGACCTGAGGGAAGAGAGAGGCAGTAATTAATGAAGATGGAGAGAAGATGAGAATGAAATGCATATGAAAATGGCTAATGAATTCTAAGAAAGGGAAAGTAGATTGGCAGTTGAAATGTGCTATTTATTTATTGTGTCAACAAGCTGAAAAGTGACTTGACCCTCCATGAGGCATTGAATGACACATAAGCCTAGCTGATTTCAACAGGTCGGTGATTGCTCTTTTAGAGAGCCGTGTCCCCCTCGGAAAGAACTAGGAAGCCCAAAGTGAGGTAAAGGGTTTAATGCAGCCTCTAAAAGCTGGCAAGATACCTACCCTGAAGAAGTTACCCTCCTCCCTCCGGACAAACCTCAGGGGATCTCTCTCCCACTGCAACTCTTTCATAATCTCTTCGGCCTTGAAACTGCTCGCCTCTCCACGTATCCTCTCCTCTATCCATCTTCTATCTGCCTCCCCCTCTCTCCCTATTTATTTCAGAACCCTCTTCCCCTCCCCCATTTCTGATGAAGGGTCTAGGCCCGCAACGTCAAGCTTTCCTGCTCCTATGATGCTGCTTGGCCTGCTGTGTTCATCGAGCTCCACACCTTGTTATCTCGGATTCTCCAGCATCTGCAGTACCTATTATCTCTGGCAACATGAAATCTCTGCTTTACAGTTTCAAGGTCCTCTGCAGTTGCGCCTTTTGTAATCTGCATTGTGGTGAATTGAAGCACTATGTTTATTTTGCTAGAACTGGTAACTTTATTCTAATGGCAGAATCACTGAAGTAGACCTTTCATTTATATAGCACTACCTTTACCGTAAGGATGCCCCAAAGTGCTTCACAGCTAACAAAATACTTTTGAAATGTAGTTCCTGTTGTAATTGAAAACATGGTAGCCAGCTTCTGCACAGTGAGCTCCCACAAGTATCAACATGATAATGACTAGATGGCTTTTTTTTTTAAGTGATATTGGTTGAGGAATAGATGATGATTAGGACATTGGAGAGAACTTTGCTGCAGTTCTTCAAAATAAGCTATTCATGTACCTGAGGAGGCAGACAGGTGTAACAAAACCTCTAGCAGCAGTTGGTGACAGTGACAGATGGCTCTGTGCAAGGGAAGTTGTTCTGGGAAATCGAGCAGCAGGTGGTGATGGCGAGGGAGAGTAGCTGGAGAAGATGAATGGGTCTTCTCTCTGGGGGGACAAAAATAGGGTGTCTATGGGGAAAGGAGGCCTATGGGAAGAAGGGGCAGACAACCAATAATGTGAACCATATGCTTCATTCTACGTAAAAACTTCCTTGCTTAACATTAATTTCCCTTCATGTTTGTAATGATTTGATGTGAAATGGAATGAAGAATCCCTGCTTCATGATCTTTGGGCTATCTGTGTTCAGATATTATGCTACACAGGGATGTCACTTCAATATTTCAGCTGAAAGAGGGCACCTCTGACAGTGTAGTACTACATCAGGAGTATTAGTCTAGATCTGAACTCAAATTGTGGAGTGGGATTTGAACCCACAACCCTGTGACTTGGAGTGTGGTACCCACTGACCCATAGCTGACAAGTCAACTTTGGAAGATTGCCTCCCACACTCCAAGCTGAAGACTGTTTTAACTTCCCTTTACAGCAAACTTGGGATTTCCAATCTGCAGCCTAGCCTATGGGCTGTCTGGTATTAACATCAAGCTCATCTTGATTAATTATCTCTTTTCACCTCTTCCAGAGTATTTCACATCTAAACTGCAAGACCTTTAACATCCAAAACCAACTGTGCTTTGGCCATTGCAGTTCATTCTTCATCCCTGAGGCAGAGCAAAGGTTGTACCGGTCATGCTCCAGATGTTTCCCGAGCCAGGTAAAGAAGATTGTGGTCTCTCTGGAGTGTGAAGGGGTCCTGGTGGTGAGCAGAAATATCACTCTCGTCGAAGAATGTAAGTGTGACCTCGAAACAGAGCAACTTCTGAAGAACTGACTGCTTGTCCCCTTACTTAATCCGTTCATGTAGCTGGCTGATGGAGAGGAAATAATGCAAATGGGAATATTTTCAGGAATTCCTTTTTCATTAGTGACAGTTTTTCACAAGCATGTCCAGTCATCCTGCCCCATTTCTGTCTCTTCAGTGTTTGGAGGAGATGGTGGTGGTGGCGGTGGTGTTGATGGAGGGGGCGCAGGGAAGATGTGGGGGTGGGTTGTAGGTATGCCTTTCCCTCTCTCTGTAACTCCTCTGTCTTCTGGGTCCATGTGCAGCTCCTATCTGGTTGACTTAACTGCAAGCTGGAGAGGGGTGCATCTGGCAATATAACTGGCTTGGCTGCCTGCAAACCACAGAACCTGCCCCTGAACCCCATTTTCCTTGCATTTGATCACTTTAGGGGAGAGCGGAGTGCAGAGCAAATTGTGATAATGGGACCTCATAATCAGAAGTCACAAATTAACTGGATACTCCTCTGCTTTGCTATCTCAACTCTAGTGGGGTACAAGGGGCATTTGAAAAGGACGTCTAAGACAAATAGGATCATTAGCGATAACCAAAAGCTTGGCTGAAAATTTGGATTCTGATGGAAGTCTTAAATGAATGGATATGGAGGAATTTGGAAAGAAGTACAGAGTTTCATTCCATTTGAGTCACTGTTGAGCAAAATGAGCGATGGATGTAGAAGAGGCTGGAGTCAAAATTTATTAAATTTGTTTCCATGTTAATTGGAACAAAAAGACCAGAGGTGGGTGGATGGCTCCCTTAGATTTCAACGAGAGGAGTTGAGAATCCTAATTATGATTGTGGCATTTGATGTCCTGACAAGGGATTTATTGTTAAGATGCAAGTACTGTGCACAGCCAACTAGCAGATTGTGAGGAGAGCTTGTTTTATCCTGAAGGGATGAATTGGCCTTTTAAAGGCTTGCTGTCATCAGGAATCTAATGTGCAATTCCATGAGGTGAGATCTTTTCAAAATCGGTGATGGTGAGGCCTATTTCTGCTGTGTTTTCTGACAATGGGGAATGATCTAATGATACAGAGCTGCTTGGAATTTTCTGCCCCTGTCTAAGTGAAGATTATTGGTTTGACAATTTTTTTCTGTCATCGGTGTGTGATTTTTCATCTACAAGGACAATGGTCTTTGTAGGATCGAATTTGAAAATATAACCATGCTCCCCCACACACATGCCTCAATTTTGTTGGAGCGGTAACTTGTATGGTGTCCCTTGTTGGTGCCAGGTTTAGCCAATCATAATACAAAGGATTATGGGAGCATAATACAAAGGAGCAGAAGTAGGCCATTCAGCCAATTAAGTCTGCTTTGCCATTCAACGATATCATGACTGATCTGATAATCCTAAATTCCACTTTCCTGCCTTTTCTGCATAACCCAATGAAAAATTTGTCCCTCAACCTTGAATGTACTTAATGACCCAGTCTTGTCAGCCCTCTACAAGAAAGAATTCTACAGATTCATGACCCTCTGAGGGAAGAAATTCCTCCTCATTTGTTTTAAGTGGACCACACCTTACTCTCAAATTATGTCCTCTGGTTCTCATCTTTTTACTTCCCTAGGATACTACATGGCTCAGACCAGCTCTGGTACTTGAGCTGTTGTTTGGCCTTAGGTAATGCAGTGGTGAGATGTTAATTAAGAAGGCAAGCATTTGGCTCGAGGGTGGTTCCCAGTTTCCTGCTTCTCCCCTCCCTCAAGCTTTTAAATCTGGATGATGCCAGTCTTCTCCCGTAGCATGAAAGGATTAACCTTGCTATAATTGGTGATCTGCCATGCCACCTCTAGAATGACCCAACCAGTGGACAACAAGGGTTCTCAAATGTTGCTGTTGCATCAAAGGAGAGTGCTGGTGTGTTGGTAAAATCTGAGTTGGTAATCCACAGTCAGGTGAACGTTCTGGGAACATTGGATTTAATCCCACCAGGGTTGGACTTGAAATTTGAATCAGTAAGAATTGGAATTAAAAACTGGTCTAATGGTCCATGTAATGATTATTGTACAAGAACCCATCTGCTTTATCAATGTACTTTTAAAGGAAATCAGCTATCCTTACCTAGTCTGACCTATATGTGACTCATTGGTTGACTCTTGACTGTCCTCAGCATTGTACCAGCCAGCCACTCAATTCCAGGGCAAATAGGGTACTGAATGCCAGTCCTGCCAGCAATGCCCACATCCATTAAGAATAATGGGAAAAAGCAATACTGACCAGTAAAATCATACTCAGTGGTATGCTTTGCTATTGCAATTTTTGAAAATATAATATTTCAAGGGATGTGGGTGTCACTGTCTGGACCAGTATTTATTGCCCAAACATATTTCGGCTAGAGAAGGCAGTGATGAACTGCCTTCTTGAACTGCTGTAGTTCATGGGGTATAAGGACACCCACAGTGCTGTTAGGAAGGGAATTTTAGGACTTTGACCCAGCAATCATGAAGGGTGATTATAATTCCTAGTCAAGATGGTGTATGTCTTGGAGGGGAACTTGCAGGTGGTGGTGTTCGCAAATATGTGCTGCCTTTGTCTTACAAATGGTTGTAATCCTGGGTTTGGAAGGAACTGTCAAAGGAGCTTTGAATTTCAGCAGTACATCTTGTAGATGGTGTACATTGCTGCAACGGAGCATCGGTGGGTGGACGGAGAGAGTTTGTGGATATGGTACCAGGCAAGCGGATTGCTTTGTCCTGGATGGTTTTGAGTTTGTGTTGTTGGGGCTGCACTCTTCCAGATGAGGGGGGAGTATTTATCACACACTGGGCTTTGTCCTGTGGATATTGGTTAAGTGTGAAGACAGGTAACTAAGTGAGTAGCTGACTTCAGCCACTGTGGCCCTGAGCTTTGGAATTCCCCCTCTACCTCCCTCTCCTCCTCTATGACAAAACTTTTGGTCGTTTGTCCTACTAACTCCTAATATGGCTTGGTGCTATGTTTTGTGTGAAAATCCCTCCTTTGATGAGGCTTGGGATGCATATCTTCAAAGGCATTGTATGAATGTAAGTTGTTGTCATCTGTTACTTCGCCTTTATTAGGCCTAGCTCCCTGCGATGACCAGGTAGTCCAAACTGCTGAATGGATTTAACAAGTATTTGACCTTGTGGCTTATCCTAAACCTTTTGGTGTGGTTCTTGACTTTGTGCAAAGATGGAAATGGGCAAGGAATCACCAGCCTCTTTTATGTTCCATCCCGCCTTAAGAAACCAGGAGAGAGATAAATGAGTTGTTGGTTGCTTTAGACTGTCTTTAGTGTTAGAATCTATCAACTTAACTCTAACTCTAAATCCTGTTCACCGCCCTGCACTCCAATCTTTTCCTGTCCTGTCCTGCTGGTGTGTTGGTGCACTTTGGGGTACAAATCCCAAAGGTATCAACTAATCACACCCACCTCTGTTTGTCTTGTGCCACAGCTTCACTCCTCTCAGGAATTTCAAGTCCTTTTTTTTTGATGGTTGGGTGTGAAGCCTTACTTCAGGTTCATCAACAGCAACATGAACGTGCATTTACGTAGCATGCTGAACATGGTGAATTTTTTTTAACAAATTCACTCAGGATGTGGCATCTCTGGCTAGGTCAGCATTTATCACCCATCCCTAATTGCCCCAGGGGCAGTTAGGACCCACTACATTGCTGTGGGTCTGAGATCATATGGAGGCCAGACCATGTAAGGATGACAGATTTCCTTCCCTAAAGGAATTAATGAACCATATTGTTATTGGGCCAGATTTAACTTTGAGCCATAGAAGGTGATATTGGGGCAGCTCACCTAATTGTGAGGCTTGTGGACAAGAACAAGGCCATCACACAGCCTGATATAGAGAGGAAATTCCAGACCTTCGTAGTTGAAGGCATGGCACAAGTAGTGCAGCAACTAAAATTGGTGTTTTGCAAGAGGCCAGAATTGGAGAAGCATATAGATCTTAGAGGGTTATAGGAGGTTGCAGAGAAAGGGAGGAGAAAGGACATGAGGGGTAATCACAAAAATGAAAATTTAATAGATGTGTTTTAGGTTTTAAGTAGTTCAATATTCCTAATCTGCTGTGGTAGTGCGTTATCATTTAGTTAGAGATCAGAGATGCTATGGCAACATTCAGTTTTACATGCAAGTTAGTCATAGACCTTTCATAGCACGGGAAAAGAGGTTTTGGCCCTTAGTGTCCATTCTGGCCATCAAACACCTATTTATTTTAATCCCATTTTCCAGCACTTGGCTCATAGCCTTGTATGCAGTGCCATTTCAAGTGCTCATTTAAATACTTCTTAAATGTCTTGAGGGTTCCTTCATTATTGACTGAGTTCAGATAGTCCCCATTCCTAGTTGAAAAAAATTTAATCAAATCCCCAGTAAACCTCTTGCTCCTTACCTTCAAATTGTGCCTCCGATTATTAACTTTTCTATTAAGGGGAAAATTTCTCTCTATATGTGCCTTGTCCATGGTCCTCAACTTCATAAACATCAATCATTGTCCCCTCCTCAGCCTTCTCTGCTCAAAGGAAATCAGTCCCAGTCTCTGTTCATAGCTGAATTGCTCCAACCCATGCAGCATCCTCGTGAATCTCCTCTGCATGTGCTCTAGTGCAATCACATTCTTCTTGTAGTGTGGCAACCAGAACTGCACCCATTCTCCAGCTGTGGAATAACTGATATTATAAATAACTCCATCAGAAACTCCTTGCTTGTGTATTCAATGTTTTGGCTAATAAAGGCAAGTGTCTTATATGCCTTCATATCTCAGAGCTATGAATAGTGATGGTGGAGGCTTCAATGTTCTTTCCATCACAAGGCTGACCAGGAATCTCTCCTGCTGTCATTGCCTGCCGTTGCATGCATTGGAAGAACTTATAGGTTGATACTCAGCCTGTGCGGTGTGTTGTGAATGCACCTTCTCTGACTGTCAAGTCCTGGGCTGAGACTCAAACCTGGAATTTCTAGCTTAGAGGCAAGGACACTACACTGATCCACAAGACCTTCATGTTCCTGATCATTAACCAGTAAATTAGAATTTAAAAGTTACCAATTGATTACCGCACAGAAGAGGCCATTCAGTCCATCAGGTCCATGCTGTGAATAACAGTAGTAATTTTGCTCAGCCCTATAATGGAGCAGAGCTCAGCACTGGAAGACCTCAGTGTCCATGACTCCCAGCCAAAATGAGAGGGAAAGACATTGCTCTAGTTTCTTGGAAAGAGCAATGTTCCTTACAGTGAAACTCAACGCCATCTTTGCCTGTGCTTCATATGTCTGAGCAAGGTGTGACAACACTGGGGGCACTGTATTTTTAAATGCCAAGGTCTGTAATGTGAATCAGTGAACATTTAGTTGATGAACTTGGAATAAACAAAGACTAGTCATTGTTGACTTCATCTCAGTGCTAAACGAATTACAGCTCCTTCAGCTGGATTTAGACACTTACCTGAATAGCGATTTATCTCTGAAGCCCAATGACAGACTTGATAACATGGCTGGCTACATATGTCCTGCACTCACAGATACGGGTCCCAGTGGAGATGAGCAATTGGCCTCTCTGCTATTGTTCCTTTGCCAGGCTGCCATTTCAACTCACCTGTTAAATCCTTGGGAGAAAATGTATCTCCTGCCTCCTGAATAATGGAATGTCTCAGGTGCTGGAGTTTGGAGATAGGCCATGATTACAGTGCTGGTTTATTTAATGAGATAAAGATGAAGGGGTGGGATTTCTGTACTGTACAAAACCTTGTGTGTTTTGGAGATCATGACAACTTCAACAACTTACATTCGGAAAGCACATTTAATACGTTCAAACATCAAGACTCTTCACAGGAACATTACAAAACTGAAGGTGATGCTCTTAAGGCAAGAGTAGGTGAGATGACCGAAAGCTTCGTGTAAGAGTTTTATTTTAAGAGACGTTTTAAAGGAAGACAGACATGGAGCTGTAGGGAGGGTACTCCCTGAGAACATCAAACTTTGGGAAGCCAGAAGCCCAGTCACTGGTGAAATGATTCAAGAATTGACAATACCCAACAGGGTGAGATTGAAGGAGAGCAGATATCTTGGAGGCTTATGGGGAGGTATTTGAGCTAGGGAAGGGGCAAATCCTCAGAGGGATTTGAAAACAAGGATGAGTTGTTTAAAGTCAACGTGGAAGCTTGACTTGGGAAGTCACTGTAGACAAGCAACCACTGGACTGATAGTAGGGTGGTACAGGACTCGGATAGGGCAGAGTTTTGGAGACAACTTCTGGTTTAGGACATAGAAGGCAGGAGACCAACCAGAGAATGTTGGAAAAGCTGGGTACAGAGGAGCTAGATTCAGTTTAACCTTTTAAGAAGACCTTAAATCACTTGACCATTAGGTCACCTAGAAAAAGACTCTAAGAGCTACGAAGGATGGACAAAAGATCCGAAAATCCTGGTATTTAATGCGTTTTATCAGTCAGCACTCATTAATTAACATATGCAAAAACATATTGGGCAGAGTTAACCTGACCCAACCCACAGGTTTTGGGGGTGGGGTGTGCACTGCACATCCTGTGGAACAAGTCATGGACACCCAGGTTTTCTATTGGTTTGCAGACCTACTCACATTTCTCCTAGGTATTGTTCCAGGAAGCGGGATTTAAGTAGCATTTGTGTTCTGCCTGGTTATTAAGAAGTGTGTGTCTGCTGACGATGGGCAGTTCGCCCAGAAAATGTACGACTAGCAGCCGCATATCAATGAACTGCATTGAAAATGAGCTTGACTAATCTCTCGATGGGAGATGCTATACCTGATAATTCTCAAAACCATGCTGAGAATCTCTCTGTCTTTTTTTTTGGACCAAAAGGAAGTTTTTTTTCTTTTCATACATGTGAGTTTTGGATCCTTCTTTTGCCTGTACAAACTTTGCAATAAAAAAGAATGTATAATGTGGTGGATACGAGACAGTGTGTACCCACGCGTTGGACCTGTATTGTGACTATGTGCTGTCTAATAAATATTCAAACTACCTGCTTCACTTCCTTGTCTGGTGTTATTCTTTGCTTTATTTCACCAGGAAATAAAGACTTTAAGATAAAATGACAGACTATGTGGTCAGACTTTACAGCTCAGAAAAGGTGGGTCGTTGGCTTTTCGTGTTTGAGATGGAACCTCCAACCTAATCTCACTTTCAGTTCTGAAGAAGACTCAATGCTAACTCTGTGTCTCTGTCCACAGATGCTGCCAGACCTGCTGAGTTTCTTTGACATTCTGTGTTTGTTTGACTTTCTGATTCTTGGTCCATAGCTTTGCAGACTTCAGAGCTGGAGGCAGATACAAATGCCAGAGCATTTTTTTTTTAAAAACTAAGCCATTGGAAGTGGGGGTTGATGGGGTGGGGGTGAGGGGTGCAGAGGTTCAGGAAGAACAAAGGAGGAGAGGAACTGTGATAGGGTGGAGAACAGGGGAGATTTAATAATAAATGATTTCCTGAAGCAACAGCCAAAGAGTTTGGGAATGGATATAGAGAATAAATAAAAGGTTATGTCCAAGTGTGGTGTAAATAGCTATTTTAAAAAAACCCATCTGAATGCAACATGAGCCACCAAGGAGATTATTATGAGATGTATGTATCTGAGTGATATTATATGGTCAATTCTATAAATCTGTATAGAAGCTCCTGCCTGGCAACAACCCACCTTCGCAGTAAAACAGTACTATCAACCAGTATTTGAATTCTCTTCCTGACTGGGTTGCTCTGTTCTCCATATGAGCTGAGGCTAGGTGGGAGTTCTTTTAAACAATACTTAAGAATATGTATATTATGATCAGGCAGCAGAACCCTCTGCTCTGAGATGCACTGACTCTGACCTTCTCACAGAGTCCTTAGCACATGACTACTAAGTTAACAGTTATATTTCAGCACACCTCAGAGCCTCATCTATATATTCATTAAACCATAACTCTACATGACCCATTAACTTTCTGCAGGAATCGAAACCACTAGGTTCTGTGTAAATTCCTGAAGTGGGTTAGGTTTCAGTGAATCCTTTGGAAGTTTGAGGCTGCAGCAGCAACTTGCATGAAGCATCACAAGGTGCTTCATGGGAGTGTGATAAAATGAAATTTTACACCAAGCTCCTTGAGAAGTCACTAGAAGAGGCATCCAAAAATCTTGATTGTCAAAGAAGTAGGCTTCCTGAACCAGGGGTCACAGTTAAAGAATATGGAGTAGACCATTTAGGACTGAGACAAGGTGAAATTTCTTCACCCAGGGAGTGGTGAGTCTGTGGAATTTTGTGCTACAGAAAGCAATCGAGGATGATGAAACACTGAATGTTAGAGCTAAAGGGATCAAAGGGAATAAGGAGAAAGTGGTGAACGTGGTATTAAGTTGGATGATCAGCTACGCTCATATTTGAATGGCAGAGCTGGCTTGAAGGGCTGAATGGCCGACTCCTGTTAGGAAGCCACTAATGGAGCATTTGACATTCAGGATTGCAAGAGGTCAAAACTGAAGGAGTGCAGTGATCTTAGAAGCTTGCTGGGTGGGAGAAGTTATAGGAAGAAGGATTAACACCCAGAACATTGTATAAATATACCTTCCTGAAAATGTATTTGAAAGCCATTAAAAATAAACTGGCTTAAAGCCAGTCTTGTTAGCTTTATGATTTAGCAGATGATGCAATCGGTGTGCTTTTATTTGAATTTTGAGAAAGATTCAGGCAATATTCTGGACTGAAATATTCACTTCCATGCACCACTCCATGCCCACAACTGGGGAAGGGGAAGGGGAAGAGGGAGTGACTGATAAGATCAAGCTAGATGTTGACATGAGAGAAGAAAGGAAGGTGGAGAGAAGCTCAAGATGTAGCACCTTGTCAGTGACATTTATGGGACTTCAAATACCATAAAAAAATTGACTTGCACATAGTCATAGAATATTAAAGCACCAGAAGAGGCTGTTTGGCCTATCATGTCAGCACCGGTCATCAAGATCTGACCAACTCCTTTTTCCAGCACATGGGCCCATATCCATATGCTATGGCATTTCAAGCATTCATCTAAATAAAAAGTTCTTAAGTGTTGTGACAGGACCTGTCTCTACACCCTTTCAGGCTGTTAGTTTCAGGCACCCACCACTCTCTGGGTGATGCAAATTCTAGGTTAAATCCCCTCTAAATCTCCTGCTCTTTACCTTAAATCTATGTCCCTGGTTATTGATACGTGTATGAAGGAGATAAAGATTCATCCTATCTATGTACCTCTGTTTAGTATACATCTGCAGTGCCTTTTAATGATCTTAAGATGTTTCAAAGTTTTACAACCAACCAGGTACATTTTGAAGTACAGTTACTGTTGAGTATTACTTTCAGGAAAATTGGACTTGAAGAAGAAAAGAACCTAGATTCAAAAGATTGTCTTGAAATGGACATTGTGATGAATTAACAACAGTCATTTTTGGGCTAACTGGATAGCTATGGTAACTTGTAAAGGTGTTGAGACTGTGGTTAGACACTGAGCAGGAGGAGATAAGTGGCTGAATCCATATGGTTAGCTATATATTTACATCATGCTTTGACCTTGCAGTTTAATATTGGAACTGCTGTCAATTGCACTACTGTCTTGTAACAGACTCCAGCCTTGTGGAGAAAAACAGAAGAGTGCTGGAAATATTCAGGTGGTCAGGCAGCATTACTGGGGAGAGAAACCTACCTGGCATTTCAGATCCATCAGAACTGCGAAATGTTAGCAATATAGCAGGCTTCAAGAAAATACAAGAGGGGCAGGGAGAACAGAGTGGGGGTTGGTTGGGGGTACGGGGGCAGTGATGGTGGTGTATTTCTTGTGATAAACTGGAAGGCAGGATAAATTAATTGGCATACGGGATGATGGTATGAGGCCAAAAGAGTTGTTAAGGGGACAATAGATGGATTTGGAGGAGGTATAAATAGGAAAAGTAGAACTGTCAACAGGAATTGGGAGGCAATAGCATCATGGTAGTATTCTAGACCGTTAATCCAGACAGCTAGGCAATGTTCTGCAGACCTGGGTTCAAATCCCCACCATGGCAGATGGAATTTGAATTCAGTTAAAATCTGGAATTAAGAGTCTGATGATAACCATGAAACGATTGATGGGTTAAAACCCAACTGGTTCTCTAATGCTCTATAGGGAAGGAAACTGCCATCTTTACCTGGCATAGCCTACATGTGATTCCAAACCCACAGTAATGTAGTTGACTTTCAAAAGCTGTCTGGGCAATTGGGGATTAGCATAGATGCTGGCTTAGCCAGTGCCACTCATATCTCATGAATGCAGTTTTAAAAAAAGGTTGACCAAAAAATAGAGGTCATGATGTGAAATTGTTGAATTTTCCACATAGATTGGAAAGCTGTTAAGTGTCTATGGATCTCAACCTTGGGGTTAGTCATTATTTAATGAAGTGTGGTCATTATAAAACTTATCAAAGATTATCCAGCTCTGCTTGAATGACTTCCCTTTTACAGGTTGTGTAGAATCCAACTTTATTAGCTAATGGTATATACACAGTACTGTGTTCATGTGTTCTCCTCATGCAGTCATTCCACTACAGAAGGCACATTGATTCTGAAGTTATCCAGTCAGTTGCACACAATCCCTGCATGTTTATTTTCTCCAAGTGCCCATCCAGTTTCCTTTGAAATTGGCGTCAATTATGTCTGCATCTACCACCCTCATGGGCAATGCTTTCTGTGTCATTACGACCCACTGCGTAAAAAAAATTCTTCCCTTGCATTCCCTGCCGTAATCTTAAACCTAGCCCTTTATCTAGGAATTACATAGGAGATACAGCATGGACACGTGATTTGGCTCAACCTATCCATGCTGTCCTCAGCTCTCCTCCCATCTTTTCTCACAGAGATCTGCCATCTATTTCCTCCCCTGACCTAAGTGTATCTAAATTCTCCCTTGGTACACCTATACCCTTTGTTTACCCGTTGTGTTAAATTCCATATTCTCACCAATCTCTGGCTTCCTTTTGAGTTCCCAATTGGATTTCTTGATGATCATCTCATTTTGATAGACTAGTTCTGTTCTTCGGAATTATGTGAATGATAAACATAATATCTTTCTGTCTGAAGGTTAACTCCCACACAAGAAATCTCAATCTCATTCACAACTGTTAACAAACTCAGCATTCTCAACTGCCAATAAATTGGTTCCCTTTTCCCCTGCACACACCCACACACATCTGGCCATTCATAACAGCCATAAAAGCATCCTTCTGCCTTGCAATTCTCTTGCTGACTTTTCATTCATGCCTTTAGAGTCAGCTAACCTTTCTGAGACAATTATGATGCTTCAACAATTATTGTCATTTACCTGTTCTGTCCCCACCACCCCCTGTCGCAGGGACATGTTTAAAATGTCACAGTTTCATCGCCAAATTTCTGAGTGCTCCTTTCCACCAAGTCTCTAAAACTATTCTTCTTAAATGTTCTCAGCTTCACACCACTCCTCCCCCAACCACATCCATCTTCACAGAAGTCACTTGTCACTTTTCTCGTACATCTGTCGGCTACCTTATCTCAGTAGCTGTCCTTTTCATGCGAGGCCAGGTACTGTTGTGAGTTGTTGCTGAATACACTGGGACTGTAGTCGATTTTGAATATCAATTTTAGAGGACATCACGGTTAAATACAGTATGACTGTTATTGCAGTTCTTTAAACGTACTCAATTTCAGTGAAGGCTGTTGCATAGAAATGAGGAGCATAAACTTGGCTGATGTTTGTGAATTTCTTTCTTTGCTGTTGTTTGAAATAGGTTGACTTTTAGCAATAATCAGCCTTGATACAAGGGCAGGTCAGAGACTAGGAACGCTACAATGTGTAACTCACATCCTGACTCCCCAAAGCCTGTAATCATCTACAAGGAACAAGTTAGGAGAATGATGGAATACTCCCCACTTGCTTGGATGAGTGCAGCTCCAACAACACTCAAGAAGCTTAACACATCCAGGACAAAGCAGTCCTTCATTGGCACCACACTCACAACATTGTCCCCTTAACCCACCGACACTCAGTAGGAACAGTGTGCTCCATCTACAAGACGCACTGCAGAAATTTATCAAGGCTTCTTAGACAGCACCTTTCAAACGACTTCCATCCAGAAGGTCAAGGGCAGCAGATACATGGGAACACCATCATCTGCACATTTCCCTCCAAGCCACTCGCCATTCTGACTTTGAAATATATTGCAATTCCTTCAGTGTGAGTGGGCCAAAATCCTGGAACTTTTTCCCCAGTGGCATTGTGGATGTCCCTACACCACACAGACTGCAGTGCTTTAAGAAGGCAGGTCACTGAGAAGGGCAATTAGGAATAGACAATGAAGATTGGCCTTGCCAGTCAAGCTGGTATCTTGGGAATGAATAAAGAAAATGCCAAATTGCAGGTGGGAAGGGAATCAGTTAAGTGTTTATTTAGTGCAAGCCTGTCTCTAAGACATTACAGGCAGTTGATGGGTACGAGAAATGTTTGTGACACAGCTGTAACTGCTGAAGTCCCACTGATGAATATCTGCTCATTAGGAATGTGATGGGTCAATTATCCTGAAGGAAGGAAAGGTTTTTAAGCATGCAGTGTACCTGCCATGCAGAACACAGCCCTCATACTCTGTCTTCTGTTCTGCCAGACATGTTGCGTGCAGTGGGGGTAATTAGCAGGAAGCTAAATGCACCTCTCTCAAGCTCACTTTTCAAAGCCAAGACTGAATCAAAGCCTCTCATTCTGATTCAAATTGGCCCCAGACTCTCTCTATTAATCTCAGTGAACTGAGCTGGGTACAGGAGTGGCCTGTTTACTCAACTGCTGGTGAGGGAGATTTACCTCAGTTGCCCTACACCTCTTGACCTTAGTGAACTTATGGCTGGTCAATTGAGCACCAGAGCATGGTGAAGAATGCCCTGCTACTTCATAGTGCCAACTTAAGGACTGCTACGGTCAGTCCCAATAAGTCCTATTAATTCAGTGAGATTTTGTTTGAGCAGTGAGTTGTTGCTGAATACACTGGGATTGTAGTCGATTTTGAAACGGAATTAGGTAGATACTTGATGGCAGAAAATGTACAAGGCTGTGGGGAGAGAGCCGGGGAGGCAATTGGGATTAAGTGGATAGCTTCTTTTGAAGAGCTAGCGCAGCCACGATGGGCTTAATGGGTTCCGGTTCTGTATCCATTCTAAGATTCTATTGACTCCACATAAAAATAAAAACTTGCATTATGTAACACTACATCATGATGTCCCAAAAACCTTTGCAAGCAGTGAAATACTTTAAAAGTGGGGTCACTGTTGTTGTATAGGAAATACAGCAGCCAATTTGTGCACAGCGAGCTTCCTCGAATAGCAATGTGATAAGGACCAGATGACTTACTTTTAGGATTTTGTGGATTATTTATCATCTAGGATGCCAGGGAGAATGACCTCTTCTTCAAAACAATGCCACGGGAACTTTTACGTTCATCAGAGAGGACAGGCTGGGCCCCAGGTTAACAACTTGATCCTGCGGTGTCTGTCAGCCTAGTTTTGCTGCTCAAATTTCTGAAACAATGCTATTTGAACAGAGAATCTTCAAATTTGCAGAGGAGAGGGCTGACACATGGGGCAAAGTAAACACCAACATTTTACTGAAGTAAGAAGATATATTTTTCTTTCTGCAGTCTTAACTTTCGTCTTTAAAAAGTCAGAAAAATGTCCATAATACACCATCAAATATCATTGAGTTTAAGTTGGAGCACTGCTGCATTTACTCTGTGTTAATCATTGTAACTTACAGGCAATGCCTCAATCAATACAATATGATTCTTCTTAAGAAGAGCTTTCTTCAGGTTCTGAAGAAGAGTCATACTTGACTGAAAACATTAAATTTCCAATTGCTGTCATCAGCATTACTGCGATTTTACTAAGAACTAGGCGAAGTCAGTTAAAAACAAAGTGGTTGCCCATTTAAAATGGAGATAAGGAGGATTTTCTTCTGTCAGAGGGTCAAGGGTCTGTGGAATGCCCTTCCCCAGACAGCAATGGAGGTGGGGCCCTTGAATATTTTGAAGAGGGTGTAGGCGAGCAAGAGGAGTTGTAGCCACAATCATACTGAATGGCAGAAGGGATGAATGGGCTCCTGCTGCTCCTAATACAAGTGTTTGTATATGCATTCACAAATGGTCACCATCAGCCATTGGATGCATCAACTGGGAACTCTGTCTGATAAATCATTCAGGCCATGCCCAGGTAGAGCAAGGTGCAGGGGTCCAATCGTGATGCCCTCTCCCACCAATGAGACTGTCCATTACCTGCAACAACTGCTGACATCAGAACAATCAATTTCAGGAACAGTTCTTGTCACTGTCAGTTGCATTTCCCAGCGCTCCTCCAATTCTGGCCTCTCACATCCTGTATTTTCATCACTCTACCATTGGCATCCTTTCTTTCAGCCACCTGGGTCTGGAACTCCACCCTTAAACCTTGACACCTCTCTCTCCATCTCAAATCTACTACTTTCATGTTGTCTTAGCATCATGTTAGATGGTGTGGTGTCAAATGATGTCTGATAACACACCTATGATGCACCTTGGGTGTGTTTTACCACATGAAGCACACTACAAAAATGCAAGCTGCTGTTTGTATTGATCAGTTGCTGGTAAGGAGATACGTCGTTCAGGAAAAACACCCCTCCCCTGTTCTTGCATGAGTAAGAATCAGAAGTTGGAAGAAACTTTGAGTTTAATTGGACCATTTTATTGATCAGTGGCTTAACTGTGTTTATCGCGGTACCCTACAACCTGCATCCCCAATCTGTAAAGGACTATCATAGAGTCATTTATGGCATAGAAGGGATCCACTTGGCTCATTGAGTCCATGCCAACTCCCTGTGGAGCAATCTACTCACTATCCCTTGTGCACTCGCTCCCTGTAGCTCTGTGAGTTTATTGGACACAGTTCATGGGGGTAGGAGCTTTGGCTGTCTGCCTCTCTTTAGTGGTCTTGATGGAATCTACCTTGGAGGAGGTATGTGGTGCCCACTTAATCTCCCTGTGACTGGTCGGCAGTACAGGGAATGGAAAGTGTCCTGGATTCTGGGCGTGAACCTTCCTATTTAATTTTGATGAAATTCCCTTGGTTTTATGGTTCAGTTCCTCATTAATGCTGTGTATCATTTGTGATGGGGTGAGGGGTTTGAATCTTTGGAATTGTCCACAGCAAAAGACTATGGATGCCCAATTGTTGAATATATTTAAGGCTGAGAGGCGGATTCTTGGCACTTTAGAAATCAAAAGAATATAGAGAATGTGCAGGAAATTTGAGTTGAAGGTCAACATCAGCCATGATTACGTTAAATGGCAGAGTACTCGATGGGCTGACAAGTGTACACCTAATTCTTAGGTTCTTATTTTTGATGCATTTAACTAGCCATTTTGCTTAATCACATGCAGGGCCTTTTCTTTCGTGACCCAATGTTCCAAAACACAATGCAGCTATCAACATATTTGAAGTCCTTTAAATTACGTCCTAAACCTTTGAGTCATTTTACTTTGTGAGGTGCATGGGTTCCTGATTTTAAGAGATGATCAGGCTTTTAATCATAGCATTATATTCTGTTTAAATGAGGGGTGAGGAGTGGAGGTGCAGCCCAGGGGAGTACTGCAGCTTAATGGAAGAACCACAACCAAACTGCTATGGGAAATACTCTGTCATGAGCAGGAATAAGCTACAAAGATCAGGGTTCATTCCGGGCCCATGTGATTATATTCACTGTGAGCTCATTCACTTGTGTAAATGGTGTAGTCTAAGCAATAACTGCCCAAGAGGTTCAGCACCATCCAGGACAAAGCTTCCTGTTTAATCTACAATCCACCATTTCAACATTCACTCCCTCACTGTTACAGAGTGGCAGCAATTTGTACCATCTGCAAGATGCACTTCGTTGACTCACCAAGACTGCTTTGACTACGCATAGAAACATGGAGAATAGGGGCAGGAATGTACCTAACGGCTCATCAGACAATCAATATGGTAATGGATGTTTCTGCCTGGTCCTGCTTCTGCCACATTCCCTTTGATCCCTTCAACCCTGAGAACTGTATCTAAATTCTTCAGGAAAACATCCAATGTTTTGGCCTCAGCCACTTTCTGTGGCAGAGAGTTCCACTGGTTCACAACTCTCCGAGTGAAGAAATTTCTCCTTGTCTCAGTTCTAAATGACTTACTCCGTACCCTAATACTGTGATGCCTGGTTTTGGAGCTTTTTCCAAACTTTTGGCCTCTAACTGTTAGAAGGACAAAGGCAGCAGATACATGGGAACACCAGTACATGCAAGCTTCTCTCCAAACCACTCACCATCCTGAATTGGAAATATGTGACCGTTCCTTCAGTGTCATTTGGTCATAATCCTGGAACTCTGTTCCTTGTAGCAGTGCTGGGGTACCTATACCAAATGGATTGCAGCGATTCAAAATGGCAGCTGATTACCACCTTCTTGAGGGAAATTAGGGATGGGCAACAAATGCTGGTGACCCTCAAATCCCAACAATAAAGTACAAAATAAAAGAGAGTCCAAAAACATATTGGGCCAGCTGTTAAGGAGCTGACCACCTAACGGCATCATTATACCAGCTCCTGAATCCTTCAAACCCAAAAATTGTTCAGTTACTTTTCATCAGAAGTGAGGGGAATTGAAGTCAGCCCCTCAAACAAAGAAAATTTTTTTCATACAGATAAGCAAGCATCTGCAACCTGACTGTTGCCCATTTCACTGACTGCACTAGCAAAGCCAGGTGGGGACCACCACAGGTTTCAAGACGACACTGTTTTAATTTTTGAGTAGTCTGCTCAGTAAAACAGAAAGCAATTTAGTTTGGCTAGAGTTTAATATGTCGGGCACATCAACAGAGTTGTCTATTTGCCTATAAAAATAACAGACAGATTGCAATGCGCAAATTGTCATTTGGAAGATGTAGCACGAATGCCAAGGGAACTCATTTATTGAATCATCTGGAGCAAGATCTAAGCAACATTTGGGACAGGGAGGAGGGGAGGAGGGGGGTTGGTTGGTGGCGGTGGTAAGGAAAATCTTGTCGCAGGTTCTGGCACTTGCTTAAAACAGGAGGTACCAGTAAACATCACAGAACAAAACATTTGAAAAATATGAAGTGCTTTCTCATTATCTGCTGAGTGGTATTAAATGGAGCGTACTTGAATCTCCACTTCACATAACAGATGTCATTCCTGTTACCAGTAGGAGGAAGACAGAGAGAAAAGCAAATGCTTTCAGTACCAGCCAGAAGAATCAAGCTGTAACAATCACGAAAGGTATCATACCCCTTGTACAACCAGCAATTTATCTTTCAGGCAGCTATTTTGTCAGTCTCCCCACCCCCCTACCCCACCAACTCTTTCAATGAATCCTTTTTCATTAAGGTGGATTTTCTCCCCATCAGTTTTAGTGAGGGGTGTTACTGCATAGACAATTTCTTACTGGATCTTCCTGACAGTTTGCTAGCACTCACAGCCTCAGAGTTCTCCAGAAGTGGTCTAAACCACTTAGGTTTAGTGGATCTGAACTGAAAATTCTGGACTGCACCAAAGGAAATGACTGGGGATGTTGGAAATCTGAATAAAAATAAACACAGAGCATTGATGTTGGAAATACTAAGCAGGTTGGGGCAGCATCTGTGGAGAGAGCAGGAGAGTTCAAAGTGGGTGAAATTATGTTGAGGTGTCTGGGATAGGGGTGGGTAGCTAGGCTTTGTGCAGGGTCACTCCTGTGGCTGATTATCTTTCATTAACATTCTTTAGGGAGGGAAGTCTGATCTGGCCTAGTCCAGGTGCAAAGCAATGTGGCTGACTCTGATATGGCTCAAGCAAGCCATTCAGTTTAGGTTAGTTAACAATGGGCAACAAATGCTGGCTTTGCCAGTGATGTCCCTGTGAGAGCACAACAAATATCACATCGAAGCATTACATGCTCCCTGCATGGGTGAGGTGGCCTATCTGGAATAAAGGGAAATAAACAACTCTGCTTTGAAAGAGGTTTATTTGAACAAACTGTTCTCTCCTATGGTGAGTGACCTAGCTTTCAGTTTGTCGATGACATTGAAAAGGATACATTTGAGCAGATCACCTTCTGACTAATAGAGCTATAATGCTGAATACTATTGGTTATATTCGTTTATCTGTTTCTCATTTTCACTTTTTTCTTTTCTCTATTTGTTTCTCAGTATCTGTCACCGTCTCTTTTTCAGAGGGATCTAAATCAGCCATTTTCAATCCCACAATCCCACCGTTCCATTTAACGAGATCATGTGTACCTCAACAACATTCACCCACCTGCAGTCCAAATATGGCAAACTTTGTTCTAACTGGCACCATAATGAACCGGCACTCTTGATGAACTGACAAAAATTATATAGCTGAACTACCAGAAGTTTACTGTATTATTGCAGTCTCCGCGATGTCCGGGTAGTCAGTTGAGAGTGCAACTGAGAAGGCTGTGTGCTGGTAAGTTTTACTTAAGACAAAGTTAATTATTGTTTAAGTTATTTATGCTTTAAATAAAGTATAACAGTGATGTGTTTACCCCCGTATTACATTTCTAATACTTAGTGTGTGTTTTTACATTGATTATGTAGATCTTTGATCAACCGGAATACTTGATCAACTAGCATGCTCCTGGTTCCATAGTGATGAAAAGGTTTTGCTGTATCTCAGTCCCTTTATCGAACAAAGCTCTGACAATCACGGCATTTAAAATTTTAATTTACACTTCTTGTGTGGCAATGGTCTGCAGCTACGCTGCCCATTGTCTGAACAATGTCTCGCCTGATTTTGTGATGTTCACTTGTTTTTGATTATGTAATTCTGCTAACTGATTTATTGTTCATGATTAGTTAAGCTTGGGCGTTGAATCAGATTGGTATCTGCTAATAGGTCTTGTCGGCATTAACATCTGCATTCCACCAAAATTTTTAAAAATTGAAAATATTGTTAACAACTAATGTGACAATTACTGACCAGATATTCTATTTTTGTGAAATGGAATGAAGGATAAATCTTGGCCAGAACATCAGGTATAACTCTCCTGTTCTTCATCAGAATAGTACCAGGGGATCTTTTACATGCACCTCAACTGGAAGGGTGAATTTCTGAATACCCAGGAACACCCAGGAACACCCAGGACTTGAGCACAGGACCTTGTAGTTCAGCAGTGGAAGTATAACCCACTGAGCCACACCTGACACTAAAGCTGAGTTGAAAGCACGGTGTAGACTTCTTAAAACTTTGTACAAAAATTCTGTAAGTGAAGCTCCTGCACATTTCGAAACATGCACCATCTCACCGGTGCTCTGCATAAAATCAAATATACAAAATGTACATTAGACTTCTGTCCTGGTTCAAAATTTAACATGATGTCACCTTATTCTGGAAGATTCCACTAGAATAAATAATGTCTCTGCACCTATGTTATAAAGCTAGCCACGGTTCAATCGCCATCATTTTCATCTCTGAGTCACAGGCTTGTGGTTTGAAGTCCCACTTCAGCACTTGAGTACAGTAATCTAGGCTGACGCTTCAGGGCAGCATGGAGAGAGTGCAGCACTGTCAGAAACAACGTCTTTGCATGCAATGTTAAACCCAGGACTCCCTTACCCTCTGAGGTGGATGTGATAGATTTCTGTCACTATTTTGAAGCAAAGCAGGTGGGGAGTGATCCCCTTGAGTCCTACCCGAAATTTATACCTCAATCAGCACTAAAAAGCATGAATTACCTGGTCATTGTCTGAGCTTGCTATGCACACATCAGCAGCTAAGTTTCCTACATTACAACAGTGACTACGCTTCAAAAGCATGTAATTGGCTGTAAAGCATTTTAGGACATCTGGTGTTGTCATGCAGGTCTTTCTGTCTTCCTGCCTGTTGACTCCCCTTACCATCTGAGTAGTCTTTGATCAAATTGCATCCACCAGCTTTTATCTCAAGGAAATAAAAGCTAGGTTTAAGGAAATTATTCTCATTATTTAACCCTTACGCCTCAGAATAATTCTCATAGATCTGCATAGCACTCCCACCTATAGTATTTATTATACTCAATGCCCAGAACCAATTGCTACACTTCAGGCTCTGTGTAACTGAAGCATCACTGTCTATTCTGAATTCCAAATCCCTTGAGAGAAAGACTAGCATTCTCTTCGTGTCTCTGTTTGCAGTTTTGTGAGCACATGCACCTAAATCCCATTGGTCTTCCACACATCCCAGTGCTTACTGTTACATAGGATATAGGCCATTCAGCTCCAAACTGTCTGCACAAACATTCATTTTCCACCTAAGCCTAGCCACATCTTTCCTTCTCTAAATCTATCATTATAACCCTGTATTCCCTTCTCCCTCATCTACATGCCTAGCTCCCCTTAAAAAAAGCCTCTGTATTATTCACTGCAACTGTGGGAACAACTTCCACATTTCCACCACTCCAAAGACATTTCTTTCAAATTCCCATGAAGAAATTTTCTTTTCTTTATTCTTTCATAGAATATGGGTGTCACTGGCAAGACCAGTACTTGTTGCCCATCCTTAATTGCCCTTGAACTGAGTGCCTTGCTCGGCCTTAACCAAGGGCTCTTAAGAGTTGCCCAAATTACAGTTGGTATTAAGTCACATGTAGGCCAGACCAGGCAAGGAGGACAGATTTTGCTTCCCTAAAGGGTATTAGGGCACCAGATGGGTTCTTAACAATGATTATGATAGCTTCATAAATTAAGTTCCACCCACTGCCGTAGTGGAACTTGAATCTATGGTCCACAGAGCACTAACTGGGATCTCCAGATTACTAACCCAGTGACACCACTACCTTCCCTTTTGGTGACTATAGATGATTGATAGCCTAATACTGATATAATAAGAATGGCAATCGATAGCCTTTTCTACTAACAAAACTAATTAGATCACAACTGAAATATTGTGACCAGTTTTGGGCCCCTTAACTAAGGTAAGATATAGTGGCATTGGAGGCAGTCCAGAGAACGTTACTAGGTTGATACCAGGTATTGTGGGGCTATCTTATGAGGAGATATTGAGTAGGTTGAGCCTGTACTCATTGGAATATAGAAGAATGAGAGGGGACCTTATTGAAACGTACAAAATTCTTAAAGGACTTGACAGGATAGATATGGAAAGGTTGTGGGGTAGTCCAGGCTAGAGGACATAATGTAAGAATAAGGGATCTCATATTTCAGTCAGAGATGATGAGGAATATCTTCTCTAAAAGGGTAGTGAATCTGTGGAATTCTTTACTGCAGAGGGCTGTTGAGACTGGGTCATTAAGTATGTTCAAAGCTGAAATAGACAGATTTTTAATCTTTTTTTAACGAAGATCTGTAGCTTGGGTTGGGATTGGAGTTGTTGGTTGGTTCGCCGAGCTGACTGGTTTTCGTACCAACGTTTCGCCTCCCTTCTAGGTGATGTCTTAGTGCTGTGTAGCCTCAGTTGAATTGCTGTTGTTCTGTCCTGCTTTGAATTTATATGGTCCGGTCTATCCTGGTGGACAGTCTTGTTTCTGATTTTGTACTGTAGTGGTATTTAGATGGGGACTTTTTAAACATGTTTGTTAATTGCATCGGTGATTGAAAACCAGGCCTCCAGGAATTCTTGTGTTTGTCTTTGTCAGTAAGGGAGTCAAATGTTTTGGAGAAAAAGCAGGAAAGTGGAATTGAGGCCATGATGTCATTGAATGGCAGAGCAGGCTCAATGGGCTGAATGGCCTACTTCTGCTCCTATATGTTATGGTCTTTTGGAAACATTATCCCTGTTTCCACTTGATGAAAACATTGCACCACTTCAAACACCTCTACTCGGTCAGCCCTCATCCTTTTTCTAAGAGACCAGGGACCCAGCCCTGTCAATCCTTTCCTGATGTGTAAACCCACACATCTCTGGTATATCCCTTGCAAATCTTATCTGCAACCTCTCTACAAGTGGAAATGCTCTCCCTCTGTCCCCTCTGTTGTGCAAATACACCATTTATTTTTCTTGGATCCAAAGTTGATGATCTCATACTTGCCCACATTGGACTCCATCTGTAGGTAGCTGTTCCCATTTCTTTCGCCTGTCAATGTCTCTCTGTTACTGCTACTCCTCTGAACAGTTCACTTTTCCTCCTCACTTTATGTCGCTTGCATGCTCTAATATGGAGTGCAAGAATCCATGTGCTGCAGGTTGGGGACACAGGGCCTCTAACAATATATAAGTATATATATAAGTATATATATACATATATATATATATATATACATAAGTATATATGATATATAAGTAACCTGAGGATATGGTATAAAAGCCTGAGGAGCAGCTACTTACCAATCTCACCAATTGGAGCACTGTTTTTTTTTGCCACTCACTGTGCCATGCCTCTTAACTAATTGCAATGTTACAAGGTGCTTACACAGTAAGGTTGTAATGTTTCTAAAATAGTGAGCCCTGTCCAAGAGAAAATTTGAACTGTGGGGCAGTTGAACGGCATAGTACACAGTCAGTGGAAAGGAGCCCAAGGTCCAATTGGCCAACTGTAGAAATTCTGATTCTTCACCTTTCTGTGAAATTTTTTTCACTTATGAACCATAAAGATATTAGAGATTTTTGGGGGTGCAGAGGGGATATTTGGAGAAAGGCTGGTTTGACTGTCACAATTATTTCTACTGAGCAACAAAATTTCTGCTGCCTTCATAATTGGCTGTGAGAAGGCAGTGCACTTGGAGGATGGCCCAATGGCAAAGAGTGGGAGAAGGGTGGAAGTGGGGCATTTAGAGGTGAGAGGCCATGCAATGAAACCTTCAGGGAAGCATACCAGCTATAAGGTTCATAGAAGTACAGCTGATGATAGTGCTGGATCTAATGCAAGACAACTTCCTGTTTTGTATCCATTCCGCAAAACACAAGAAGGGTCTAGGCCCGAAACGTCAGCCTTCCTGCCTCTCTGATGCTGCTTGGCCTGCTATGTTCATCCAGTTCTACACCTTGTTATCTCAGATTCTCCAGCATCTGCAGTTCCTACTATCTCTGGGTACGGACTCCCTCCTTTTGAGTCTTAGCACCATGCAGATACATTCCTGGGAATGAAACTTAATTCTGAACAGTATATTCCAATCTGTCAAGATACTGGAACAAGGAATCAAATTGTGTCTTCTGTTTTGAAAGTGTATCTCGCAAACAACCCCCCCCCCCAAGTGCTTCATGTTAGAGAACAGATAGGCAGGCAATAAAAGTTGGGACACTGGAACACAGTCTTTGTCCACTGAGAAACTGTTCTTGACAGACAGGTAAGTTTCATATCTCACACCTCCTGCTAACAATCCCAAGCTTCCAGTTGCTTGCCATTTTAACACACCATGATGTTCCGTGGCCAACATTTCTGTTGCAGGCTTGCTGCAGTGTTCCAGTGAGCTTCAGCGCAAGGTCAAGGAACAACATGTCATTTTCTGCTTGGAGACCCTGCAGCCTCTTGGACTCAAGTCGAGTTCAATAACTTTAGAGCCTGATTCCATCCTTCCATGTATTTTGCCTACTCCCACATGTGGTCCTGTAATCACACAGGTTGCTTGTAGCACAGTCACCCATTCCCACATACTCCTAGGCGGATAATCACATAATATAAATTGCATTCAGTTCAGCTCACCCGCTTTCTCCTACTCTTAGCTGTTATTATCGCTTATTCAGCTTTTTCTTCTTTCCTGGCCTGCTATCCATAATCTCTGTGTTTACCTACTGCTTTCATATCTCTCCCTGTCTGTGGGCTGCATCTCAAACTATCTGTTCACCACCACCACTCCCCCCAGCCTTGTCTTCTGCATAAATAATGCATTTTCCTTGCTGCTAACTGTTTTGATGAAAAGTCACTGAACTCGAAACGTTAACTCTGCTTTCTTCCCACATATGCTGCCAGACCTGCTGAGTTTCTCCAGCAATTTCTCTTTTTGACAATCCTTCATTCTGTCCAGGAGGACAAGTGAGTCTCCAGTTCATCACTGCTAACTGAATAGAAATAAGCACCCATCTGATTTCCCATTTGGTTCACTAATGTCCTTTAGGAAAGAACATCTGCAGTCTTTACCTGATCTAGTCTACATGTGACTCCAGACCCACAGCAAATGGTTCATATCTCTGTTCAAGGGCAATGAAGGATGGGCAATAATTAATGACCTTGCCAGTGATGCCTACATCCAGCAAAAGAATAAAGAACAAAAGACCTGATACTTAAATATGCCATAATGTAGGCAAGCATACCTCGAGCTATGAATTGAATGATCTCCCAATCTGTTTACAGAAATGCTTGCACCTCACATCTGACTCAAGCAGAGGACAATTAAGAGTCTGCCATATTGCTGTGGACAGTCTGGGTAAGAATAGCAGATTTCCTTCCCTAAACAGTATTAATGAACTGAATGGGTAATTATGACAGTGGTTATGTGGACTAGCCTTTAGTTGTCTTTTTTAAAAATTGTATTTAAATTTCACCATCTGCCATAGTAGGATTTGAACCCTTGCTCCTAGAGGATCAACCTGGATTTTTATACTGTGAGCCCAGTGGCATTACCACTGTGCCACCACCTCCCCACAGTCTTGATTCACTTGAGCCAGTTTCAAAACAAACGTTCTTCTATTCTGCCCCAGTGGATCTGGGGGATGTCACCTTGAGTGCTCCTTGTTGCATTACTTTGGCATGGCACACAGCAGGCATCCTATGTAAGGGCCAGACCATTTTACGACTGCTTTGTTCACCTAGAAACTGACATTTTCGTTTTCCGCCCAGGCAGAATGGTGGGACAGAGTCCTATATAATTCTAAAGAATTTTGCCTTGCCCTACCCTTCACCAACAACTGCACATTGTTCATATGCCACTGTTGTGAATATGCAGTGGGGCCTCTGAGAAGAAGCCTTGGACCCTTTGATGTTTCAGAGGCTGATCAGCGCTCCTACCCAACGCCCATCGGAGGAATGTTTTCCGTAGTGCCTCTTAACTACTCTGGCATGACCCTGAAAGTGCTTTCAAAGTGCAGTCGCCATCGGACCATGGCAAGAGTGGGTGCGTGATTTGTGCACGGCAAGATCCCACACATGGCACCAGCCAGCTCGCCTGATTTTTATCGATGTAGATGGAAGGATTACACAATGCCGGGGAGACCTGAGAGGGCACCAAGTGGCTCTCCTTTGAGGTTGCAGGCAGGGAATTTTTTCGACTTGAGAGGGACAGACCTGGGTTGAGGTGGTCTTGGTTTGACATCTCTTTTGAAACTGGCACCTTTGACAATGCTGCAGTGCAGCAGGAGGGTTCTGTGTGGGGCCTGGCATGGTGTTTCTTTATTTAAAATGAGCGGAACCCGAGCATGCACCCGGGTGGAAACAAAAAGAAACAACCCTCACCTGCTTTTACTTCAAATACTACAGAATGGTCTTCAAAATGACTGGCACTTTAAGTCTGGCAGAGTGGAGGGGTGGGGGCTGGGCACTCTTACTCAGAGTCTATTGCAAAACATAAGAGAGGATCCAGTTAGCAGCAGTTGCTCTGTGATGCCACCTTCTAATTTATGCCACCCTGGCAACGTGGCATCAAGTGACTGCTATAGTCTACAGCATTTCATTTGTGCTCTATCTTTTTGTGTGTGTGTATTTTGTTTTCCAGTCTGTGCATCGCAGGCCTTAGCGACTGGACTGGCAGAGGTCGCCAAGGCTCTGTAGGGTAACTAATGTATTTGATCTGATGTTGGGTGCAGGTGGCGCGAGGGATGGTATGCCGAAGCTAATCAGGTTTACCAGTGCCATCTGTCACTGCCAGAACATCTGCTGTGAAGGTGACCCCATCGCCCTTTGTTAAAGTTACGAGTTGGCATTTATATCAGTGACACCAGCACAGCATACACAGCAATGATGGGAGCTGGAGGGGTAGTGGTGGAGGAGGGCGGGTAGTGGTGGTGGGAGAATGAGGGGAGGGGGGAGTAGGAACGACCATGAAGCTTTTGAACAATGCCTCAGCTGTGCGAGTGATAAATGAGACTAATTTAATCGCAATAATGTACTACTTCACGTTTGCCAAAGGTTCTTTTAGGGACTGCCTTGTTACAGCAGTCGACTCCAGAATTTTTTTTTAGAAGTTTCTGGATGAATTCCACACAGATGGCAACCCTCAGCGTTTTTTGTTTTTTTCCACCAGCTTCAACAGCACAGTTACATATGTAATATTCGTCTGTTTGTGCATGTGTGTAACTGTATGTGTATGCAACTATGTTTTTGTGTTTGACTCTGTATTCATGACACTGTGTGTGTGTGTGTGTGTGTGTGTGTGTGTGTGTGTGTGTGTGTGAGAGAGAGAGAGAGAGAGAGAGAGAGAGAGACTGTGTCTCAGTGTTGTGACTCTGTGATCTTCTCTCTATCTATGTAACTGTGTGTCTGTTTTCAAATGCCTTTGACCATTTTCCTTTACTCCAATCTGTTTTATTTTAGTAATTTTATATTTTATATGATTCTGTCAAAGTTTGAATTTAAATTTAAAAATCCCATATAAGCTAATATAAAATGAAGACCGCGCACGCTGGAAATGTGAAACAAGAACAGAAATTGCTGGAGAAACTCAGCAAGTCTGGTAGCATTTGTGGAGCAGACTTAATGTTCCAAGACTAGTGACCCATCTTCAGTTCTCTGACTGGTCTCGAAATATTAACTCTGTTGTCTCCACAGATGCAGCCAGACCTGCTGAGTTTCACCAGTAATTGCGGTTTTGTTCCACATAACTTAATATTTAGTCATGATGTAAATCCAGTCTGCCTTTGGACTTAACAGTATGCTGTTAAAATCATAAAAATCACTTACTTACAGTGGGGCTGCCTGATCATTTTCCTTTATACTTTTTTGATGAGAGGTGGATATCAACAGGCAGGGCCAGCACTTATTGCCCACCCCTAATTGCCTTGAACTGAGTGGCTTGATCATTTCAGAGTCAACCCAATTTACTGTGGGCCTGGAGTCTCATATGGGCCAGACCAGGTAAGGACAATAGATTTCTTTCCATAAAGGACATCAGTGAACCAGATTGGTATTTATGACAATCAACAATAGGGACTAGCTTTCTATCCCAGATTTATTAAATTGAACTTAAATTCTACAAACTGCCATGGAAGGATTTGAACTCGTATCCCTAAACCATTCTGCCTTGGTGTCAGATTACTAGCCCAGTAACATTAACACTGCACCACCAACTTTTTTTTGTAATTGAAATTTTAACCTGTGTGGTCAGTAGGGATTGGGAGTTTGGTGTACAACAGTGGGGTGTGGGATTTGGGGACAGGCAGTGCGTGCGGAGGATGGGATTGGGTCAGTGATTGTGGGGGATGGATGTTGGTAAGAGGGTGTGAGGATAGGAACAGGTCAGTGGTTGTGGGGAATGGGGCTGTATCAGAGTGATTATAGAGGATTGGAGTGGGTCAGTGGGTGTGGGGGATGTGAGTGGGTCAGTGATTGTCGGGGTTAGGAGCGGGTTAGTGGGTGTGGACAATAGGACCGGTCAGTGATTGTGGAGAATAGGAGTGGTCACTGATTATGGGGGATGGGAGTGAGCCAGTGATTGGGAGGGATGGGAATAGGTCAGTGAGTGTGAGGGACACGAGCAAATCTTTTTCAATTCTTGGATGGGTTCTGAGGCCAGTTTTTTGCCCATCTCTAATTACCCTTGGGTGGCTCACTCAGTCCTTTCAGAGGTTGGTTAAGACTCAACCATATTGTTGTATGATGTGGTGTCAAGTGGAGGCCAAACGAGGTAAAGATGGCAGATTTCCTTCCCTAAAGGGATTAGCGATCCAGTTGTTTTCTTTTCCTGCGATGATCATTGTCATGGTTACAATTACTAAGAGAACTAGCATCTAATTCAAAAATTAATCTCAAATTTCAGTAGCTGATATCATTGGATTTGAACTCACATTTCCAATGTATCATTCTGGGCCCTGGGCCAGCTTCACCTAGGACAAGTGCACAGAAGTGACTTTGGGTCAGTTTGTCTGGTACTCTGTGCCTCCCAGTTGACAGTCATAAGATTGGATAGAAGCCTGGAGGGAAGGTGGAGAGACAGAGTGATAAAACAGGTTTAATAAGTAACATCACTTTTTCCATGTTGCTGATCACCACTGCGTTAGAACCAGAGTAGAGGCATCAAGACTGCTGACTGGTAAATTGTTTTTGATAGCTTGCTGTCTAAAGTACTCTCGTCTGCCACTCTGTCAAACTCAATGAAGTTAAAGAAAGACTGCTATTTATTTGCATTGAAGCTGCTGAGCTTTTTCAATGGTCCGCCATGTTTTTGACTGTTGTACAGGTGCATGGTTTAAGAACGGTAGTTCTGGCACAGTATACGACAGCATGGTATGTTGCTGTTCAAAATTCTGAACTTTTGGAGAGGAGAATGAAGTCAATTGCCTTGGATTTGAGTGAAGATCTTGAAAAAGGTCTGCTTGTCATCCCCTCTTGAGCATTAACACTAAGCTTCATCCAGCCCTAGTGATCCAAAATACCACAAACTGGACCCAGACAAGTGACGACCTCAAGACAGTGTAGCCGTACATAGAAGTGTTACAGATTTGTTGCAGAGCCAAAGAAGGCCATTTGGTCCATCGTGCCTAACTGTTCTCTTAATGAGTTCCATTGTCCTGCCCTTTCTCTGTAAACCTGTACACTATTTCAACTTAACTAATCATCCAATGCTCTCTTGAATGACCCAACTGAACTTGCTTCTGCCAATTTCCAGGCAATGTATTCCACACCTGAACCACCTAACACGTACATGAGTAGGCAGGGAATGGAGGGATATGGACCACGTAGGGGCAAAAGGTGTTTAGTTTAGAATGGTAACATTTGTTGGTACAATCTTGATGGGCCAAAGGGCCGGTTCTTCTGCTGTACTGTTCTTTTGTTCTTTATTCTATTTTTGCACATCTCATTTAATTCTTTTGCAAATCACTTTAAATCAGTGTCCTCATGTTCATGATCCTTTTAAAAGTGGAAACAGTTTCTGCCTCTACACCTTGTCCAGGCTTTTCATGATTTTGAAATCTGGAATCAAATCTCCTCTTAGTCTTCTCCTCTCCAAAGGAAACAGTTCCAACTTCTTTAATCTGTCCTCATCAATGATGTTTCTCATTCCTGGAACCATACTTGTAAACCTCTTCAGCACTGTCTCCAGTGCATTCTCATTCTCTCTATCACATGCACCCAGAACTGTACAGAATACTCCAACTGAGGAACAACCATTGTATTATACAAGCTCAGCACAACCTCCCTACTCTCGTACTCTATTCTCCTATCAGTGAAGTTTGGCATACTAAATATTTTATTAATAGCTCTCTTTAATTACTTATATATATGTATATCCAGGTCTCTCTGCTTCTGACACCCTTTAGAATAGTATCCTTTTTTTAATATTGTATCTTTATGTTCTTTCTGCCAGAATGTATCCTTGCACACTTCTCTGCCTTGAGCTTCATCTGCCATCTTTCTGCCCAATCCATCGATTTGTCAATGTCCTTTTGAAGTTTGAAGTTTTACTCCTCAGAGTTTACAATGCTTCTGAGTTTTGTATCATCCAAAAACCTTAAAATCATCTCCTGCACACCAAGATTAAGATGCTACACATATATCAGGAAATACAAGGGTCCCTGAGAAACTCCACCACAAACCTTCCTCCAGCCTGAAAAATATCCATTGACCATTACGATCAATTTCATATCACTCAGCTGATTTTGTATTCATATTGCTACTGTCTCTTTTATTCTTTAACTTTAACTTTAACTTTTAGCTTTAACTTTGCTCACAGGTCTGTTGTGTGGCACTGTATTGCATACCATGTTGGAAGTCCATGTATACCACATCAACAGTATTACCTTCATCAACCCTCTCTGTTACCTCTTCAAAGAGTCCCAGCATGTTGGTTAAACAGGACTTTTTCTTTAAGAAATGCATGGTGGCTCTCACTAATTAACCCATATTTTTCCATGTGATTATCAATTCTTTCCTAAATAATTGTCTGTTTCAAGAAGTTTCCCCACTACAGAAGCTAATTGTTGGGATTATCTTTACAACTTGTTGAACAAGGAAGTAATGTCTGCAATTCTCCAATACTCGAGCACCACCCCTGAATCCAGGGGAAGGCTAAAAGATTATTGTTAGTACCTCTTGCAATTTCCACTCTCACTTTTTTCAATATCCTTTCATGCATCTCATCTAGACCAGCTCTAAGTATCAACAGCTTATCCAATATATCCTCCTCATCAATGTCAAACCCTTCCAGCCCTTGAGTTCTCTCCTCTGTCATCTTGGTCTGGATAACATCTCCCTCCTTGGTAAAGACAGATACAAATATTTATTTAATACCTCAGACAGGTCTGCTGCCTCCTTGAGTATATCTCCTTATTGGTCACTAATCATCCTATTCCAACTTTTAGCATCCTTTTAATATCTATTTGTCAGTTTTTTTGCCAGTCAATGGTAGTTGCCAGGCTTTTCTCGTAATTCCCCTTTGCTTCTCATATTTGCTTTTTTACCTCCCTCCTGAACCTTCTGTATTCAGCCTGGTTCTCAATTGTATTTTCTATACCTGTCATTGTTTAAGTTCTATTTTTTCCATCCAAGGAGCTCTGAATTTGTTTCTTCTACTTTTCCTTTTTGAGGGAATATACCTTAACTGTGTCTGAACCATCTCCAGAGGTAGCCCTTTACTCAGCTACAATTTTTCCTGCCAACTTTAAACCCCACCTGTTGCAGCTCCATTGAAATAGACGCGTCCCTCAGTTAATTATTCTTACTCTGGATTTCCCTTTGTCCCTTTCCACTGTCATCCTAAACTTTATCGATCATTCACCAGTTGATCATTGTCCCCTAAATGTTTTCCCACTGACACTTAATCTACTTGACCTGCCTCCTTCCCAAAAATCAGCTCTAGTCTTGTTGGATTGCTGTACGAAATTCTTATGAACACTTTCTAAAAATATTTGCCCCTCTCTGGCCTTAACATTGCAACTATCCCAGAGTATATTTAGGTAATAAAGTCTCCTATTATAATTATTCTGCTTATCCCTATCTGAAATTTCCTTGCAGATTTGTTTCTCTACCTTCTGCTAGCTGGCGGTCTATAAATTACACTGACCAAAGTAATTGCACTTTTGTTGTTCCTGAGCACTAGCCAAATTGATTCAGCCCTTGAGCCCTCGGATATCCAATTTTTCCAATAATGCAACGTACTCCTTAACCATTCAAGCCACCCCTCCTCCCTTTTTATCCTTCCCTATCTTCCCTGAACACCCTGTAACTAGAAATATTTAACACCCAGATAAAAGTAAAATACTGCGGATACTGGAAATCAGAAACAAACACAGAAAGTGCTGGAGAAACTCAGCAGGTTTGGCAGCAGCTGTGGGAAGAGAAACATAATTAATGTTTCAAGTCCGGTTACCCTTCCTCTGAAGAAGAGTTATGGACTCAAAACATTAATTCTGTTTCTCTCCCCACAGACCTCCTGAGTTTTTCTAGCATTTTCTGTATTTATTTAATACCCATTCCTGCCCTTCCTTCAGCCACAACATCATAATTTCACATAGCAGTATGTCTTGTAGCTCACTAATCACATATAGATCACATGGCTGGCTCTGCTGTACAGAAGGGCGGGAAAAAGAGCGGAAGGACTGTAGCCATAGAGGATTCGATTGTAAGGGGAGTAGATAGGCGGTTGTGTGGTTGAAAACGAAACTCCCGAATGGTATGTTGCCTCCCAGGTGCACGGGTCAGGGATGTCTCAGATCGACTGCAGGACATTCTGAAGGGGGAGGGTGAACAGCTAGCTGTCGTGGTGCATATGGGCATCAATGATATAGGTAAAAAATGGTATGAGGTCCTACAAGCAGAATTTAGGGAGTTAGGAGCCAAGTTAAAAAGTAGGACCTCAGAGGTAGTAATCTCACGATTGGTACCAGTGCCATGTGTTAGTCAGAGTAGAAATGAAAGAATAGGCAGGATAAATGAGCGGCTTGAGAGATGGTGCAGGAGGGAGGGGTTCAGATTTTTGGGACATTGGGACCGGTTCTGGGGGAGGTGGGACTATTACAAATCGGACGGTCTACACCTAGGCAGGACTGGAGCCAATGTCCTACGGGCTGCTTTTGCTAATGCTGATTGGGAGGGTTTAAGCTAATGTGGCAGGGGGATGGGAACCAAATGAGGAGGTTAGTGGACAGTAAGGTGGTAGTAACTAAAGCCTGTAAGGACCTAGATAATGAAGTCAGTGTGACTAAGGGGAAGAGTAGGTAGAGAGCAGATCATGAACGCAAAGGGACAGGTGGTCTGAGGTGCATTTGTTTTAATGCGAGAAGTGTAGTAGGTGGGGCAGATGAACTTAGGGCTTGGATTAGTACCTGGGAGTATGATGTTATTGCTATTACTGAGACTTGGTTGAGGGAAGGGCAAGATTGGCAACTAAATATCCCAGGATATGGATGCTTCAGGTGGGATAGAGAGGGAGGTAAAAGGGGTGGAGGAGTTGCATCACTGGTCAAAGAGGATATCACAGCTGTGCTGAAGGAGGTCACTATGGAGGACTTGAACAGTGAGGCAGTATGGGCAGAGCTCAGAAATAGGAAGCGTGCGGTAACAATGTTGCACTGTACTACAGGCCTCCCAACAGTGAGCGTGAGATAGAGGCACAAATATGTAGACAGATTATGGAAAGATGTAGGAGCAACAGGGTGGTGTTGATGGGAGATTTTAATTTTCCCAACATTGACTGGGATTCACTTAGTGTTTGGGGTTTAGATGGAGCAGAATTTGTAAGGAGCATCCAGGAGGGTTTTCTAGAGCAGTATGTAAATAGTCCAACTCGGGAGGGGCCATACTGGACCTGGTGTTGGGGAATGAGCCCAGCCAGGTGGTTGAAGTTTCAGTAGGGGATTACTTTGGGAATAGTGATCACAATTCCACAAGTTTTAGAATACTGATGGACAAAGATGAGAGCGGTCCTAAAGGAAGAGTGCTGAATTGGGGGAAGGCCAACTATAGCAAAATTCGCAGGAGCTGGGGAATGTGGATTGGGAACAGCTGTTTGAGGGTAAATCCACATCTGATATGTGGGAGGCTTTTAAAGAGAGGTTGATTAGAGTGCACGACAGACATGTCCCTGTGAAAATGAGGGATAGAAAGGGCAAGATTAGGGAACCATGGATGACAGGTAAAATTGTAAGACTAGCAAAGAGGAAAAAGGAAGCATACATAAGGTCTAGGCGACTGAAAACAGACGAAGCTTTGGAAGAATATCAGGAAAGTAGGACCAATCTGAAATGAGGAATTAAGAGGGCTAAAAGGGGTCATGAAATATCTTTAGCAAACAGGGTTAAGGAAAATCCCAAAGCCTTTTATTCATACGTAAGGAGCAAGAGGGTAACTAGAGAAAGGGTTGGCCCACTCAAGGACAAAGGAGGGAAGTTATGCGAGGAGTCAGAGAAAATGAGTGAGATTCTTAATAGTACTTTGCGTCGGTATTCATTGAGGAGAGGGACATGACGGACGTTGAGGTTAGGGATAGATGTTTGATTACTTGAGGTCAAGTCAGCATAAGGAGGGGGGATGTGTTGGATATTCTAAAGGGCATTAGGGTGGACAAGTCCCCAGGTCCGGATGGGATCTATCCCAGGTTACTGAAGGAAGCAAAAGAGGAATTAGCTGGGGCCTTAACAGATATCTTTGCAGCATCCTTGAGCACGGGTGAGATCCCGGAGGACTAGAGAATTGCTAATGTTGTCCCCTTGTTTAAGAAGGGTAGCAAGGATAATCCAGGTAATTATAGACCGGTGAGCCTGATGTCAGTGGTGGGGAACCTGCTGGAGAAGATACTGAGGGGTAGGATCTATTTACATTTGGAAGAAAATGGGCTTATTAGTGATAGGCAGCATGGTTTTGTGCAGGGAAGGTCATGTCTTACCAACTTGATAGAATTCTTTGAGGAGGTGACAGAGTTGATAGATGAGGGAAGGGCTGTAGATGTCATATACAAGGCATTTGATAAGGTTCCCCATTGTAGGCTGATGGAGAAAGTGAAGTCGCATGGGGTCCAGGGTGTACTGGCTAGATGGATAGAGAACTGGCTGGGCAACAGGAGACAGAGTTGTACTGGAAGGGAGTTTCTCAAAATTGAGAACTGTGACCAGTGGTGTTGCACAGGGATCCATGTTGGGACCACTGTTGTTTGTGATATACATAAATGATCTGGAGGAAGGTATAGATGGTCTAATTAGCAAGTTTGCAGATGACACTAAGATTGGTGGAGTAGCAGATAGTGAAGGGGACTGTCGGAGAATGCAGCAGAATACAGATAGATTGGAGAGTTGGGCGGAGAAATGACAGATGGAGTTCAATCCAGGAAAATGCAATGTGATGCATTTTGGAAGATCCAATTCAAGAGCGAACTATACAGTAAATGGAAAAGCCCTGGGAAAAATTGATGCACAGAGAGATCTGGGTGTTCAGTTCCATTGTACTCTGTAGGTGGCAACGCAGGTCGATAGAATGGTCAAGAAGGCATACGGCATGCTTTCATTCATCTGATGGGGTATTGAGTACAAGAGTTGGCAGGTAATGTTACAGTTGTATAGGGCTTTGGTTCGACCACATTTGGAATGCTGTGTCAAGTTCTGGTTGCCACGTTACCAAAAGGATGTGGATGCTTTGGAGAGGGTGCAGAGGAGGTTCACCAGGATGTTGCCTGGTATGGAGGGTGCTAGCTATGAAGAGAGGTTGAGTAGATTAGGATTATTTACATTAGAAAGATGGATGTTGAGGGGGGACCTGATTGAGGTCTACAAAATCATGAGAGGTATAGACAGGGTGGATAGCAAGAAGCTTTTTCCCAGAGTGGGGGACTCAGTTACTAGGGGTCACAATTTCAAGGTGAGAGGGGAAAAGTTTAAGGGAGACATGCGTGGAAAGTTCTTTTCGCAGAGGGTGGTGGGTGCCTGGAACGCGTTGCCAGCAGAGGTAGTAGAGACGGCACGATAGCTTCATTTAAGATGTATCTAGACAGATACATGAATGGGCAGGGAGCAGAGGGATACAAATCCTTGGAAAATAGGTGACAGGTTTAAATAGAGGATCTGGATCGGCGCAGGCTTGAAGAGCTGAAGGGCCTGTTCCTGTGCTGTAATTTTCTTTGTTCTTTGTTCTAATCATATTTACTATGCTCCCTGCATTCACATTTATTAGTTTGTAATCTTGATTTAGAATGTTTTAATTTCTCCCTTACTCCTGCTAATGTAACTATTAATTTACTTTTCTCTGTGACAATGCTATCCCAGTATTTTGTGCACCCTGGTATTGCTGTCTAATACTCTCTCCTGGTTCCCACACACCTTCTGAATTAGTTTAACGTGCTCTCACAGCACTAGCAAGCAACACAGGTTCAAATCTGTTCATATGCAAACTGTCTGGCTTGTACAAGTGCAATCTCCCCAAATGCCAGTGCCCATACCCCAGGAGTTTGTGATACTTTCTCCCACTCCATCTTTCAAACCATCCATTCACCTGTCTTTTCCTTCTATTCCTATACTTACTTTGCATGACATTGTCAGTAATCCAGAGGTGACTACTTTTGATCTCCTATTTCCTTATACTTTTAAATAGTTCCTTAAATTGTGACTGCAGGATGAGATCCTCCTTCGTACCTGCATTGTTGACTCTAGCATAGACCATAGCTTCTGGGATGCTTGTCCCTCAGAAGAATGTCCTGTAGCCACTCTGTAACATTCTTGACCTTGGAACTACTGGGCAACATGACATCCTGGAGTTAAGGCTGCAGAAACACCTGTTTGTTCACCTAACTAATTAATTCCTTATTACCACTGCTCTTCCACTCTTTTCTCCTTCCCTTCCATACAGTTGCCCCCCGCCACCCCCACAGTTGTTCTATGGGCCTGGATCTTGCTGTACTCCTCTGAGACAGCATTGCCCTCACCAGTGTCCAGAATGGAAAATCAATTCTTGTCTTCTGCACTTCCTGCCTGGTTTTCTTGAACAGTCTTATGGTCAGGCATTTTCTATCTTCCTGCGCACCCCTGACCTGTGGTGTGACTCCCTCTCTGATCACACTATCCAGATAACTCTCAGCCTCACAGATGTATTACTATGACTCAAGTTCTAAAAGCTGGAGCTCAAGTTTCTGCAGCCAGTAACCCATCATGCACATGTGCTCATCAAGGTCACATGCATTATTGACAATTCTCCACTTGCCACGGCATGGGCATTCCTCAAGGCCAAACTGCCCTGTCATAACCTAAGCTTTTTTTTAACTGCTTGCTATAAAATGAAGCTTAGTGATGAATGAACTTATAATGTGATGTTACTCTGTGATGTTTTATTTCCAAATTCAGCTCTCTCATGTAGCTTTTCAACTCCTGGTCACCTGGATGTTGACAAAAATAAAAGAAAATGCACATCATTCCCCTCCTCACCAATCTCTCTTCCTTAACAAACGTGTATTGCACTCTGTTGTATTGATCTCTGTGCATTGCACTTAACCTTTCTTACTTATCTAATTGAGATTCAGATGAGGCTGCTAACTGATAAGTACAGAACTAGTTCATTTAATTAACTAATCTCATCTTTGCTGCAGTAGGGAGGTTGATTAGCTCACCCAAGTCTGGAAGAAATTTAAAAGCAGTAAAAACATAAAGTTGCAAATTGCAAGTAAGCAGCACTAGATTTCATAAAAACAGACGACCCTTTTAAATTTAGAAGTATATTCTTTACTTCCCAAGCTTGCAGTTTTTCTGCTTTATCCCACTGCACTCCCATGGCTGACCTGCTCCCGAATTCCATTTACTAGCCTTAACAGAAAGCTGTAGAGGCCGAGTCATTGAGTGTCTTCAAGACAGAGATAGGTAGATTTATTGATTAGTAAGGGGATCAAGGATTACAGGGACAATGCAGGAGACTGGGTTTGAGAAACGTATCACTCATAATCAAGTGGTGGAGCAGACTCGATGGGCTGAATGGCATAATTCTGCTCCTATATTTTGTGGTCTTAGCACCTTTTCCCAGCCAAGATTATTGATTCAACAGCTTGGATTGTTACGATCTGAAGTTTTAACTCTCTCCACTGATACTGTCAGACCTCCTGAGTATCTCCTGCCATTCCTAGTTTTACATTTCAAAATCTATTGATATCTGTTTTGGAATTTTCAGTTAACCAACATCTCCAATTTTTTGAAATTTACTTGTGGGACGTGGGCGTCACTGCCTGGACTAGTATTTATTGCACATCCCTAGTTGCCCCCTGAGAAGGTGATATTGAATTGCCTTCTTGAACCACTGCAGGTCAATTTAGGGGCTCTTGTGATGCAATGCTAGCGTCCCTTCCTTTGGGCCAAAAGGCCCAGTTTAAAATCCCACCTGCCCTGGAGGTGTGCCATAAAACATCTGAACAGGTTGATTAAAAATAACCTCAATTTAGATTAGTAATTAATCTTCTATATTTTAATAATATAAAGCCCAACCAGACATCCTACATAATTTTAACCCTTTTAAATCTGGTTGTCATTCCAGTCTTGAATCTCAACACAGGCAAGTCATTGAGGCTTTTGGAGCACCAGACTTGACTTTTAAAAGTCCTTTAGAAATCTGGACTTCATTGATTAGGCCCGCATTTATTGACCATCCCTAATTGTCCCTGAGAAGGTAGTGGTGAACTGTCTTCTCGAACTGCTGCAGTCTATGGGGCATAGCACACCCACAGTGTTGTTAGGCAGGGAGTTGCAGGATTTTGACTGAATCTACAGGTGGATACTCCCTGGTGTCCTGGCCAGTAATTATCTCACAATCAGCAATATATAATAAAGTCTTGTCCGTTGTGGGAGCTCGCTGTCTGCAAATTGGCCGATATGTAACTGGAGGTGCAGGAGAAGGCCATTTACTCTTTGAGATGGCTCTGCCATTCAATTAGATCTTGCTGATGTGATTGTGGCCTGAACGCCACATTCCTGCCCTCACCTACGTTCCCCCCTACCGTTAACCTTTGACTTCGTTGTTAGTCAAGAATCTATCTCAACGTCTGCCCTTAAGGTATAAAACAGCCCTATTTCCATTATTCTCTCAAGGTGATGGTTTCACATCTCATACATCACAACGCAACAAAATAACTACAGTGTAATTTGGGTTAAGTTGAGTGAGTGGGTAAGTGCGTGGCAGATGCAATTTAATGTGGATAAATGTGAAGTTAATGCATCCTCTTTGATAACAAAAGCAGGAAGGCAGATTGTTATCTGAATGGTGATAGAGTGGAGAAAGGAGAGGTGCAACAAGAGCTGCCTGTCCTTGTACACCAGTCACTGAAAGTAAGCATCCAGGTTCAGCAGACATTGAAGAAGACAAATGGTATGTTGGCCTTCATAATGAGAGGAATCAAGTACAAGGGCAGGAATGTCTTGTAGTAGTTGTACATGACCTTGGTGAGACCACATCTTGAATATTGTGTGCAGTTTTGGTCTCCTTGTCTGAAAAAGAATGTTCTGGCTGTGGAGGAATTGCAGTGAAGGATTGCCAGACTAATTCCTGGGATGGAAGGGCTGACCTTTGAAAAGAGATTGGATTGGTTGTGACTACATTCATTGGAGTTTATAAGAAGTAGGTGGGATCTCATAGAATCTGATAAAATTCTTACAGGACTAGACAGGGTAAATGCAGGAAGGATGTTCCCGACGACCAGGGAGTCAAGAACCAGGGAACACAGTCTAAGGATATGCGGTAAGCCATTTAGGACTGAGATGAGAGTGGTGATCTTGTGGAATTCTCTACCATAGAAAACATTTGAGACCAAAACATTGAATGTTTTCAAGAGGGATTTACATATAGTTCCTAGGGGTAAAAGGATTAAAGGGTATGGGAGAAAGCAGGAATGGGATACTGAGTTGGATGATCAGCTATGACCTTAATGAATGGTGGAGCAGGCTCAAAGGGCTTAATGGCCTATTCAGCTCCTGTTTCAATTGTTGGAATGCACTTTGGGGTGTTGTGTAGGGCACTAAGAGTTTTTATGTTTCTCTCCTGCTCACCTCTGAACAGTTCTGGTTCAAATGGAAAGGTGTAGTGGAATGAGAAGATGTGTCCACTAGAGGGTGCAATGATCAAGACAGTCGCTTGCCCAAAACAAACGTCTCCTTTCACCCGGACATTGAACCTCAGCAACAATCGACAAATTAGAAACCTCCATTGCTAACAAGTCAAGACACTTCCGAAGAGCAAAATGAACAACTCTTCACATTAAAATATCAGTAACCCTTTACAAGTATGGCTGCTGTTTCTCCAGTTCAGGAAACCACTGACCTGTAAATTGCCTTTTTTCTCCCCTGCTCAGTTTTATTAAATGAAAACGTTACTGCAAAATTTACCTGCTTCAGGAGGGCATAGCCACCTAAGCTGTGAATAGGAGTCAGGGGTGAGGACAGGTTGATGTGTAGGCACAGACACCCATTATTTTGGAAGTTAATTTGTCCTTATTTTTTCTTTTGTAGTCAAATATTTCTATCATGGCCCAAGCCAATTAAATGTCCCTTCTTATCTCTATAACCTCCCCCAACTTGCCTGACCTCCAAGCTCCTGTGCTGTGTTAATGCTGCCTTCCAGAGCATTAGAGTTTCAACTGCTGGAGGCTGTGCCTTCAGCTGCCCTGACACTGAGCTCTGTAAGTCCCTTAAACGTTTCCACTTAAACTCTTTTTGCCTTTACACCATTCCATATCTTTCCACATATGCAGCTTCGTGCCAAAAGTAGTTATGGTAATTGCTCCTGTGAAGTGCATTGTGACATTTTATTACATTAAAGCTGCAATATAAATGCAGATAGTTGCTGTTGTTGCCTGAAAGCAATAGTTCCAGATACACCTGTTCCCCTGTGCTTACAGTGGTCATCATTCACAAGCAAGCCTGAACAGGTACTCCCAGCCAGTTGTTAAACTGCCGAAGGTAGCACAGTCAATTCTGCTCCTTTCTGACAGTTCTGAAGAAGGGTCACTGGATTCAAAACTATAATGATTGTAATGAGGTCAGTAAGGTGGACCTCATAGAATATGAGTTCCCTGATTGGGGCTGCTAACCTGGTCCAATCAGGAAGCCTTGGCTGACAGATAACAAAGGGAATGTCAGACATCCTGTTCACTCTGAAAGTTGGCTCTGAGGGAGCTGGATCAGTCTCAACGACTCTCAATGTGTAAATAAAGGGTGACTTGGTGGTGGGATACTAGCCTCCTGGAGTTATTTCAGTGGCAATGAGAGAAAAGCATGTGCTTGAAGAAATTTGCTTGCAAAATTGGTCTTTGAGTTAGGGTAAGCATATTTGGCATCATACTATTACTTGAAAAGCGGAGGACTGTGCCCAGTACGTGGAAAGAATGCCTTAATCTTTTCCAGGCAAATGACATTGGAGCAGATGAAAAATCAACAAGTAATTCTCCTGACAGCTTGTGGATCCACAGCTTTTTCGGTTATTAGGAGCCTAACTTTCCCAGACGCAACAGATACTAAAACCTTTTAAGATTGACAGATTCAGTCAGGGAATATTATGACACCATGTCTCCTTTAATTCTAAGATGCTATCAGTTTTACTCGGCAATTCAAGAACCAGGGAAATCCGTATCGGGATGTTTGAGTAGGTCAAGACGACTGGCAGAGGCGTGTAACTTTGCTTTAACCATTAGTGAGATGCTGAGAGACCATTTGGTTTGTGGGATTAAAGATATAACCATGCAAAAGCGCCTACTAACTAAAGCCTAACTAGACTTCAAATAGGCACTACAACTGGCAGAAAATGCTGCAAGTGGAGCATATGAGTTGCAGAGTATTCCAATGGAAGCGGACAACCTCGCTGGTTTGACTGAGCTTGAGGAACACCACTCGAGTGGAGGCAATTGCATAACATCACTTAGGACATATTCTGAACAAAGGGACTCCAGGTCAGCCCTCAGCAAAACCCCAAAATAAAGCCAAGCCTCAGCCAAACAGTTAACATTTTCTTTAAGGTCTGGGCCGGCAAGGCATCGTAGTTGCTTCCGGTATGTGGACTTGAGACAGCAAAAGAGTCCCACTAGACCTAAATTGAGTAAGAAAATTCATAGGCCACTATCCAGGAGAGTGCACACCCTGGAAAGTCCACCTACATTTGGTTTGGAATGGTTAAATTGCTTAGGAACGTCCAAATCATAAACAATTAAAATAAACATTTGGTTAAATTGTTCTAATGGGTTCGGTACCAGTGAGGCCGTTTTAGTGATTGCAAAACCAGTCTTTAACAAAACTCACTCTGGACTGCAACACTTAAGTTTGTGCAAGACCTCTGCTAGGCTGAAAACCTATATCGGGGAACCCTTACAGATTAAGGGTAGAACTTCAGTTTTGGCCTCTTATGAGAAGCAACTGGTTCAATTACCAATGATGGTAGTAAAAGGCTTGGGCCCAAGCTTGATAGAGCGAAATTGGTTGAGAAAAATTCGCCTAGATTGGCTCAACATTTTTCAATTAGAGAATGACTGCCTGAATGAAGTCCTAATTAAGTAATTGGAAGTTTTTCAGGAAGGTCTAGGGACTGTCAAAGGAGCCAAGACCATCTTGCGTGTTGACTAGGAAGCAATTCCATGATTCTGCAAGGCTGGCCCAGTGCTACTTGCCGAATGGGCAAAAGCAGAGGCAGAAATCAGAAGGCTGGAAAGTGAAGGAACCATAAAACCAGTCCATTTTGTAGAATGGGCAGCTCCTATGGGCACAATGTGACAGTTCCCCTTTGTGGAGATTTTAATGGGAAACTGCTGTTTGCAGCTGGGTGAGTATCGAATCTTTCGCGTAGAGGATTCATGTATAAAGCTGGTAGGGGGGCTGTCCTTCATGAAACTGGACATGAGCTATGCATACTCGCAGTTGTGGATGGATGAGGATTCCCAGAGGTATGCTCCAGTTAATACCCTTAAGGGATTGTACCATTATATAACATTGCCATCTGGAGGATCATCAGCCTCTACCATTTTTCAGTGGATGATGGAGAACATTCTATAAGGTCTACGCCGGGTTGCCACTTACCTATATGACGTACTAATAACAGGGGGAAGACCAATAAGGAGCACTTAGAGAATTTGGACATATTCCTTAGATGTTTCTCCCAGGTGGGTGTAAGCCTTAGAAGGGAAAAATGTATGCAGGTACCCCAAGTAACCTACTTGGCCTACAGAGTCGGCAAGACCATTACACCCGTTGGAAGATAAAGTGCGGGCAGTCAAGGGCGCCCTAACTCCCGTGTGTTTACCAGAGCTTAGGTCTTTCCTTGGGCTAGTGAATGATTGCGGAAAGTTCAAACGTAACCTGGTGTTCGTCCTGACACCTTTGCATCAACTCTTAAAAAAACGGTCAGTCTTGGAAGTGGTCGTGTAGCCAAGGCATAGCTTTAGGGAAGTGGAGAAATAGCTGTCATCATTTAAGGTGTTGGCATACTGTGATCACAAGTGAGATCTGCTATTGACATATGATGCTTTCCTGTATGGCATTGGGAGAATATTAGTTCCGAGGTGGCACAGTGGAGAGGAACACCCAATAGCGTATGCATTTAGGACTTTGGCTAATATGGAGCATAAATGTGCCCAAGGAGAGAAGGAAGGTTTGGCGGTCATATTTGGAGTCAGGACATTCCACCAGTATCTTCATGGATGTGATTTTGTAATAACCACGGAACATGAACCCCTATTAGGTCTCCTTGAAGAGAACAAGGCAGTGCCACCTGTAGCTTCAGTTGAATTCAGGTGGGCTGTAATTCGAAGAGCATATAATTACAAGTTGGAGCACCATCCAGGAGGCCAAGCAACAAATGCATTTGCACTGAGCTGCCTCCAGCTGGCAGATAAACTACTGGTGGTACTGCCAATGGAAGACCCCGTAATGGTTTTATTTTTTCTGGACACTCTTCCAGTTGCAGCTGACAATATCAGACTTTGGACACAGGAAGATTCGATAATGGCAAAACTGAAACAGCTGGTAGTGATAAAGGAAACCAAAGGGCCATCACAACCAGAATTGAAACCTTTTTGGACCCAGAGAGACCAGATCACAGTAGAGGATGGCTATTATTATGGGGAGCATGAGTGATTGTCCAAAGGAAAGGCTGCCACCAGATACTGGCTGAACTCCACGAGGGTCATCTAGTGGTTGGCGAGAAGTTATTTCTGGAGGCCAGGATAGGATTCAGACATAGCTGCATTTGTGGGGCAGTGCCCAGAGTGTCAACAAGCACAAAAATTATGGCTAGCGGCTCCCCCACATTTGTAGGAATGGCCAGGTAAACCAGTTACACATCAGCTGTGCAGATTCTTTCATGGGCTCAATGTTTTTAGTAATTTTAGCACCACTCAAAGTGGCTGGACGTACATAGAATTCATTTGTCAAATGCATGGACAACAATAGAAGACCTTCACACATCTTTTGCAATACATGGATTCCCAGAAATGTTGGTCATAGATAACGGGCCATTGTTTACCAGCAGTAATTTGAGTATTTCCTAAAGTTGAATGATATTCAACATATAAGGACACCTCCATACCACCCATCAAATGATGATCTGGTGGAAACAGCAGTCCAAAGTCTGAAAGCAGGCTTAAAAAAAAAAACACCCAGAGATAGTAGGAACAGCCGATGCTGGAGAATCTAAGATAACAAGGTGTTGAGCTGGATTAACACAGCAGGCCAGGCAGCATCAGAGGAGCAGGAAAGCTGACGTTTTGGGTCTGGACCCTTCTTCAGAAATGGGGGAGGGGAAGGGGACTCTGAAATAAATAGAGAGGTGGGGGAGGCGGATTGAAGGTGGATAAAGGAGCAGGTAGGTGGAGAGGAGACGGACAGGTCAAGGAGGCGGCGATGGAGCCAGTAAAGGTGAGTGTAGGTGGGGAATTAGGATGGGGGTTGGTCAGTCAAGGGAATACGGACAGGTCAAGGAGGTGGGGATAAGGCTGGTAGGTAGGAGGCGGGGGTGGGTGTTGGTCAGTGAGGTGGGATGAGCGGATAGGTGGGAGAAAAGATGGACAGGTCAAGGAGGCGAGGATGAGCTGGGCTGGTTTTGGGATGAGGCCGGGGTGGGGAGATTTTGAAGCTTGTGAAGTCCACATTGAGACCATTGGGTTGCAGGGTTCCCAAGTGAAATATGAGGTGCTGTTCCTGCAGCCTTTGGTGGCGTTGTTGCAGCACTGGAGGAGGCCCAGGATGGACATGTTGTCCAAGGAGTGGGAGGGGGATTGAAGTGGTTTGCGACTGGGAGGTGCAGTTGTTTGTCACGAACTGAGCGTAGGTGTTCCACAAAGCGGTCTTCAAGCCTCCGCTTGGTTTCCCTGATGTAGAGGAGGCCACATCAGGAACAGCGGATACAATATACCACATTAGCAGATGTTCAGGTGAACATCTGTTTAATGTGGAAGGTTTTCTTGGGGCCTGGGATGGGGGTGAGGGGGGAGGTGTAGGGGCAGATGTAGCACTTCCTGCGGTTGCAGGGAAAAGTGCCAGGGGTGGTGGGGAGTGTGGAGTGGACAAGGGAGTCATGGAGAGAGTGGTCCCTCTGGAAGGCAGATAAGGGTGGGGAGGGAAAAATGTCCTTGGTAGTGGTGTCAGTTTGCAGGTGGCGGAAGTGGTGGAGGATGATGCATTGAATCCCGAAGTTGGTGGGGTGGTACGTGAGGACGAGGGGAGATCTGTCTTTGTTGTTATTTCGGGGAGGTGGTGTGAGGGATGAGTTGCGAGAAACACGAGAGATGGGGTTGAGGGCGTTTTCGACCAGTGTGGAGGGGAAGTTGCGGTCCTTGAAACACAAGGACATCTGGGATGTCCGGGAGTGGAATGCTTCATCTTGGGAGCAGATGCGGTGGAAGCAAAGGAATTGGGAATAGGGGATGGCATTCTTGCAGGAAGGAGGGTGAGAGGAGGTGTATTCTAGGTAGCTGTGGGAGTCGGTAGGCTTGAAATAGATATCAGTTTTCAGGTGGTTGCCAGAGATGGAAACAGAGAGGTCCAGGAAGGAGAGAGAGGTGCCGGAGATGGTCCAGGTGAACTTAAGGTTGGGGTGGAAAGTGTTAGTGAAGTGGATGACCTGTTTGAGCTCCCCGTGGGTGCACGAGGCGGTGCCAATACAGTCATCGATATAACAGAGGAAGAGGTGGGGTTTAGGGCCAATGTAGCTGCAGAAAAGGGATTGTTCCACGTATCCTACAAAGAGGCAGGCATAGCTTGGGCCTATGTGGGTACACATGGCCACCCCCTTTGTCTGTAGGAAGTGGGAGGAGTTGAAGGAGAAGTTGTTAAGGGTAAGGACGAGTTTGGCTAAGCAGATAATGGTGTCAGTGGAGGGAGACTGGTCGGGCCTGTGGGAGAGGAAGAAGTGGAGGGCCTTTAGGCCATCTGCATGGGGAATGCAAATAAAGAGGGACTGGACATCCATGGTGAAGATAAGGTGTTGAGGACCAGGGAATCGGAAGTTTTGGAGGAGGTGGAGAGCGTGGGTGGTGTCACAGACTTGGTGATGGGATACCAGCCTCTCTGGAGTTATTTCAGAAATGTTAACTCAATTTTTCTCTCCACAGATGCTGCCAGACTTGCTGAGTTTCTCTAGCAGTTTCTTTTTTTCAGATTCTCAGCATCTGCGGTTCTTTGGTTTTTGTTTTGTGATCATTTTCATATCATGTGCTGTTACAACCAGGTGGGGAGGTGTGAACTGGCTTCCCTACTTTCAACCTCCTGCTTTGGCCATGACAAAGATGCCAAAACATTTTTACCACAAAGCTATACCTCACCCAGTTAAACTGTGGATGACTAGAAACAAAGAAGAAGCCAATTACTAGTTTCTTGAATGATAGGAAAATTAATTTCGTTACATGCCAGCCATAAGAAATATATTAGACGCGGTATCAAACACACAGATAAACACAGGTACACAGCTAAAAAGGAGGATTGAAGAATGTGCAGTTTAAAATCTTTGGGATCTTCTCAACATGGTAGATTTTAACCTGAGGCCATGGTTGTTAAAGAATTAAAGGCTGCTGAGAATACTACATGTGTTTGAATTCTGTGTGATTGGTTGTTTTCTCCTGCTTGTGTTATCATCCAATGCTTTGTCTTTTGAGAAGCCAAGGGAAAGCAGGGAGAGGTGAGAGAAGGCTTTCCAGTTCTAGTTACAAATCCACCTCACAGCTCCATCAAAAAATAGCTTCCTGAAATGCAGCTGGTTCATGCATTCTGTGTTTGAGTTCCATATCTGTAAGCTGGTTAATCACAGGTCATAGTATTTTATAAATCTCTAACATGTGAACTTTACATGAAGGTGTAAATCAAACAGGACATACAGATTTGGTGACTGGTAACAGTCTCACTTTTTGATAAAAATGTGAATTTCAGATCAGATTGGTTCCTATTCTTTGACGGAGCTTGGCCCAACCTGTGACCACTGCGGCCTTTTTTAAGTCAGTGATTTTTTGTCATTGAAACCATTTTAGTCCCTGCAAATAAATCAGATGATGGAAGTCAACAGTTGATGGTGTATTTGTGACCACTGTCTTGACTGTGTCCACACAGCATGATTTCAAAGAACCTGCATTTATACAGTGCCTTTTGTGATCAATGCTTCATAGCTTAGTAAAGAGCACCGTGGATTTGTAGGTTAGTATTAGGGTCAGAGACATAGCAGCTAATCTGTGCAGAGCAAGATCCCATAAACTAATAATAAAGACTAGCCAATCTGTTTTTAATGATATTGATGAAATGATATTGCCTATTAGTTACAGGCCACTGGGTAGAACTCTCTTGCTGTTCGAAGTAGTGCTGTGGTAACTTGTATATCCATTTGAGAGCATAGATAGGGCTTCTGTTTGCTCTCTCATTCAAGAAATGGTGCTTCTCATAATGCAGCACTCTTGCAGCTGTAGCAGCCAGCCCAATATTGTGGTTAAGACTCTGGATTGCAACTTAAATCCTATAACCTAGAAGTGATTCTTCTGCAAACTGTATAAGTCGTGAATGATACACCAGTGTCTAAACACTGACTGTTATTCTCCTCCAAGGGTGCAGAAGCCAATTGTAGATGCTCAGTACTGTCTGCTTCACCCAGGCCAGCATCCCTCACCTACCCCCACGCACACAACCCCACCCACCCTGATTTTGGATCAACTTACTGAGGCTTTGGGGGGAGTAGGGGCTGCAAAATTCTTTTGCAAATAATTCAAGATGGGCTTTACATACTATATCCAGCCGGATAACTTCCATTTTCCTGAACTGTCAATGGGAGATATATCATTTATACTGAAGGAGAGTCTGGCTAATCATTGCTATTGATCATTCATTGCCAGCGTCTCCTATCATTGTGAAATAGAGTTCACCAGGAACTGTATTTTTCACCCATTAATGGAGATTGTGAACTGCGATTAGTCTGGTGTGAGACAACAGGTTCATTGCACCCAACTAATGAAGCTTTGTTGCAGTAGTAAATGGAAAACACAAATTGAAAATTTTCACCATATGTGTTTGACTGAGGTGTCAATTGTGCAAAGCAGTGATCGTGCTTATGGTTAAATGACATGTGGCCTCCCCTCCTCCCCAATCTCTAGAACCCCTATTGTCCCGCTCTTGGCGTTTTGCACCTTTGCCCAATTCTCTGATCCATAAGAGGTGCTAAATTGGATTCCTTATCTCTACTCACTATGGCGATTTTGTCATTATCACATTGCTGTTTTTGGGAGCTTGCTGTCAATTTGTGTTTCCCATATTATCACAATGACCTACACTTTAAGAACTACTATAATAGAGATATGCTTTGAGAGGTGTATTGAAGTCACAAAAGGCACTATCTTTAATGGAAGGTGATGGTGGTGTAGTAGTAACATCACTAAAATTCTAAAACCCCAGGCTAATGACTTCCACTGTGGTGGAAATTGAATTCAACTTCTTTTAAAAAAAACTTTTGGAGCTAAAAGCCAACCTAATGGTAATCATGTCACTACTGTCCATTGTTATTGAAAACTAATCTGCTTCTTTTAGGGAAGGAAATCTCCTGTCCTAATCCAGCCTAGCCAGCAAAGCTAAAATTCCATGAATAAATTTTAAGAAGATTCCAGGGCAGAATCTGTTTGGGGATTCTGAGCAACATAGTTGTGAAGATTGTCTATTGTGACTTTCTCAAAGGCAACTAGGGATGATCAATAGATGCCCACCTTGCCCACTTCCCATGAAAAAAAATTGTTTACTTTTAAATAATCAATTCCACTGGGGAGGGAAGAGTGGGTAGAGCTTGAGTGTGTGAGTGTGACTAAGTAAGCGTGTAAGTGAGTGAGTGAGGGTGAGTACCGAGGGAGTGAGTGAAGGTGAAACAGTACCGCTATCCTGGAATGAGTCTGGTGAAATTTCGTTCACTTCCTTTACAGAAAGAGTATCTTTTCCTGAGATAAGGAGACTAAAACATCATAGATAAAAAGAGGGGTGAGGTCCTGCGGATTGAGTACAGCGAGTTAGGAAGGAGACTGAAAAGCAGGAGACCTCGAGAGTAGTAATTTCTGGGTTACTACCAGTGCCACGTGCTAGTGAGGTAAGAAGGAAAGAGATAGGACAGATGAATGTGTGGCTAAGTAGCTGGTGGAGGGGGCAGCGTTTCACGTTCTTAGATCATTGGGACCTCTTCTGGGGCAGGGGTGACCTGTACAAGAGGGAGGGGTTGCACCTAAACTGGTGGGGAACCAATATCCTCACAGGGAGGTTTGCTAGCGCTAATTGGGAGGGTTTAAACTAGAATGGCAGAGGGCTTGGAGCGGAAGGTAGATGATAGGACCAGTAAGTCAGAAAGGAAGGACAGGCAGAGTTAGGTAAATGAACACGATGATACTAATGGCTGCAGTGTGTTTATTTCAAAGCAAGGAAAGGCAGATGAGCTTAGAGCTTGGGTCAGCACATGGAACCATGATGTTGTGGCCACTACAGAGACTTGGTTGAGAGAGGGACAGGACAGGTTGCTCAACTTTCCAGGGTTTTGTTGTTTTAGACAAAATAGAGAGGAAGGGGTGGAGGAGTTGCATTACTAATCAGGGAGAAAGTCACATCTGTACTCAGAGAGGACATACTGGAGGGCTCATCCACTGAGGCAATGTGGGTAGAGCTGAAAAATAAGATGAGTGCAATCACTCTGAAAAGATTATATTATAGCCTCCCCAACCAACCAACCCCAACAGCAACCAAGACATTGAGGAACAAACGTATAGGCAGATTATGGAAAGATGCAATAACAACAGGGTTGTCATAGAGGTAATATTGACTGGGACTCCCTTAGAGCAAGAGGCTTAGATGGGGCAGAATTTGTTAAGTGCATTCAAGAAGGTTTCTTATACAGTATGTGGTTAGTCCAACTAGAGGAGGGGCCGTACTCAACCTTGCATAGGCTGATGAACCTGGCCAGATGACAGATCTTTCAGTAGGAGAGCATTTTGGAAACAGTGATCACAACTCCTTATGTTTTAAGATAGCTATGAATAAGGATAAGCCAGGAGCTTGTAGGAAGGTGCCAAATTGGGGGAGGGCAAATTACATCAATATTTGGCAGGAACTGGGCAGTGTTAATTGGGAGGACTGTTATTAGGCATTTGACATGTGGGAGTTGTTTAAAGACCTACTGATCAGAGTTCAGAACCGACATGTTCCAGTAAGGCAGAAGGACAAAGATGGCAAGGTAAGGGGCTCTTGCATAGTAACAGAGGTTGTGAATTTAGTCAAAAGGAAAAAGAAGCGTGTATAAGGTTTAGGAAGCTAAAATCAGGCAGGGCCCCTAAGGAATATAAAGGAAGCAGGAAAGAACTCAAACAGGGAATTAGGAGAGGAAGAAGAGGCCATGAAATGATCATGGCAAGTAGGATTAAAGAGAATCCCAAGGATATATATACATTAAAAACAAGTGAATGACTTGGAGAAGGTGGGACCACTCAAGGATAAAGGAGGGCACTTGTGCTTGGAGACAGAGGATGTGAGTGAGATCCTAAATGAGTACTTTGCACTGGTATTTACCCAGGACCAGGATATGGAGGAAAGTGAGATTGGTGTGGAGCCTGCCAATATGCTAGGGCATTTTGAGATCAAAAAAGAAGTGGTGTTGGGTCTCTTGAAGAGCATTAAGCTGGATAAATCCCCGGGGCCCAATGATATCTAGATATCCAGATACCCAGATTATTGACAGAAACAAAAGAGGAGATTGCTGGGGCCTTGACAAAAATCTTCGTATCCTTGCTAGCCACTGGAACAGTCCCAGAGGAGTGTAGCTAATGTTGTTCTCTGTTCAAGAACGGAAATAGGAATAATCCAGGAAACTATAAACCGGTGAATCTCATATTGGTGGAAGGGAAGCTATTGGAGAGAATTCTTAGGGATAGGATATATGCGCATTTGGAAAAGCATGGCCTAATTAGGCACAGTCAGCATGATTTTGTGTGTGGGGCAGGTCATGTCTTACTAACTTGATTGAAATTTTTAAAGGAGGTGACAAGGTGATTGAGGAGGGTAGAGCAGTGGATGTTGCCTACATGGATTTTAGTAGGGTTTTTGACTTGGTCCCTCATGGTAGACTCATCCAGAAGATTTAGATGCATGGGATTCATGGTGATTTGGCCGCTTAGATTCAGAATTGGCTTCCCCATAGAAGATAGAGATGGAAGGGTGTTTTTCTGGCTGGAGGTCAGTGACAAGTGGTGTTCCACAAGGATCTGTACTAGGACCTCTGCTATTTGTGATATATATAAATGACTTGGATGAAAATGTAGATGGTGGGTTAGTAAATTTACAGATGATACAAAGATTAGTGGAGTTGTGGATAGTGTAGAAGATTGTCAAATGATACAGCCAGGTATAGATCATTTGCAGATATGAGGAGAGAAATGACAGATAGAGTTTAATCCAGGTAAGTGTGAGGTGCTGCACTTTGAGAGATCAAATGTTAAGAAAAACTATACAGTTAATGGCAGGTCCGTGAACAGCATTGATGTACAGAGGGATCTTGAGATTCAAGTCCATAGCTCCCTGAAAGTGGCCACACAAGTAGATGGGGTGGTAAGAAGGCATATGGCATGCTTACCTTTATTAGTTGGAGAATTGAGTAAAAGAGTCAGGATGTTTTGTTGCAGCTTTATAAGACTTTGGTTAGGCCAATACATAGTGTATTGCACTCAGTTCTGGTTGCCACATTACAGAAAGAATGTGGAGGCTTTGGAGAGGGTGCAGAAGAGGTTTATCAGGATGCTGCCTCAATTAGAGGGTAAGAGCTACGAGGAGAGGCTAGGAAAACTCAATTTGTTTTCTCTGGAGCCATCAAGGCTGAGAGGAGACTTGATAAAAGTGTATAGATAGGGTTGATGGTCAGAACCTTTCTCCCAGAATTGAAATGTCTAATACTAGGTGGCATACATTTAAAGTGAGAGGGGTAAAGTTCACAGGAGATGTGAGGGGAACGTTTTTCACACAGCGAGTGGTAGGAGTCTGGAATGCACTGCCTGGGGTGATGGTGGCGGCAGATACAATAGGGCATTTAAGGAACTTTTGGATAAGCACATGAATATGCAAGGAATGGAGGGATATTGACCAAGGGCTGGCAGAAAGGATTAGTTTAATTTGGTGTCATGTTTGGCACAACATCATGGGCCGAAGGGCCCGTTCCTGTGTCGTACTGTTCTATGCCCTAAAACTGCACACAGTACTCCATTACTTAATTACTCCTGTACTGAAATTTTCGCATGATAAAGGCTAACATTCCATTTGCCTTCCTAACAGCTTGCTGCACCTGCAAGTTATCCTACAGTGACTTATTGACAAGGATGTCTAGGTCCCTTTGCACAACTGCACTTTCCAACCTTTCACTATTTAAGAAATACTCTTCACATCTATTCTTCCTACCAAAGTAGATATAATCACATTTTCCACATTATATTCCATCTGCCATGTTATTGCCTAATCACTAAATCTGTCCAAATCCTCCTAAAAATATTTATATCTTCCTCACAACACACATTCCTGCTTAGTTTTATCTCATCTTGCAAATTTGGAAATATTATATTTAGTCCCCACATACGTATAACTTATATATATTGTGAATAGCTGGAGCTCAAGTACTGGTCCTTGCAGTATCCCACTAGACACAGTCTACCCACATGAGAATATCAATCTGCAGGAATTGTTCCAGAATTTATGGAGTTTTGGAAGATGATTACCAGTGCATTGACTATCTCTCTAGTCACCTCCTAGGAATGGGAGTAGGCTATTCAGTTTGTCAAGCCTTTTCCACCATTCAGTGAGATCATGGCTTACCTGTGGCCTAAATCCATATAACTGCCTTTTGCCCATATTGCTTAATGTTTTTGCCTAATAAAAATTGATTTATCTCAGATTTAAAATTAACAACAAATTCTGCACCCACTGCCATTTATGGAAGAGTTTCAAACCTCTACTACACTTTGTGAATAGAAATACTTCCTAACATCTGAATGATTTGGCCCTCATTCTCAGACTATGCCCTCTAGTTCTTGAATTCTCTTCTGGCAATGTGTTCCAGGCTCCTACCATTGTCTGCGTGATAAATTTCCCTTGCAAATCTCCCTTAAACTTTGCCCTCTCACCTTGAACCTGTGCCTCCTTATGATTGAAACTTCAACCCTGGGAAAAAGCCTTTGACTTTCCACCCTATCTATGTCTCTCATAAATTTGCAGACCTCTATCAGGTCTCCTCTCAACTGCTATCTTTCCAGTGAAAACAATCCTTGTCTTTTTAACCTTTCCTCATAGCCAATGCCCTTGAGACGAGGCAACATCCTGGTGAACCTTCTCTGTGCTCTCTCCAAAGCTTCCACATCCTTCTGGTAGTGTGGCAACCAAAAGTGCACACAATATTCCAAATCTGGCCTAACAAAGCTTTTATATACAGGTGGTTCTCCTATAACACAATAATTGCGTTCTTGTGTGACCTTGTGCTTTAGAAAATCATATTATGGGGAAATCACTATAGAAAATCGCTATACTTGTCTCTGAGAGAGTTCACATTATCCAACAGCATCCACTTCTTATCAATTGCATTACAGCCAATTTGTGTTAACGAAACACGCATTATAGTAGAACTACCTACAGCTACAACATGGTTTGCCAACTCTTGTACTCCATGCCCCAGCCGATGAAGGCAAACATGCCATATGCCTTCTTAATGATCTTGACCACCTGTGTTGCCACTTTTCAGGAACTGTTGACCTGCATGCCCAGATCCGTCTGTATGTTATTGTTTCAAAGGGTTCTGCCATTTACAGTATAATTCACACCTAAATTTGATCCTTCAAAATGCATCACCTTGCATTTGTCTGGATTAAAGTCCATCCACCATTTGTGTGCCCAAGTCACCAATCTATCTATATCCTGTTGTATCATTTTGTGTCATCTGCAAACTTATTAATCAGACCACCCACATTTTCTTCCAGATCATTTATATATACTACAAACGACAGAGGACCTAAGACTGATTCCTGTGGAACACCACTAGATACCGGTCTCCATTCTGAAACACACCCTTCCACCATTACCCTCTGTCTCCTATGACCAAGCCAATTTAGTATCCATCTAGACATCCCACCCCAGATTCCATGTGATTTTAATTTTTGTGCCAATCTGCTATGTAGGACTTTATCAAATACCTTACTAAAGCCCATATAAACTACATCCACAGCTGATCCCTCATCAATTATCTTTGTTACCTCTTCAAAAAATTCAATCAGGTTGGTGAGACATGACCTTCCCCTTACAAAACCATGCTGCTTGTCACTAACTAGTTCATTTTCTCCCAAATGTGCACGTATCTTGTCCCTCAGTATCTTTTCCAAGAGTTTCCCCACCAGAAACGTCAGGCTCACCGGCCTATGATTTCCTGGATTATCCCTGCTTCGTTTCTTAAGCAAGGGAACAACATTGGCTAACCTACAGTTTTCCGGAACTTTGCCTGTGGTCAAAGAGGATGTGAAGATGTCTGCTAATGCCCTAGCTTTTTTTCCCTTGCCTCTCCCAGCAACCTGGGATGGATCCCATTTGGCCCTGGGGACTTGTCTACCTTAATGCAATTTAGGATACCCAAAACTTCCTCCTTCAAAATATTGACATTTTCTAGATTAATCACACACTCATCCCTGACCTCAACACTAGTTATGTCTTTCTCCTTGGTGAATTCCAATACAAAGTACTCATTTCGGATCTCCCACACTTCCTATGGCTCCACGTATAACTTCTCTCTTTTGTCCTTGAGTGGGCCTTTTGTTTTCCTTGCTACCCTCTTTCTTCTTATATATGCATAAAAAGCCTTGGGATTCTCCTTGACCTTGTTTGCTAAAGACATGTCATGGCCCCTTTTAGCATTCCTAATTCTGCATTTAAGTTCTTTCCTAATTTCTCTATACCCCTCAAGAGCTTCTTCAGTTTGTAGCTGCCTAGACTTATCATATGCTCCCTTTTTCCTTTTGACTAAGCTTACAATTCCCCTTGTCATCCATGGTTCCTGAATCCTGCCATTCCTGTCCTTCAGTTTTACAAGGACATGCATGTCCTGCACTTTAATCAACTGGTCTTCAAAAGCCCCCCACCATGCCAGACATAGATTTGCCCTCAAATAACTAATCCCAATCCACATTCCTCTGATCCTGTCTTGTAATTGGCTCTTGCCTAATTAAGCACCCTCACTCGAGGGCCACTCTTGTCCTTGTCCATGACTGCTCAAACTCTTATGGAGTTATGGTCACTAAGCCCAAAATGCTTTCCTATTGAAACATCAATCACCTGTCCTGGCTCATTCCCTAATACCAAGTCTAGTATGGCCTCCGCTCTGGTTGGATTGTCAACATACTGTCTCAAAAATCCCTCCTGGACATGTCTAACAAATTGCTCTCCAGTCGAGCCCCTGGCTCTAAGGTAGATCCAGTCAATAAGAGGAAAGTTGAAGTCACCCACCACAACTACCTTTTATTTTCCACACGTTTCCAGTATCTGACTACGTACCTGCTCCTCTGTCTCCCGTGGGCTATCGAAAGATCTATCAAAACTCCCAACATTGTGATTTCACCCTTCCTATTCCTGAGCTCTACCGTAATGCCTCACTGCAAGATCCCTTCGATGTGTCCTCCCCCAACACAGCTGATCCCTAATCAGCAATGTAACTCCCACCCCTTTTGTTTCTCTTTCTGTCCCATCTGAAACAGCGATATCCTGGAATGTTAAGCTACCAGTCCTGTCCCTCCTTTAACTATGCCTCAGTAATGACAATAACATCATAATTCCATGCAATAATCCATGCTGTTAGTTCATTTGTCTTACCTGTTATACTTCGTGCATTGAAGTAAGTGCACTCCAGTCCTCTGTCTGCTCTTACTATGCGTAATACATATCTCAGTCTCACTTTTGTCCCCAGTCTCAGCACTTACTGGCCTGTTGTTTCTGTTCCTACCCCCCCCCACCGCCGCCACACTAGTTTAAATCCTCCTGAAGAGCTCTAGCAAACCTCCTGCACAGGATATTGGTGCCCCTCCAGTTAAGGTGCAACCTGTCCTTCTTGTGCAGGTGCCACCTTCCCCAGAAAACGTCCCAATGGTCCATTTATCTAAAGCCCTCCCTCCTATACCAACTCTGTAGCCACATGTTCAGCTCTACTGTCTCTCTGTTCCTAGCCTCACTAGCCTGTGGCTACTACCCTGGTAGTCCTGCTTTTTAGCTCCCTACCTAACTCCCTGAATTGTCTTCACAGGACCTCTTCCTTCTTCCTACCTATGTCATTTATGCCAATGTGGACAATGGGTCTGTCTGTTTTCCCTCACATTTCAGGATGTCTTGTGCCTGCTCAGAGACATCCAGGACCCTGGCACCAGGGAGGCAACACACCATTCTAGCATCTCATTCATAGCCACAAAAAAGCCTGTCTATGCCCCGACTGTCAAGTCACCTACTACTATCGCTTGCTTGGACTTTGCCCAACCCTGCTCTATTGCAGAACCAGTTGTGGTGCCACATGCCTGGCTGCTAATTGTACTATCTCCTGAGAGGCTATGCCCCCCAACAGTGTCCAAAACAGTATACCTGTTTGAGAGGGGAGTAGCTACAGGAGATTCCTGCACTACCTGCCTGCCCTTCCTGGCGGTCACTCATCTATCTGTCTGGACCTATAGTATGACCACCTCCCTAAAGCTAGTATCTATCACTCTCTCTGCCCCCTGTATGTCTCGCAATAAGTCCATCTGCTTCTCTAACTGAACCACACAGTTTGTGAGGAGCTGCAGCTAGTCACACTCACAGCAGATGTCAGGGACACTAGACTGCTCCCTGATTTCCCACATCTGGCAGAAGGAACATACCACTGCCCTAACTGCCATTTCTGCCCTTGTACACCTAAAAAAAAAGTAAGAGCCTTACCCCGCCTGTCCTCCTTGTTTTTTGGTTCAAGGAGGAGAAACGCTGTAGTGTCTTAGGTTTAGCCACTGCTTGACACCAGTTCCTCTGCAATATTTAGATCAGTGTGGTGACTATAGTGCCACCTCTCAGAAGTCCTCTCAGTGACGTTGCTGCCGCCTTCTGATTCAATGCTCTTCCTCGTGTCAATCACAGAGGGTATCCTGTCGCGATCTGCTCCCCAGTCGTGGTGGCTGCAGTGCTGCCTCCTAGAATTCCTCTCAGTGGCATCTCTGCCGCCCTCTGATTTGATCAATATTCCTCAACTTCTTTTGTCAGGCATGGTTGACTGACCTTTTTGAGATTTTGCACCTTGAAGGAATGCATAATTGCTGTAAGCCATGTAATCATTTTTTAAACACCATCTGTTGCCTGTTTACAGTCAACACCTTGGTAGTTACTGCAAGACATTAATTGAGGCTAGAGTGATCTCCTTAACTAGCTTCAATTGCTAAACGAATTGGAGACAGGTGCCCACCTTTCCCATCTGCTTTTCCACCTCAGGGTTTTGCGTGAGGTGTGGAGTTTTATTTTTAAAGTTTTCCTTATTGGGACATGGATATTGCTGGCTAAGCCAATGTTTATTCATCTGAAGAAGCGTTGCTGGACCCGAACAGTTAATTCTGCTTTCTGTCTACAGATGCTGCCAGACATGCTGAGATTTTCCAGCAATTTCTGATTTTGTATTTGTTATCCATTTCCTTTGATAGTTGTTGCTGAGCTGCTTCCTTGAATCACTGAAGTCTTTGGGGTGTAGGGATACCCACAGTGTTGTTAAGAAGAAAGATGCATAATTTTGACCCAATGACAATGAAGGATCAGCGATTATGGATCCAAAGCAGGATAGCAAGTGACTTGGAGGGGAATTTGCAGATGGTGGTGTTCCCAAGTAACTGCTGCCCTTGTCCTTCTAAGTGGAAGAGGTTGCAGGTCTGGAAGGTGCTGGCAAAGGAGCCTTGGTAAGTTGCTGCAGTTCATCTGCAAATTGTATTACATTGCTGCCACTGGCATTGGTGATAAAGAGAATGAACTTTGAAAGGGTTACTTGGGGTACCATCAAGCGAGTTGCTTTATCCTGAATGGTGTTGAGCTTCATGAGTGTTGTTGTAGCTGCACTCATTCAGGCAAGTGGACAGTATTCCATCACACACCTGAGTTGTGCCTTGGTAGATGATGGACAGGCTTTGGGGAGTCAGAAAATAAGTTCCTTGCTGAAGGATTCTCAACCACTGACCTGCTCTTGCAGCCACTGTATTTGTATGTTCATTTTCTAGTCAATGGTAATGCAGGATGTTGATTGTGGGGTATTCAATGATGGTAATGCCATTGAATGTAAGTAGGCAATAGGTTGATTCTGTCTAGCTGGAGATGGTTATTGCCTGACCACTTGCGTGGTGTGAATGCTACTTGCCACTAATTACTCTAAGCATTGGTGGAGACACTTTGGGAGGTCAGAGGTAAATGGCGATCCGACATTTTAGTTGTCCTAGAAAGTCTGGCTGGACCAAAGAATCCTTTTTCATGCCTTATTGTTCATATGAATCAGGACACATTTTTATTTCAACTTTACATTATTGCATAAGGATGTTGGTTTAGCTCAGTTGGCTAGTCAGTTAGTTTGTGATGCAGAGTGATATCAACAGTGTGAATTCAATTCCTGCTACCAGCTGAGGTTATCACAAATGACTCTCTTTCTCAACTCATATCACCTGAGATGTGGTGATCCTCAGCTAAAACCACCACCAATCATCTGTTTAATGAGAGAGCAGCTGTATAGTCTGGTAAGGCAGTGGTGACTTTACCGTATTATTGCATGTCCCTCTTTCTCTCCCCTTCCTTTCTGCTCATTTTCGTGATGGTGTATTGTTTAAGGAAGGGTAAGACTTAAAAGCCACTGGTAGCATTTTATTTCTTGCCGTGTGGTTGATGTCCTTGAAAAGCAAATGGCACTTCTTTTAATAAGACAGGATATTCTAAAGAAGGAAAATCAGGGGAGGTGATGCTGTAGTGGTATTATCACTGTACTGTTAATCCAGACACCGAGATAGTGTTCTGGGGACCAAATACTGCCACGGCAGATGGTGGAATTCGAATTCAATAAAATATCTGGAATTGAGAGTCTAATGATGACCATGAATCCATTGCTGATTGTTGGAAAAACCCATCTTGTTCACTAATGTCCTTTAGGGAAGGAAACTGCCATCCTTACCTGGTCTGGCCTACATGTGACTTCAGACCCACAGCAATATGGTTGACTCTGAACTGCCCTCTGGGGCAATTAGAGATGGGCAATAAATGCTGTCAAGCCGGCGATGCCCTCATCCTGTGAATGAATAAAGAAAAAAATAGCCTCTGGAAAACTTCGTCAACCAGGATCTTGAGTTTCACTGGTCAGGGCACCTCTTTTCCTTTCCCCTTCGCCCCTATGCTATGCCCGTGCCAGTACCAAGATCATAAGCTCAATCCATTGGGCCCTTACCCCACCCAGGTCCTGAACTGTGATTGGCCAAATTGCAGCCCATCACCTCTGACTCAGTGAGGGACAGAGTGCCCCAATGAACTGTGTTTGACAACACTTCGAACTTAAAGGCAACACCAGGCAGATCTCCAGAAGGTAGCTTTACCAGTTATTATTATTATTATTGGCTCCTGTTTCAGATAGAACTGGAGTGGCCCAGAGCCTTTGATGGTTAAGAGGGTTGAGGAATATGGAATAAATGGAACAGATCAGCCTGGTTCGGCCACATCTGGAGTATTGTGTCCAGTTCTGGTCGCCTCATTACAGGAAAGATGTGGTGGCGTTGGAAAAGGTGCAGAGGAGATTTACCAGGATGTTGCCTGGAATGGAGGGAGTGTCTTATGAGGAAAGGTTAAGAGTGCTAGGCTTTTCTCTTTAGAACGACGAAGGATGAGAGGTGACTTCATACAGGTGTACAAAATGATCAGAGGTACAGATAGAGTGGACAGCCAGAGACTTTTTCCTAGGGTGGAGGTAGCTATTACGAGGGGGCATAGTTTAAACGTGAATGGAGGTAGATACAGGGGAGATGTCAGAGGTAGGTTCTTTGCTCGGAGAGTGGTGGGGCGTGGAATGCATTCCGGAGAGGGTAGTGGAGTCGGCCTCCTTAGGGGCACTTAAGCGGCTGTTAGATAGGCATATGGATGATAGTATGAGGTAGGGGTGGAGGTTAGATAGACCTTAGGTTTAGGTTAAAAGTTCAGCACAACATCATGGGCTGAAGGGCCTGTACTGTGCTGTAGTGTTTTATGTTCTTTGTTCTATGTTCTGATTTTTAAAATCTCATTCATTGGATCTGTGTGCCACTGGCTAGGTTAGCATTTACTTTCCAGTGGACAGTGGTAAAAAATGGTAAGCATGCAACAGGAATACCAAAAGGACAATTATTAATTGAAAACTTTTCAGAGCCCTTAGATGTCTCAAAGTGCTTTGAAGCCAATGAATACTTCGCTGGTGCGGCCACTATTGAGGTAAAAGTCAGCTGAAGTTTTTTGATGAGAAGTTGTTGTCACTGAGAAAACCAGAACTTGTTCCCATCCCTAATTACCCTGCTTAGCCATTTCGAAAGGAGGTTAAGAGTCAACCCAATTGCATGGAGTCTGGAGTCTCATGTAGGCCAGAACAGTTAGGGATGGTAGATTTCCATCCATAAAGGGCATCAGTGAACCAGATGGTTTTTACAATGATTGCTATTAGGCTAGACTTTAATTGAAATCACATTTCAAATTTCACCATCTGCCATGGTAGGGTTTGAACACATGTCCCTAGACCAACTAGGGCTTTTGATTATTGTTCCAGCTGACATTATCACTATACTACCATCTCCCCCGTTGAATGATGGATCAGGTGTGAGGGGCTGAATGGCTTCTTTCTTCCTCTTCCTATGAATGGACGACACAGACAGGAGAGTCCAACTAACAAGATTATTCCTGCAAGGATATCGGCCAACAGGCTGTAACTAAATGAGAGTCAGCTCCAGATGCTTTACCCTGGCACAGCCGATGTGTCTCTTCAACAACCCGCATTAGAGAGAGAAAGAAAAATCCCTACAACCATTCAAAACAAACTTCCTTTCGATATGAAACCTGCTGGTGCCAACCTTCACACTTGCAGTCTCAGTCTGGCCCAGCAGGAGATGGGGGTCAGTGTGTTCGCCAGTGTCACGGAAAAAATGAGTTAACAGCTCGTCAGCACTTGGCTGTAAACCCTGTCTCTTCTTTTTGTATTTTGTTCTTGCCTAAATGAACTTTTCACACACCAAGAATTTTAATCAGAGAAAATTAATCCTGCAAGTTATTAAATGTTCCTTTGGTGCAGATGCGAAGCTAGGCAGTGGTGCAAGCAAAACTACAGCAGGCCCCGAAGGGCATCAAAAAGACTGAAGTGTAAACCTGTTTCATTTTCCACAAGCTGCTTTATTTCCTCAGCCTTGTTGGGAAAATCAGTTCCCCCAGACTCCTTAACTGTAAGTGAGCATGATGTTCCTGAATCTTGATGTGATTGTGTTTTCAGGACAGATGATTACAACACTTTAAAGGTTAGGCACAGGAATTACAAGCCATTCAGCCCATTGAGTCTGTTCTGTCATTCAGTAAGGTCATGGCTGATTGACTTGTAATCTTCAAATCACTGCCCTGCCTGTCCCCATAACATTTAAGGTGGTATAGAAAGATTCTTGGTCAGGAGGGAAATCAAAAGTTATGGGGAAAGAACAGGAAAGTGGACGTGAGTATTGCTAGATCAGCCGTGATCCTGTTGAATGGTAGAGCAATCTTGAAGGGCTGAACAGCCTGCTCCTGTTCCTGTTGACTTATAGTCTTATGGTCTTTGAACTCCTGGCTCCTTTGGAGACCAAACTCTTGACTATGTTCCATGAACTAGCCCGCACTCCTGTCTGGGGTGGGGAATTCCAAAGATCCTTTGAGAGAAGAAATTCTTCCTCATCTGTTTTAAAAGAGAGACCCCTTATTTATAAACTATCCCCCATAGTTATAAATTCACCCAAGCGTGGAAACACCCTTTCAGCAACTACCCCATCAAGCCCCCGTCAGCTTCTGGCAGGTGCAAATGAGCCCTGTTATAAACTCCACCGATGACCTTCAATTGGTTGTTAATGTAGCTGTTTGTGCACTTGGGGTTGTTGAGCAATCAGAGAATTACATCTAACAGTAGGCATTTTATTTTGAGTGTTGCAGGTGCCATTGGTTGGGAATGATTTGTCCTCTCCTTGCTATGAACAACTGAAGCCACACGTTGGCTGATTCAATCAGCCAGTCACTGACATGCTGCCTGAAATTCAAAAATGATGATGCTCGATTGTGGGGGTTAGGCAGATCATCCTTTAACACCGATTGCAGCAGCCTGCTGATGGAAAGCACCACTCATATAGCTCCATAACACTAGTTTCCATTTGCAATCTCTCAGATGTATTTAATCTGAATATGTACCACCAGTAGCATTATAAAAAAGTTGAGTTAAATTATGAGAACAACTTGCATAAACTAGCTTTCCTTTAAGAATAGATGACTGAGGGAAATTTCACCTACTGACAGATGACCAGAGTAAATTGATACAATATTAAACTTAGAACTAGGATGGATTTTATTTTAATGACGGGTGTGGCCTAAAGGACAGATCTTTGAAGTTTGACTGCTGCTGCAGAAAATATTTCATGTGGAAAGGGATGGTTTTTTTTGAAAAGAGCCACGCAGTTCAAACACTTACTAGCAGATGAATCTCACTTAGCCAATGACGAACGAGCTACAAAGTTGTAAGTTCTAATCCAAACAATGCCAGGGTGTGAAATTAGGTTTTATGAGCCTGCTAGTTTTCAAATGTCAGTTAAATGACCACGAAAAACGTCAAATTACTGTCCAAAGTAACCCAACTGGTTTAGTAACAAAAACAAAGTTGCTGGAAAAGCTCAGCAGGTCTGGCAGCATCTGTGAAGGAATAAACGGGTTTTTAGTTTGGTTTTAGTTTAAACCAACTGGTTTAGTAATGGACTTCGGGGCAATTCCGTTTTCTGTAATTCATGGATAATAACTATTGCCTCTTCAATGTGACCCATGTCCTAAGAACGGATAAACCCCTCATTTAGTCAAATGCAGCTTGAGAGGAACATGGAGTTTATTTGTCACCAGGGACAGAATCTAATAAAGGGTTCAGTGACATGAGATTTGGGGAAATGTGTGGCAGAATTAGCTAAGTTCAGCAATGTCCATCTCGACTTCCTGCGTAACTCACACTATTTTTTATGCATTTGACAAATGACATGGTTAATTTCTTGCTCAGCAGCAGCGAGTAGCTAATTAAGGGGATTATACTTTGTTAAATGCCTTATTAGTGGCCCAACTCCCCTCATTGATATTCAGCTTCATATCTTACCAACTGTGTTAGGCAATTTAAAGGTTGGGAAATCTTGAGATGAAGATCAGAGCGGGTACATAGTGGTTTCAGCTCATCCCTTACTTGAAAGGACCTGCATATTAGACACCACGCATCAACATCTCGGGGCACACTGTTTGGGCACCAGCCACACACAATGACATCCAACATGCTTTGATGAACCCTCATGGCGCATCTCCAATCTGCTAACAGTACTCTTCTACACTTCAATGCCGCACCTCAAACTTTATTGGCAACTTTTTTTTAAAATTCACTTTTGGAATGTGGACATTGCTAGCCAGCCAACATTTATTGCCCATCCCTAGTTGCTGTTGAGAAGTTGGTGGTGAGTTGCCTTTTGAATGTGTTGTGGACAACTCTCATTGTAATGCTGTTGCAGGGGCTTTGTGCGCTCAGGGATGCACATCCAATTCATGGACTGGACCAGGCTGCAGCTCTGGGCACTTCGCTCCCAGTCATAGTGCTCTCTCACTCTGAGCCTACCTGAATGCTTAATATTGCTGCCTTTCCATTGTATGTTTTGTCCCCTCAGCCAGCGATGCCAGGCTCTCATCACCTTGCCATTTAGTGTAGACACAAAGGTATGTTAGGGTTGTCAGCAGGTCTCAGTCAAGTCAAGGAATATAGCCTTCACTTAAGTAGTTCCAGCATAGTAAGTGCATGGAAGACTCTGATACCATTCTGGAGGATTGGACAGTCAATTGCTTGAGCGGACAAATTCAGGATCTTTTTCTTATAAGGACCTAAACATTGTTGGGGGATGAGGGGGAATTGGTGACAGTGGGTGAGGGAAGATGTTGCAGGCAATAGTGAGAGTGGTAGAGCATGAGTCTTATTGGGAGATGGGCACTGGAGCAGAGAACGGAGAATATGGTGGTATTTAAGGTGGCAGAGTAAGGAAGAACAATGACCTTCTTTCCACATTGCTGGGCATTCCTCTAGATGGCTGAGATGGCACTGACCCAGGAACAACCTCGGACCAGACTGGCATAGTCTGGTGTCGTGACCTCCATTGCTGGTCCTGGGAGAGGTGGATGTCTCACATCGGCATGACCCTTTATAGCAGGACCTCCATGACTCTACCTGCAAAGTGGGGTACAGATTTGCACCAGTCTGCCGTGTCTGGGGCAAATGTCAAGATAGTGATTATCTGAGAACACAATGGGCTATTAAGGATGGCGCGGCTACAAAGAATGTTGGTCATTTGGTAGATATCCGGTGAGTGGTGAGTTGTTCTGGAAACAGTAAATGGTTAGATGGTGTCAGAACTGAACACGTACCAGGGAGTTGGGAGGGGGCACCATAGGAATGAGGTAGATAGTTTGGTAAGGTACAGCAAGACCTCTCGTTAGGTCTCATGGTGAGAATCACTCCAAAAATCTCAACACAACTTGTACGTGGCTAAAAAACATAAGATTCAGCTCAGAGATATCCAAGTGAATTTGATACTGAGCTGGTAATTGAACACCCCTCCCCAAAAAGCCAGGCTATTACTTTTCATTTAAATGTCAAATATTTAGTTGTGTCATTTCCAATAATCCATTCTGTGTTGAAAAGCCAATGCAGGCTGCGCGGTGGTAGAGCCTGTTTGTCTCAGGAGATTGTTGTAAAATTTATTCTTGGTGCTGGAGACAGTTGTATTTCTAAAACTGCTCCTAACCAACTTATAGGATACATCAGACTGGAATAATAGTGTACAAAACTGTTGGTAATGTTGGGAATCATATCCTCATTGATGTTCAAAACGCAGGAAGATACAGCAATGGATGAGAATGTGAGCCTGTTGGAGTTTTCTATCACCAACGGAATATCAATTTGGAAATGCATTTACAGAGCACCTCTAATTTAGGGTAAAATCAGATGCCGCTGTTGCAAAACATTTTGATTAGCCTGTGACGTTGTCTGACGTTGGCACTCTGCCTGGGCTTCGTGTTAGAATGGAGCAAACTTTCCTCAGTATTCGGGTGACAAGTTGTGCAAAAACTGGCAATCTGGAGGCAAGAGACAGTTTGTATTGTGAAATGTTGTGGATGCTGGAAATCTGAAATCGAAACAGAAATCGCTGGAGAAACCCAGCAGGTCTGGCAGCATCTGCAGGGAGAGAAACAGAGTTAATATTACAGGTTGAAAAATCTGCATCTGAATTGGGAAATATGATGGGCTTAAAACAAGGGTGTCATTGCAGAGCATGCTGGAGAAACTCCCCATAGATGCTGAGATTCCCCAGCATTCTCTATGTTTATATCAGATTTCCAGCATTCGCAATGTTTTGCTTTTTGTTTTACTAAAGCAAGGGAAAGTAGATGGTGGGTGGAGGAAGGCAGAGAAAGAACCAAAGTAGATGTGTGTGATAGGGTGAAAGGTGGAATAAATTAAATGACAAAAGGGAGCCATTATGGAACGAGTAAAAGCAAAAGTAGAGTCTAAAGGAGGTATGAATGGCCGGATAACTGCACACCAATTAAGGAAATAAGGAAGAAACAAGACAAAGCTAAACTAGCAATGAAGAAAATTCAATGGAATGTGTTTGAGCTCAAGATCTAAAATTGTTGAACTTGGTGAGTTCACAAAAATATAAAGTACATCATTGTGCTGTTCCTCAAATTTACATTGATTTTTCGAAGGAATGCTCTGACAAGCCAAGGACAGAGAAGTCCAAGTAGAAGTAACATGGAGAATCGAAATGACAGAAACCATGGGGTCACACCCTGAGACTGAACAGAGTTAATCTGAAGAGTGGTCACTCTGTTCTCCCAATGTAGAGAAGATCCCATTGTGAATGTCGTCGCTGATGTACTGACAGCTACATTCAGTTTTAATTTTCTTCCTCCATCTATTCCTGTACTGTAGGCTTCTGGCTTGAAGGCTAAAGGTCCGGGGATTTTTTTAAAATTCCAAGTGACCAGTCTTCTCTGTGCTGCACAGGAAATGTCAGAAATATGTTCCACAGTCTGAGCCACTAGAATACAGCCATATCTTTTTGTAGTCCAAACACTCCGCTTTCTATCATGGGTGGAGAGGAGAGGGAACATAGATGATTTTTCTCTTTTAGAGATTGTTTTCAGTGTTCCAAATCAATGAATCGTGAAGTCATGCAATGATGCCTTATTAGCACAGCTTCTAAACATCTAACACAGCAGAGAGTGGATCCAAATTGGGGAATGCAGTGTGCTGTTTGGAAAGGCCAGAGAAAGTGGGATTGTACTCAGAGCAGAGAGGTTCAGGGGAAATTTAATATAAGTGAACATGATGAGGGGTTTTGATAGAGTAAATAAAGGGAAAGTATTTTCACTGGCACCAAAGTCTGTAACCAGAGGGCACAGATTTAATATAATTGACTAAAAAACCAGAGTGGAAATGACACAAAAGTTGAACTTGCACAGTGAGCTGTTATGATCAGGAGTGCACTGCCTGGAAGAGCGGTGGAAGCAGATTTAACAGTAATGGAGTCAGATAAATGCTTGAAGGCAAGAACACTGCAGAACCCTAAAAGAAGGACAGAGAAGCGGGATTAAATTGCATAACTTGTTCAAAGTGGCAGCACCAATACAATGGGCTGAAAGGCCTCCTTTTGTACTGTGAAATTTGCTGATAACTTGATACCACTGAGAGATTAAATTGTTTCATCAACACAGAAATGATTTGAACAGGAAGGAGCCCTTTAATTGCCACACTACAATAGCACATAGATGCAGCAATTTATAAGTTTATAACATACCTGAATGTTTACAATTGAATGCTCCAACCATCAATGTGGGTTCTAGAAGATAGAATTATTAACCTAGAGGGGCTATGCAACACGGACTGTTTACGGAGATGGCTCAGTATGCGACTTGAGTCAGGGAGAAAAATAAAACTCAAAGCAGATGGTGGATTTGGCTGGTATCCCACTTGGAAGATCGTCCAAGCATGCTGAACTGACTGCTTGCTCTTCCGCAATGCATGACTGCTGTACACCAACATCCACAGCCCTTGTTTCACCTCCCCACATTGAATCCCCTACCCCAGGCTCTCAAAATACCCAGCCCTCCCATCAACATGAACCATCTGAGGCCTGGAAAGGTGTAATTTGCTGTTTATATTTCAGTCCTTCATTCAGAGTGGGGTGTAGGTGCAAGTGGGAGGTTGGGATGGAAGTGAGGGGATAATGGGGTAAAATAAAGGCTTTGAAAATTCAATGGGCCGTCAATTTATTGGGAAAGCTGTCAAAGAGTCTCCTCAAAGTGAAATCAGAATGAATTGGGAGACAACTCCACTCTCACTTTACTGTCCAATTGGAGTCCAAGTTATTCTTTATGTGCATCTAGGACACTTCTGGCTGGGCCTGCATTTATTGTTATCCCTAATTTTCTGTGGAAGGTGGTGGGAGCTGCCTTCTGCAACCACTGCCATCCTTAGGGTTCGGGATTTAGAGTTAGAGGGAAATGGGTACACTCACAGTGCCGTTAGGGATGGAGTTCCAGGATTTTGACCGCGTGACAATGAAGGAACGGCGAAATATTTTCAAGTCAGGATGGGTGAGTGGCTTGGAGGGAGATTTGGAGTAGTGTTACCCCCACTGCCCTTGTCCTTCTATTATGGTAGATGTTGCATGTTTGATATATATTGTTGAAGTTGCTGCAGTGCCTCTTGTTTGGATGACCACACAGCAGCTTTTCCCATTCAATATACATGCTCTCTTTCTCTACTGAACTTATTTTCGTGCATTTTCTTCAGTTGATTGTGTTAATTGCTTGAAGGTATTGTGGTTGGAGTGTGGATGGGTTGTCTGCATTTGCGGTGTTGCACATTCTGGTGACATTTGACTCCTGTCAAAAGTCACCCCTCTTGGATTCCAGCCAAGATGGAACTCAATAAAAATTCCAGATCATTGGCCACAGGGCAGCCTGTCATAATGTTTTATGGGGCAGCTGTCACTGCATGTTGTAGTAATTCAATGAGTTTAACTTGATGCTGTTTCAGTACAGTGCTAATATGTGGTGGTAATGTGAGTTGTCTTGTATTCGCTGCTCACTCAGGCAAGGTTCAAGAGGGCTGGCAGCCACTCTGAAACTGCATAAGTCACTACATACATTGCGAAAATTAACAAGACCTCATGGACTTCAAAGTGGGTTCTTTCCCAGTTTACTCAACGAGTAACTGAGTCCAGTGTCTTCACATGCTTAGAGGTCCAGATCCTGCTCAGTGCCAGGTTGGTGCTTGGCTGGTGGCACTGGTGGGCACAATTGACCTCTTGGTTTCTCCAGGGTTCCTGCTTCTAATCAACCTCAACCAAACCCTCCTGGAAGTACACTCCTTGGAAGAACGGCGACAGAATGAAAAGATGGAAAGGTCCTGGGGAGTGTTGCTGAACGAAGAGACCTTGGAATGCAGATTCATAGATCCTTGAAAGTGGAGTCACAGGTAGATAGGATATCTTGGTATGCTTGCCTTTATTGGTCAGAGTATTGAGTATAGGAGTTGGGAGATCATTTTGTGGCTGTACAGGATATTGGATCAGCCACTTTTGGAGTATTGCGTGCAATTCTGGTCTCCCTCCTTTAGGAAGGATGTTGTGAAACTAGAAAAGGTTCAGAAAAGGTTTACGAGGATGTTGCCAGGGTTGGAGGGTTTGAACTATAAGGAGGGGCCGAATAGGCTGGGGCTATTTTCCCTGGGGTGTTGGATGCTGTGGAGTGACCTTATAGAGGTTTATAAAATTGTGAGGGGCATGGATAGGCTAAATAGGCAAGGTCTCTTCCCCGGGGTGGTGAAGCCCGAAACCAGAGGGCATAGGTTTAAGCTGAAAGGGGAAAGATTTAAAAGGGACTTAAGGGGCAACTTTTTCATGCATAGGGTGGTGGGTATATGGAATGAGCTGCCAGAGGAAGTGGTGGAGGCTGGTATGATTACAACATTTAAAAGGCACCTGGATGGGTATATTAATAGAAAGGGTTTAGAGGGATATGGGCAAAATGCTGGCAAATGGGACTAGATTTATTTAGGATATCTGGTCAGCATGAACGAGTTGTACCAAAGGATCAGTTTCTGTGCTGTATGACTCTATGACTATATGACAACCATGATACTAGGATCTTCAATGGTCTCTGTAAAAAAGATCAAAAAACAAAAGCAGTAAATTGAGATGATCTGGTTTTTAATCACCTTGATGTGATAGAATGGAACCTTTCTTTGTGCTATCCTTGGAGAGATGACTATAGACCATTGGAAACCTTAAGTTAACTTCTTAAATAAAAACTGAAAGAACTGCGGAAGTTGTAAATCAGGAACAAAAACAAAGTTGCTGGAAAAGCCCAGCAGGTTCTGGCCGCATCTGTGAAGGGAAAAACAGAGTTAACTTTTTGGGTCCGGTGACCCTTCCTCAGAAGAAGAACCCAACTGGGTTCTGAGGAAGAGTCACCGGACCCGAAACGTTAACTCTGTTTTTTCCTTCACAGATGTGGCCAGACATGCTGAGCCTTTCCAGCAACTTTGTTTTTGTTAGCTTCATAAATAATTGCTTTCCACCTTGAATTATCAACCGAAAGGACAGGCCATCTCTGGATTGTCGCTTTCCCCCCAACCCCAGTCCCATTTCAAAATGGAATAATTCATAGTGTGGTAGCCTGGTATAGTACTGCTCTATATGTCTTCTCTGGGAAAAGGAGCACAGTGTTTATGTTCACTGGACTAAAAATCCTAAATTCAAATGGCAGATGTGAGAATTTAAATTAACTTAATGATATTAGTTCCACATGAATCCTAACTTCAGATACGCAGATAGAGTAGTGAAAATCATTAGTGTTCCACTTGGAAGAGGAGGAAACTGAGAGGGGGTTTGATTGAGGAGTAGATCTGGGCAGAGTAGACGAGGAAGCTGTTCTCATTGGTGGAAGGATCAAGAACAAGAGGGCGCATTTGAAGGTTATTTGCGAAAGAAGCTAAGTGGAGGAGAAATTTACTGACACAGCAAGTGGTTAGGATCTAGAATGAACCACCTGAGAGTGTGGTTGGGTAGGTTTAATCAAAGGTTCAAGAGGTATCAAGTTATTGCCTGAAGAGGAAGAGTGTGCAGTGTTATGTGGAGACTAGCACTCTGAGAATTGTCCCTTCAGAGAAGTGGCAAAGGTGTGACAGGCTGAATGGCCTCCTTCTGTGCTGCAATGGTTTTGCAATGTTGGCAAATTAATTTAGAATGGCAACAAGGAGGAAATCTTTTATAACAAACGCAAAAAATTCTGGAGAAACAGCTGCACATATGACAACATCCGTGGAGAGAGAAAACAGAGTTAACATTTCAAGTCCAGTGATCCTTCTTCAGTCATGGACTTGCAACATTAATTATTTTTCTCACTCCACAGATGCTGTTGAGCCATACGTAAACTGCTACGGTATGGAGGCATCCACAGTGATACATAGAAACATGGAAGATAGGAACAGGAGGAGGCCATTCGCCCCTTTGAGTCTGCTCCGCCATTCTTCACGATCATGGCTGATCATGTAACTCAATAACCTAATCCTGCTTTCTCCCCATGACCTTTGATCCCATTTGCCCCAAGTGCTATATCTAGCTGCCTCTTGAATACATTCAATGTTTTGGCATTAGCTACTTCCTGTTGTAATAAATTCCATGGGCTCACCCTTTGGGTGAAGAAATGTCTCCTCATCTCCGTCCTAAATCATCTACCCCGAATCCTCGTACTGTGACCCCTGGTTCTGGGCACACCCACCATCAGGAACATCCTCGCTGCATCTACCCTGTCCAGTCCTGTTAGAATTTTAAAGTCTCTATGAGATCTCCCCTCATTTGTCTGAACTCTAGCAAAAACAATCCCAACCTAGTCAATCTCTGCTCATATGTCAAACCTGCCATTCCCAGAATCAACCTGGTTAACCTTCGCTGCACTCCCTTGAGAGCAAGAGCATCCTTCCTCAGAAAAGGAGACGAAAACTGCGCACAATATTCTAGGTGTGGCTTCACCAAGGTCTTGTACAACTGCAACAACACATCCCTGCTCCTGTACTCTAAACCTCTTGCAATGAAGGCTAACATACCATTTGCCTTCTTTACTGCCTGCTGCACTTGCATGCGTAGTTTCAGCAACTGGTGCGCAAGGATGCCCAGGTCCCGCTGCAAACTCCCCTCTCCCAATTTAGCCATTTGGATAATAATCAATTTAGCCATTCAGATAATGCTTCTGAAGTGAATAACCTCACATTTATCCAAATTATACTGTATCTGCCATTGATTTGCTCACTCACCCAACCTGTCCAGATCTTGCTGAAGGACCTCTGCATCCTTGTCTCACTTCACCCTCCCACCCAACTTGGTATCATCTGCAAACTTGGGAATGTTATGTTTTCCCATTCATGGCTGACCTTATCCTGAAATTTATTAATTTGCCTTGGTTCCATACCCCTTACTACCCTCGCTGAATTTTTAAAAATCTACCATTCTGCAATTTAACCTTAGCCCCAACACCTCTCTGGTTTTGCGAGAATGACAGGTCCAGATTCCTTTGTGCAAAGAACTGTTTCCCCTGGTCTCTTCCCAGCAGAGCAAATCTTCACCTGCCCTTTTTTAAACCCTTTGCTCAAACATTTCAACCTGCTCATCTCAACAAAAGGGAATACAAGGTCTGTCTATGCAACCTGTCCTCATAATTTAAGAGTCTGGAGTTAACTGTAACACATTAACTGGATTTCCATCCTTTTGATAGGTAACAGCTGATAACACTAATAGATTATGACCAGGTTCCAGCTATGACTTTGTGACCCCTAAATAATGAACACTGCGGTAAAAATGTTCCCGATGAACCCTGCCTGTACTGATTCATGGAGTGGGAATTGGAGTTTCCAATGGACATGTCAAACAGATACAGTTGGACATGTGAATCCTGATTGCAATTGGAAACAAACAAAGCAGGAAACATTAGTACTCAGTGAAAGTTTGGATTAACTGAGGTATGCAATATGGTGAAGATTCGTTGCAGTGGTGGATTTTAGTCTATCCCTGAATATCTGGACAGGGTAGTACTCACAATCTACAATCCTAACTAGACTCTGGTGAATATAGAAGGACAGTTTATGGGCCAACCAGTGGTATGCAAAAGACTTGTGTTTATATAGAGCCTTACACTACCTCCCAGGCCCTCGTACTGCCAACACAGCACTTTTTGAAGCATTGTCACTGTTATAATATATGGAGTGTGATAGACAGTTTGTGCCCAGCAAGCTTCCAAGGAAAGCAATGTGGTAATGACCAGATAATCTGTTGTAGTCTGGGATAGCATTTGGCCAGGGCACTGGGTAGAACTTCCCAGCATGTGAATCTGAAATAGCACCAGGGGATCTTTCTCATCCACTCACACAGGCAGTTAGGGGTCTCAGTTTAACATCTCAACTAAAGAAACGACACCTCTGACAGTGCAGCACTCCTCCAGCATGTCACTGTCTGTATTTGTGTTCAAGTCCTGGACTGGGACTTTGGTACCCGAAACCTTGGCAGGTGGGATCTGGCAGTTAGTTCAAGGCCTAAAATCAGATGGGATGGTCAGGGCATTGTGCCTTTCACCTACTCACCTCCATGGGTTTTATCCCCTGTAGGACAGTTTTGAAGTTTCTTGCCTGATTTTGTGCCAACTGAACACCTTAAGAGGGGTTCCCTCACCTACCGCCATTGCAGTCTTACCAGGTAAACTCTTATGGCCTCCCTTTCTTCTTAATTGTTTCCTTGGCCCCACCCACCCCACACCAACTAGCTTTGGCAACTGGCTCACTCACCTTGAATTTCTGTCCCCAGTCATTAATGCCGGACAGCAGGCACTGCTTTTGGTACCAGCTCTCTAATTCCTGGCAGTCTTAGAGTTGGGACCTCTTCCCTGATGTAGGGCAAGGCCATGGCCTGATGCAGTTGACAGCTGTAAAATCAGGTTGGGGATTTCCTGGCAATGTGGGCAAGGGGAATGGGAGAGGGCGCTCATCTCAGTTTTTCACGGGGTGAAGTGCAGGGTGGGATACTATGGGATGCAGCCACTTTCTGAAACATTCATTTCCTTGTGGCTCCCTTAGGTATTGCTGCTGTAGTTTGGGAGGCTGGTTGACGCAGCTTGGTGCCTGTACCTGGGGGTTCGATCTCTGTTACTGCTGAGCAAGATTTGGGGCCTACCTTTTTGTGCCTACCCATGTCAGTTGCTATGGCTTTGTGGGTTGCAATTCCCCTCAGGCAATGAAATGAAGAAGAAGTGCGTCTCTTTGGAGTCTGGATGACCCTTTGACCAAATTCCTTTTTGTGGGATTTGTGTAGGCTTCTAATTCCTGTTTGCTCCCTCCCCCTCTCATGTTACCCTCCTGGATTTGGGATAGTGAGACTGTTACTGCTTCTAGTATCTATAACTGTATGCTTTCTGGAAGTGTTGCTATGACAATTTCGCAATTGAACAGCAGCAAATTATGGAAATATGACTTGGGCCTCTGAAAGATAAAGGTGGAAATATATCTCTCGAGTTGAATTTTTTTGTCTTTCTGTGAGATCGCTCTCCTCCTTTCTCTGCCCGTCTCAGTCATCTAGTTGTTTCTGTTGGCTGTAGTCAGATGGAGGATTGTGCCCCACGTGTACATTTGCAAAAGTGGGTCTATGTCCTCGCAAATGAAACGTGGATGTTTGATTTGAGAATGCTTCCCCAGGGTCACATTTTTGTGCTTTTGTGTGACTGACCAGGTGATCTTGACCCATGGATCTTTGGCCACATGGATCAGGACTTCCCTCAAGTGGGTGGGATCCAGAGAGCGGGATGTGGCTATTATAGGGAAAGGCTAGACAGGCTAGGCCTGCATCCTCTGGAGTTTAGAACAGTCAGAGGTGACTTATTTGTAACATAAAAGATCCTGAGGGGACTTGACTAGATGGATGCTGAAAGGATGGTCCCTCTTGTGGGAGAATCTAGAACTATAGATCATAGTTTTAAAAGAGGGTGCCCATTTAAAACCGAGATGAGGAAAGACTTTCTCTGAGGGTTTGAGAGCCTTTGGAATTCCCTTCCTCAAAAAGCAATGGATGCAGAATCTTTAATATTTTTGCAACAGAGGTAGATAAATTCTTGACGACAAAGAAGAAGAAAGGTTATCAAGGACATGCAGGAGTGTAGAGTTGAGGTTAAAATCAGCCATGATCTTATTGAATGGTGAAGCAGGGCTTGAGGGCTGTGTAGCCTCCTGTTGTTTCTTGTTCACAAATGAATGAAATTATGCTGTTTCTGCACCCACCTTCACATCACTTGGAACCTTTGATCTCCATGTGCTATTAAACACTTCAGACCTTGATGTTAATATCGTTGCAATTATGATAGATATTTCCAGTGTGTCTTGTGTTGAAGTTGGGGGAGTAAGAGCCTTTTGAAATGCCAAATGTGGCTGAGTGCCTTATTTCAATGAAATAACCTGTTGATGCATCCTTCCAAAGTGACTTCAAACTGTTGTTTGGCACTAAACTTAGGTGAAGTGGGGTAATAGAGTGTGGGAAATTGTCACTTACTTTCCTATGTGGCTGGAAGGGATATTTCACTCATCCTGTCCTAGGCCACTACCCAAAAGTTGCTGTTTATCTTCACTCTAAGACTACAAGTCTTCTTTAGAATGATAGTGAGCTGTCGAAGTTGGCCCTCTTGTACACTGTTTTGTTTTCTGCCTTGGGGCTATGTGGAGAAAAGGCAGCAGTTTCCATGTCTAAACAGGAGCTTTATGAACAGCGTTTTTAAAAATACGTACACTCACCTACTTCTAGCTTCTCAGACACCTCACCTAGGTGCGATTTTTAAAAAATTTATTCATAGGATGCGGTGTTACTGACTGTACCTTCTGTTGCCCAGAGGCCAGTTAAGAATCGACCACTATGAATCTGAAGTCACATGTAGGCCAGACTGAGTAGAGACAGCAGATTTCCTTCCCTAAAGGACATTAGTGAACCAGGTGAGTTTTTCCCTTGACAATCTACAATTCCAGATAACAAGCATGGGGCTGGATGAACACAGCAGGTCAAGCAGCATCATAGGAGCAGGAAAACTTGACGTTTCGGGCCTAAACACTTCATCAGAAATGGGGGAGGGGAAGAGGGTTCTGAAATAAATAGGGAGAGAGGGGGAGGCGGATAGAGGAGAGGATAGGTGGAGAGGAGGCAGACAAGTCGAAGAGGCAGGGATGGAGCCAGTAAAGGTGAGTGTAGGTAGGGGGGTAGGGAGGAGATAGGTCAGTCCAGGGAGGACGGACAGGTCAAGGGGGTGTGGCTTGAGGTGGGAAGAGGGGATAGACGAGAGGAAAAACAGGTTAGGGAGGTGGAGATGAGCTGGGCTGGTTTTGGGATGCGGTTGGGGGAGGGCAGATTTTGAAGCTTGTGAAATCCACATTGATGCCATTGGGCTGCAGGGTTCCCAGGCTGAATATGATTTGCTGTTCCTGCAGCCTTCGGGTGGCATCACTGTGGCATTGCAGGAGGCCCTGGATGGACATGTCATCTGAGGAATGGGAAGGGGAGTTGAAATGGTTCGCGACTGGGAGGTGCAGTTGTTTGTTGCGAACTGAGCGCAGGTGTTCTGCAAAGCGGTCCCCAAGCCTCCGCTTGGTTTCCCCGATGTAGAGGAAGCCACAACCGGTACAGCGGATGCAGTATACCACATTGGCAGATGTGCAGGTGAACATCTGCCTGATGTGGAAAGTCTTCTTGGGGCCTGGGATTGGGGTGAGGGAGGAGGTGTGGGGGCAGGTGTAGCACTTCCTGCGGTTACAGGGAAAAGTGCCAGGTGTGGTGGGGCTGGAGGGGAGTGTGGAGCGGACAAGGGAGTTGCTGAGGGAGTGGTCCCTCTGGAAGGCAGATAAGGGTGGGGAGGGAAAAATGTCTTTGGTGGTGGGGTCTGATTGCAGATGGCGGAAGTGTCGGAGGATGATGCGTTGGATCCGGAGGTTGGTGGGGTGGTATGCGAGGACGAGGGGGATTCTTTCTTGGTTGTTGTTGCGGGGACGGGGCGTGAGGGATGTGTTCCGGGAAATGCGGGAGACACGGTCGAGGGCGTTCTCGACCACTGTAGGGGGGAAGTTGCGGTCCTTGAAGAATGAGGACATTTGAGATGTACGGGAGTGGAATGTCTCATCCTGGGAGCAGATGCGGCGGAGGCGAAGGAATTTTTTTGCTTTCATTTGCTGTGGTGGAGATTTTAACCTGGGGCTCCAGAGAACATTACCTGGGTCTCTGGATTAATGGTCTAGCAATCATACCATTAGTCTATCATTATAGCACACACTTCGTCAAATATTAAACAATTGAATACTACTTCAGGTTTCCTCTCAGTTGCCTCCCTAAAACACTTTGCCTCTCAAGTCACTCTCCTCCTTTTATGACACTTTCTTAAAACCTACGCCTTTAACCAAGATTTGATGAATTGTCCTAATGTCCCCTTCTTCGAATCATTGTCAATCTTGGGAAGCATCTTAAAATGCACTATTACATTAAAGACCCTATAACAAGTGTACTGTTACATTAAAGGCACTTTAAGGGAAGTTTTAAAGTATAGCATCAATGGTGAATATCTGATAAATCAGCTTATTTTGTTTATATTTTGTATAGAGGCTTTTACAGTCAGAACACTGTTCATAGTAAACGACCTTATCATTAAAGAGCCATTTTCTAGTGAGTCCCACTAAACACATGTGGTATGTTTGTTTATCTGACTTTTTCTAATATTGCCATGACAACAGCATTCTTATTTTGGCTCATATAAAAGTTTATTTAACCTTGATAATTAAACTAATTGCCAACGGAATGTAAACTGATAGGGATTTTGCCAGACCTCTGATTACTCAAAGGTGCAGGGAGCATACAGTCTTTGCGTTGTGCCCATTTGGTACTAAAGCACAGCAAGTTTTCAGAAGACAAAGAACTCATTTACGTACCCACAGCCCCCTAACTGCCCCCACCCCCCACCTCAACCCTGCATGCCTACCCTGAAAGATTTAGTGAATAAGTGCCACTGAGCCCAGTGGAACAGAAGGATCCCTGGTTCTTGAGGATCAAATGCATGTTGACAATTGATTGGTGTTAGGGGAGGAACAGGAAGCTCTCAATGTGTTAGGCAGAGAATTGATCATACAACTGCCCTCACCAAGAACATTCTTCTTGAACTATTGCACTTGCTGTTTGTGGGATCTTGCTGAGTTAAACATGTCTGCTGTACTTGCCCACTTGTAGCCACTGCAAGTTCAAGTGAGTCATCATATGTGAAGCACTTTGAGATGCTTCTGAGGGAGCTGCAGTGTGCTGCATTGTACAGAATGTACAAATTGTCCACACAGGTGAGTCAGAAATGTTAGGGATTGGTATGCCTTGCTTGACTTATGCCTTGGCTGGTCAAGGAGTGAGAGCATAAATGGAATTGGAAATTAAAAGGGAGAAAGTCTTGAACCATCTCCATCTGCAGCAGATGTAAGATCTAATCAGCATCACCTGTGAAAGGGGAACAATAATCTGCTTTCTCCAAATTAAAATTCTAGAAAAAAATCCAGATATTGATCTAACTTGATACAGCAAGCATTTTATTAACCGGCACCCGTGGGACTGGGATTGTGCCAGCTGATCAAATATTCCGGATAACCAAGAGGTACGCATAACTGCAGTAAACCCTGACCAAATGAAGTTTTGAGACATCAGCATCCCTCAAAATATTTATGTAAAAACATCAACACACTTCTTAAAATGAAAACAAAAATACACAGTAAGTAATAGAAACGTAATGCGGGGCCATACTTATCATTGTTACACTTTACAGCGTCAATACTGGACATCACAGTTAATTGCGGAAGATTTGCATGTTTATCAAGAGGGCCAGTTTGAGGTCCTGGTTAAAACAAAGTTTTCTGTAATGAATTTGGACCTGCCTCCCATTTCTCTCCACCCCACCCTAATCACCCACACCCTAAACCTACGAATGATAATCATAGAATGATACAATACTGAAGAAGGACTTTGGCCCATCTAGTCTGCAACCATTTTCAATTCACAGGGTGGCATACATGACAATGTTATGCACTATCCACCCCAGGCCTCACTTGCTCATCAGGAGCAACCACCTCCCAAAAAAATCTGAAATTTCAAGCCTTTTTCTACCTTGCCACTCTGTGAATAGCACCTCTCTACTGAGTCCCCACGTGTTCCCATCTACCACCTGGAGTTACAACTGCTACTCTCATCCTCACCTCCCCCCCCCCACCAAGATCCAACTCACGGTTCAGTCTTACACGCCACCCCCCACCCCTTGAAGCCACGGTAGTAGTGACTCCCTATAAACCCCTTCCCACAGCATCCCATCTCCTCCCATGACCTATCGCCTACACTCCTTATTTGTCAAACATCCCTCGTCCCAGTCCTTGTCCCATCAACACCCAAGGGTGCTGCACCCAATCTCCAGCACTGATGCCTCCCACTTCACTACCATAGCAGTGCTTCCTGATATCCCTACCTGCAGGACTCACTATGGTGTAGCCCATGACTGAACTGTATAGACAGTCCTGGCTAAGCAGCAGAAGAGACTCCATATAGACCCTTGAGTCCCTTGACTGCTTGCACTAGATCTTCTGGACTGACTGTGGCTTACACCCTGGTCTGTTGTGAGATGGAGCCTCTGACCCTGTTCGCCCAGAATGGATTACTGACCGTGCCCAAATGTGTGTGAGGGGATGCTGGCCTTGATAGACTGTAGCAACACTCCCTGAATTCTCCGCAGCCTTCTGCAGCTGCCCGCCCACCCCACGTTGCCTTGACTGGGGACTACTCCCTATCAACTTTGAGTCATGGCCAGTTGATTGAAACACATGCAATGTTCTTACCATATGGGCTGCTGGCATATGCTGTGGCTATGAGATTGACATATAGCAACATGTCCAATCCCCTTGACTGATGACTGCTGACAAGCACACCAAGCTGTCCAGCTTTGTGGTTAGAGCTAAATAGCAAGGGTAAGAGTGCTGAAAATGATTGGAATAATTTGTTCTGGTGAAGAGTCACCAAACTTGAAATGTTTACTCCGCTTTCTTCCCACAGATATTGCCAGAGTTGCTGAGTTTCTCCAGCAATTTCTGTTTTCGTTTTAAAATAATTAAGTGCTTGTTTTTGTCCGGCACAATTGCTGGGCTGAAGTGCCTTTTTCTAGAATGCAGACCTCTATGACTCTAAGTAATATGAACCTTTAAAGTCTGGCAGAGGGGTCAATGTGAAAAATGTAGTCAAAGATGCAATAAGCAGCCTGTCAGGTACAAATTGAGTATGCACTGAGAGTGTGAAAGAGCAGCCTTGCAATGTATCAGAGATATGTAGTCTCGTCTAGTCTATGAGCTGGGTGCCTGTCATAGAGTCATACAGCATGGAAACAAACCCTTCGGTCCAATCTGTCCATGCTGACCATATTCCCAAACTAAACTAGTTCCACCTGCCTGTGTTTGGCCCATATCCCTCCAAGCAGTTCTTATTCATGCACTTATCCAAATGTCTTTTATGTATTGTAACTGTACCCGTATCTACCACTTCCTCTGGAAGTTCATTCCACATATGGACCACTCACTGTGTTTTAAAAAAAAAAAAAATGCCCCATGTCTTTTATAAATCTTTTCCTCCCACCTTAAAAATATGTCCCCTAGTCTTGAAATCCCCTGCCTTGGGGAAGAGGCACTTGCCATTCACCTTATCTATACCCCTCATGATTTTATAAACCTCTACAAGGGCACCCCTCAACTTCCTACTCTCCAGTGAAAAAGTCCCAGCCTATTGAGCCTCTGCTTATAAATCAAACACTCAATTCCCGGCAACATCCTAGTAAATCTCTTCTGAATCTTCTCCAGCTTCATAATATCTTTCCTATATGCCCCTGTGCACAAAATGTCCTTGCAGCAGCATTGCAATAAAAGGTGCTGGTGCACTCCAAGTGTAGTATTAAAATGCAGGTGAATTGCAGATGTGTCATGATGGTGCGGTAAAGCTGGTATATGTTGGATGCCCATGTCCCTGGTTGTGGAATACGTGTGACTGTTGTTGCCGGGTGTCCAAGATGGAGGTCCAGAGCAGCAAGCAGCAATTTTGATTCACCAGATGCTTGCTCTGACTTTCATGTCAGGAGGTCCTGACGTCTAGTTTCTTCCTCAGGTGAGAGAATGGGACCCTGCATATTAATGGCGTGAGATTGGCCAGCAATGAGGGCAATAATGAGAAATAATCCCTGTTAATAGGCCTCCTGCCAGTCACTACCAAGAATCTCATCTTGACATCTGGGATTTGGTTAGAAAATGCGACTGTTTGGTCTTGATCTCTCACCCAATTTTCTCAAATTTCTCACCATAACCCATGTTCAGAGCCTAGAAGATTCCACCCTGTTAACACTCTGTCTGTCTGTCTCTCTCTCTCTCTCTCCTTCTCTCTCTCTCTCTCTCTCTCTCTTTCTGTCTCTCTACAGATGCTGCCTGACCTACCAAGCATTTTCTGCTTTTATTAGCATTGAATTTGTTTTATTTTGAAGTCTGCCTTCGAAACTCCAGTTGTAAATGGGCAGTTTCCCAGGGATAATGAGACAAAAGGGACACTTCCAGTGATGCTGACCTGTTCCTATTGAAAGAGATGTATATGTGTGTGTGTATTTGAAGCAGATCTAGCCCTGAAAGTGCCAAGTTTACGTGCTGCAACAGTGGATAGGAGGGAGTACGTGAATAGGACCACGAAAGGACAAAGCCCTCGTGCTAAGGCCTTAAACAGGCTGCATTGGCACATATCTTCCCCACATATATTAGGTAAGCGCAGGGGGCAGTTAGTTTCTTTGTCCTGTCTCCTGGTAGACAGTTTGGCAGCTCTGTTTAGAGCCTCTGTGTAGAAATGTAACTAAACGACAAGAGAGAGTGAAATGGTGAACAATGCTTTGATTCATCAAGCACTGTGTGGTCGCCTAGCAACAAGAGAGCTATATAGCAGTATCACAACGTGCCAAGGTACACCATGGTTTCGAAGGAGGCTTCCTCAGAAACTGCAAATGTGGCCAGTTTAAAGGGAGAATTGCTTTTTTCTTGCCCTCTCAGTCTTTCAAAAATCATGTCTGTTTTTATTACGATGGCTTCCTTTTAGTTTTAAAAATTCAATTGATGTCTTCTTCAAAAAATGAATTTTTTAAAAGATTTAGTCAAATATTTCAACGCCTTGACAACCATGTTGAGGTGGGCAGCTGTGCTCCAGCAATGGAAGTAGCACAATAGGAGAGACAATATAAACATTCATGGCAAACCTTACTCAAAGTTCGGTCTCAGATCAAACATTTGTAACAAAACATCAGAATGTTTGCATGAGTTGCAACGACTTGAAAATAAATTTTGCAGCTTAAATCCTTGGACTCCAGCCACCTTTCATTGGCTGAAATGAAAACAGGACCCAGTATGGAGCAACAGTAGGAGTTCTTTGCTCCAGTGCTTTCAGTCCAAAATATCCTCTGTGGTTCCCCGAGCTTAACAGAGCAGTGAAACATTTGTCGTGACTCTGAGAGCCAGCAAACAAATTATGGGACTGTGACTTTTGTCAATGCAGACTGGAGTAGTCAACCGTCCTGATGTAGGTCCTAATGTTTTATCCATCTCAGCCACATACAAGCCCCCTCAACTTCCCACCCGCAACCCCCATACTTCCTTGCCAGAAGATTGTTTTTCTCTGTGAACTTGTCTTATATCTCATCCCATATGTCTCAAGAGAAGACACAATTTTTGTACTGCCTCCCACACCAACACTATATATTTGTAGTTGTTGTTATAATAGATGAAACATAGCAACTAATTTGCACACAGCAAACTCCCACAAAAGAAAATGTGATAAATGACCATGTCTCTTGTCTTCAACCAAGAACTAAACATCAGCTTAGATGCCAGAGAAAACTTTCCTGCCCTTGAAATAATGCTGTGGGATCTTTTGTAATGACCTGAGTAAACAGTTTAATGTCTAATCCAAAAGATAGTGAGCTGCCTCAATATTGCACAGGAAGTGTTAGCCTAGAATTTTGTACCCAAGTCCCGGGTAGTGGGAGTTGAACTGTGAGGATGAGGATACAGCTAATCGAGAAAGGCAAGCCTAAATAGTTCAGATTTAGAGTGTTACTTAGTTGTGAGATGGGAGGAGAGCTCTTATCTATCGATTGCAATCTTTCCAGCAAGTGTCAAAAACTATTTCCCTGTTGACTGCTAACATCTACATTCAAAAGAAGATTGCCACCTAATGCTTCCTGATACATGGCACTGTTCCCAGAAATGCTTGCTTTAAACAAGTAAAGTCACCCTAGGACTACTGTCCCCTTAGAGAGAAATGAAATGATGGTGAATTTAACCCATGGATCGCCATACCTCAGGCGAGCAATGACGTTAAAAAAGTAAGATGTTCATGGTGACCTCAGCTTATGCAGCTGTTGAGCCCTTGCTGTTAGCAACACTCTGCATTACAGCCACCCAGACAACCCCATAAGTTCCCATTCCCCGACTGGGAATCAAACCCGGACTGCAGTGGTGAAAATGCCAAATCCTAACTATCGTACCATCCATTTTAAATAGCCACCACACAATATACATTTTCCCTTCATCACCTTCTCGATAAATTGTCGTTTAGGCTATCAATGCAAAACCAGCTGAGGAATCTTTCATCCTGACGTGACGACAGAAATTTCGTGGGATTTGGGCATCACTGGTGAAGTCAGCATTTGTTTCTTATCCCTAATTGACCTTTAGCTGAGTGACTTGCACAGCCATTTCAGAAGGCACTTAACATTCAACCACATTGCTGTGGTTCTGGTGTGGTGTGGGCCAGATGAGGACAACACATTTCCTTCACAAACAGGCATAAGTCAACCATTAGTGTGTTTCTTGTCAAATGACAGTAGTTGTCAACATTTGTTTGCAATTCGGACTTAATTAATACTACTTAAATTCCACCCGCTGTTGTGGTGTACTTTGAACCTATTTTCCCTGTACAATAGCCTAGGCCTCTGGATTATTAGTCTAGTGACATTACCACAAGATCATTGTTGAACTGCCACCTTAGTGTGGGTTTGCCTCCAACAGGGTATTCGTACTTGATGTTGCAATCCTTATTTTATCTCCTATAACATTGAAACTATATGTGGTATTAAAGGATTCAACGATGTTCATCATGATATATACATATTTTACAGTCACAGATACTTCTGTGTCTGGGCTATTATTAAGCTATTCAGTTACAAATAGCAGCATACTTCTGATGAGAGCATGTTATGCTTCATGTGACCAAATTAAGGTAGAATTCAAGACTTTTATACTATCAGATCACATGCTATGCTGCAGTGATGATATCGTGAACATACCCTTTAAAGAGATACTGTATACTAACTGTGAAACTTAACATAACAATTGTCTCAGCATACAAATGCAAGATATTGATGTGCTAGGGTGGAATTGCTAAAAGAGAAATGAAAGAACTTAGATACCTATAGTATTTTGCCTTTAGAAATTTAAATACCTCCATTGGATCACCCTCAACCCTCTAAAGCCAAGGTAATCTAACCCAAACATATCCATCCAGCCTTTGTTGATTAAATCTTTCAGCCCTATTTCTTTTCAACCTTCTTTCCGAATCCAATGGCAAACAAGTCGAGTTTAGGCAGCTTCTCGTCAGTATTTTACCCTTGAAACTGAGTATAATTGCTATTGAATCTGCAGCAACTCACCTCCTAAGCCAATACTTCCCTCCTGAGGTTACCTAAAACTGGACCCAGTTCCTCAGGTAGGTTCTTTGCAATTGTTCCTCCACCTTTGCGTTCGAGTCCCCTTGAGGTAAAAGGCAGCATTTCATCTTGTTTTTTCTCTTGCTTTTTTTTTGTAAGGTGGAACTTCATATGCCTCAATTGTGTAAACAGTTGACCAAGGAACCGCATATGCATATTATTTACATGAAGGTAAATTGCAGTATTCTTGGACAGAGCAATCTGTGATGGTTCCATTATTTCATACAGGATTTTCCGCATCCTTCATCGGAGGTAGGTGGAAATATGGAAGAATCAGATCGGCTATGATCTAATTGAATGGCAGAGCAGATTCGAAGGGTGAATGGACTAGTGCCACTCTTAATTCATATTTGTGTATTGAACAAGCAGACATTCATCTCCTCAATGGGCTAGTTTCAAATGCTGGTCTCAATAGGAAAGGTCAAATATTTATATCTATTCTGTAAAATCTTTACAGATGTATTTTGTGACAATCGGCTTTTCTCAGTGTGATGAAAGCTGTGCAAAATATATTATTAACACTTTTGCAATTTGGGTTGTTTAAAAAAAAAACGTAAGTGTGGGGATTAATGGCTGAAAAATGGTCAGAAAGTAATTCTGGAGCAGCGATATAAATGTACCAGTTTTAAGAATACAAGTGACTGAAATCAAGGACCTGAAAGAACCCTCAGAGCTGAAAAGATGTTTAGTCATTGGTCTTTATGACAGGCAATGTAAACTCATTAAACTATTTGTTTTGTTTCTGGTTCACTTCAGAAAATGCTAGAGTTTTAACTGGGAACAATTAAGAGTTGAGTTAAGAAGCAAGTTTTAGTTTCTCTCCGAGAAGGTTTAGTTTAATTCAGTCTATTTCAGATGAAGCCAGTCACTGCAGTCATGGTGGTTCTGTTCCTAATTTATGAAATTTCTAAGCTAGGAGATTTTAAGACGAAAATCTTCAAATTGTTAGAATTGAAGTGATTTAGGCCATTGGAATAGTGAAAGGTTTATGCAATAGCTTTGGAGAGGAATTATACAATTATCTCAACAGGTCAAGAGAGAGAAACTGAAAGAAGTCAATTAAGTAGAACTTAAAGTTAGAACATAAGTAGCACAACTTAAAGACTTGTGATAGGAATGTACTTTCTCTGGGCTTCAATATCTGTAATGGATAGTGTTGGGGAGAAACATTAAACTATATTTTAATGTTGTTCAGATCTTTCTATTTTATACAGGTTCATTTGTTTCTGCTATGTAATAAATGTGTGTTCTGTTGATGAAGAACATCCACAGCCTCATGTGAATATGTTTCAGTGACTAACTACCACATTCACTAACAAAACCAAAAAAAAATTCCTGTTCTGTCAAATCAGATTTCATTCAGGGATTGATAAGTTTGATGTAACCATCAGCTAGGATCATAACATCAGAGGGATCAGGATGGAAAAAGTCAATAGATTTGTTGTCACTGAGAAACAGAAAATATAGTGAAGGGGCATGAAAGTGGAGTTAAGGTAAAAGATTGGCCATGATCATCTTGTATGGTGGAAAAAAATGTAAGGGGCTTCAGTCTTGCCCCTGTTCTTTTTATGCTTATGCCTGAGGTTGTGGGGAAAAAAAGTGCAGATGGGAGAATAGGAATGAGTGCTAGCATGAAAGTGGATGAGAGGAATGGGATGAGAGAAGTGGGGAAATTGGAAGCACTGATGGGAGTAACAGAGATGGCTATCCACATATTTATTCCAGTCCATTTTCCCAGTGGAAGTTAGAACCTGAAGAATCATCCTGATATAACAAAAAGAATAACTTTACATGTTAAAGATTACGACATTCAGTTCTCTGGTGTCGTAGTGGGGTCCTGGCACAATCGAGTCTAAAGAAGCAAACAGAAATATTGAAGATACTAATGGGGTGCGTTTGCAATGGAAAGGAAGATGATCCCAGAAAATTTGAGAAAGAAAGAGATACTCATTTTTGTAAGTGAGTGGGGGGAGGGGCGGTGGAATTGGTGGTGGCTATTTCTATACTTCAGAATTGATTGTGGGATCTTGCTGTGCAACACAGCTGCTGCATTTGCTTTGTCATAGGTGGTGATTAGGCACTCTAAGCTGCAATGAGATGAATGCAGTTTATTTTTATGATTTGCTTTGCCTGTTTTTTTATCACGCACTATTTTCACTTGCCCTACATTTGTCTGTTCCCTTTCTCATTCTTTTCCCCCAACCTTTTTCTGTCTCTCCTCCTTTCTCTCAATTTGCAAGAGCAATTATCCACCTTCATATGTAGTTGGAGTACTATCTGTGACCTCTGTCTCTGGCCTGAAATTCAGTCGTACATTCTTGAAAAATGACTAACTGGAATGAGACGATGGTTGTCCAATTGGTTTTCAATTTATAAACAAACCACAAATGAGATGCAGGCAGCAATCTCAAGGCCAAGCTAATTGGAGCTTTGCATTTTCTGACAAGGCTAAAAAAATCCCAGACTATTGCACATATGTTTTGTTACTCAGATACCATCTCTGTAAACCATTATTTAGAAAACACTTGAGTTTTGGATGTCAAACGTACCAGCAATAGAGTGTTTTTTTAATTGTCTCATTACATATTGAGTTGTGTCTGTGCTATCCTTTGTTAACTGTGCCTCAGTTGGCAGCACTTTGTTAACTGAGTCAAAGTTTGAGGGTTTCAGTCCTATTCCAACATACGAATAAGGGACAAGAGTAGGCCACTTGGTCCATCAACCTGACCTGCCGTTCGATAAGATCATGATTGATCTGGTTTTAATCTCAATTCTATATTCCTGCACACCCCTAATAATCTTTAAAAGTCTGTTTCCACTGCCTTTTGAGGAAGGGAATAGAAAAGATTCGCAACTGTCTGAAAGAAAGAATGTTCTCATCTCTGTTTTAAATGGGTGCCTCCCCTCCCTTATTTTTAAGCTATGATCCCGAGTTCTAGACCCTCCCGCAAGAGAAAAAATGTTTTCAACATCTGCCTGGTCAAGTCCCCTCAGGATTTTAGAGGATACAGGTTTAGCCTGTTTAGCCTTTCCAGAGATTTGATCACAAAATCTAGATTGACACTTGGATGCTGTACTGAGGGAATGCAGTTGGAGGTGCCATCATACTGGCACTTTAAACCAAGACCCTATCTGACTTTTTACCTGGATCCCATGGTGATTTTCCAATGGAAAACAGGGAAGCCCTGGTCCAAAACCACTCCTTAACCGGCATTACCTAAAATCAAGGACTTGTAGGAACATAGGAACAGGAGTGAGACATTCAGCTCCTTGAGCCTGTTCCATCATTCAGTGATATCATGGTTGATCTGTGGCCTAACTCCATTTTCTTGCTTTGGCCCATATGCCATAATACCTATGTATCTCAGATTTAAAATTAACAACAAATCTTGCACCAGCTGCATTTTGTAGAAGAGAGTTCCAAACATCTACCACTCTTTGTGTTTAGTAGTGCTTTCTAATATCACACTTGGTCACTATCACACTGTTGTTTGTGCACAAGTTGGCTGCTGTGTTTCCCACATTACAATAAATACTACACCTCGAAAGTAATTGGCTTTAAAACGCTTTGTGATGTTGTGAAATGTTCTGTACACATGGAAGTTCTTAATTTCCTTCCAGTTCAGCCATAGTTCACTGCAACTGTGACGGTAATCCTAATTTGTTTTCGAGCGTTTCAGCTTGTTTCTATTGTCCTACTTCCACAGCTACAGAGATCGCTCTTAATTAAATCTTAGCCCTTGGCAGCAAGATGGCTGATTTAAGGTTTTCTCCTTGTCCTCCCGTCTAATATTTGTTGTGGCATGTGGAAGTCACAATGAGGGGCTGGTCAAGGCACGGTGCTGCATTGAGTAAACCCCAACCCCAGGCACAATGCAGGCCTTAGAGACCTGTAAACACCAAACTGAGACCCCAGTGCTCAGGAAGTTGGACTGAGAGTGCAGTGGAAGATAGGATTGTCATAACAAGGTGCTTGCCTATGTAACATTTTGTTGGGGTTTTCATAGGGTAGGGGAAGGAAACACTCAAAAGGACTTTTAGCAACAGTGATGGATTTAGAAACAACTGACAGGAGTCTGAGCATTGAAAGACTTTAATGTATTGGGACTGTGTGTTCATAATGCAGGAGAGAGGGCCTCACCGCCAAAAATAGCCACTATGTTCAATCTGTTGCATTGGCAACAGCAAGCAAAGCAGGAAGAGAGTTGTGACGAAAGCGTTAACGTGCAAGCTCTTGATGTGAATCCAGAACGATGCCATCCACGACAGCATCAAGTAACAGGTGTTGAACAAAAGCTGGGGGACTGTTAAGTTATTAACTGCAATTAAAAATAGTAGGACAGAATGACAGCCCCTGAAGGGAAATCAGAGCTGGGTGAAAAACAGTAGAGTGCATACAGTCCATTAAAGCACAGCACAATTCCAAATCCAGCCAGCACTCTGAAGGCTACTCCAAATATATGTGTGTTTCCCTGGTCCTCGTGACCTCTATATGCCATGGCACATCACTGCAGTATGCAAATACAAAAGCAATATTCCAATTTTGCGCCAATGTTGCACTGTGCTCCACCTGATGATGGCATTGGCCAGCAATGTTGCCTTAATCTATTTCCTGGGAATTGAGGCAGATGAGGTTCAGAGGGCATGTTCTACCATTGCCCCAGAAATGTAGATTTTCCATAAGCTTTGACCAAATCGTAATTCTGCAACTCAAAACTTAGAACCTCTTTCTCTAGAAAGAACAAATATTTAAAGCATGAAAACAGAGTCAGTTCTCAGGTTGGAATCCAATGGTACCGCAGTCGGCTCCTTTTGTTGGAAATCTAACTGCTAGAAGATTATCTGGTTTTGTGAAATGAAACCTTCTTACAGCACACTGCTTACAATAACAGCATTAAATGCAGTACTGGAAGAGTGCAGCAGTGTTAGGGTGCTACCTTTTGGATGAGTTAAACCAATGCCGTAACTGCCTTCTTGGGGACCAATGTAAGAGATCCCTTTGCACCATTTGGAGAAGAGCAGGTGCCACATCCCTGATGTCCTGGTCAATATTTATCCCATAATTAACATTTGCTAAATGTCCAATTTGATTCATGTTCGGTGAAATACGTCCTGAGGAAGACTCATGTTGACTTTTTCTCTCTCCACAGATGTTATTGCCAGAGCTGCTGTGTTTCTCCAGCACTTTCTGTTTTATTTCAGCTTTCCATGTTGCTGGTGTATATTTTAGTAAATTCCCAAAGATGGGAAACTATTACTGATATAAATGAAATGTGATTCACCATAGACCTGTATCTCCCCTCGAACTGGAGCCAACTCAACAAGTTGGTGTTCAAACAAAGTCAGTTAAAGAATTCACTCCAATTATCAGAGACCAGTGACGACTCTCCATGAAGGATAGCTCAAGCTTAGATGGACATAGAGGCAGCCCGAAGACATTTTTACAATTCATTGTTGGGATGTGAGCTTCTCTGGCTGGGCCAGAATCTACTGCCAATCTCTAATTATTCTTGAGAAGGAAGTAAGCCAGTTTATAGAATCCCTACACTGTGGAAGCAGGCCATTAAGCCCATCTGAATATACACCAACCCTTCGAAGAGTCCAGACCCACCCTCCCTACCTTATCCCTGTAACCTTTCCATTTCTCACAGTTAACCCACCTAGGCTGCACATCCCTGAACACTATAGGCAATTTTTCATGGCCAATCCACCTAACCTGCAGTGGATAGCAAGAAGCTTTTTCCCAGAGTGGGGGACTCAATTACTAGGGGTCATGAGTTCAGTGAGAGGAGGAAAGTTTACAGGAGATATGTGTGGAAAGTTTTTTACGCAGAGGGTGGTGGGTCCCTGGAACACGTTGCCAGCAGAGGTGGTAGACGCAGACACGTTAGTGTCTTTTAAGATGTATCTGGACAGGTACATGGATGGACAGGGAGCAAAGGGATACAGACCCTTAGAAAATAGATGACAGGTTTAGACAGAGGATCTCGATCGGCGCAGGCTTGGAGGGCCGAAGGGCCTGTTCCTGTGCTGTAATTTTCTTTGTTCTTTGTACTTTGTTCTTCCTTGGACTGGGAGGAAACTGGAGCACCAGAAGTACAAACTCTCCACGAACAGTCACCGGAGGCTGGAATCGAACCCGGGTCCCTGGTGCTGTGAGGCAGTAGTGCTAACCACTGTGCTGCCCCAAAACTGCTTGGATCACTGTGGACCATATGGTACACTCACAATCCTGTTTAGAAGTTCCAGGATTTTGATGTAAAGGCTGTGAAAGAATGGTGATATATTTCCAAATCAGGGTGGTGTGTTGTTTAGGGGTGGGCTTGCAAGTGTTGGTGTTCCCAAGCACCAGCTGCCCTTGTCGTTTTAGGAGATGGAATTCATGAGTTTCGAAGGTGCTGTTGAAGGAACATTGGCACGTTGTTGGAGTGCATCTTGTTGATGATGCACACTTCTGTCACAATGTATTGATGGTGAATGTTTCTATCAAGGTGGTAGATGGATGATGGTTGAGTTTCTTGACTGTTGTTGGAGTGGCACTGACTTGTACCTTGTGGATAGTGGACAGAATCTGTGGAGTGAGGAGGTGCATTCATATGGCTCGCCCAGTTCAGTTTGGTAACCTCTGGCTGTTTGGTGGGACATTCAACAAAGGCCACGCCATTAAATATTAAGGGGAAATGGTTAGAGTCTGTCTTGTTGGCCACAATACTTGGTGCTTGTGAAATATGAACACTACTTGCCACTTAGCAGTTGAAGCCTAAATGTTGGCTAAGTTTAGCTGTGTACAAGCAAGGAATGCTTTGGTATCAGAGAAGTTAGAAACAATATTAAACACTGTCTAGAGTCTATATATTTCTCCTGTTTTTCAATGGAAGCAAACAGTAAATAACTTTTGGAATCATTATTTCTTTGCATTCCTCTACTTTAATATGGCAATGATGAATAATGTAATGATATGATGACATTTCATCTGTAATTCATTAATTCTGTTAGTTTCCAGCTGCGTCCCACATTCCCTACCATCCAACCACATCTTGCAACTCCTTTGGTTGATATGAATTTCTGCAATTCTTTAGAAGCTTGTGGAATTCTAACAAATGGCTTTTGGCTTGTAAGGTGCTGTTGGCAAAGCCACTGGCTTTCAATGGTTAAGCAAAATGCTTTCATTTATGTAGCGACCTCCATGTTCTCAGAGCTATTGCAAATCACCTCATGGCAGTGAAGATACTTTTGAGGTGTACTAACTGCCATAAGGAAGCTTGGCAGCGCACCTGCATGCAACAATCTCCCACAAACAGTATTGAGACTAGCGACCAGGCACTGTCATGGTTGAGGGATAAATATAGTTCCTTAGGTATCTGCAGAACTTCACTGCTCTTGTTTGATTATTTTTAATGCCATCCTGGCTAAAGGATGCTTTCATTTAGCAGCCTGTCGAAACCTCCAACAGAAAAATGCTGAAGTATCAGTCTCGTTTAGGTGCTCAGATCTCGGAAATGGATCTTGTGCCTATGACGAAACTGTGTAGAGGTGAGAATGCAACAACTGAGCCAAGTTATATTCCATCAGTCAAATAACATTTTAGCAGCATTTGATTCTGAGATATTTACAGAACCCTTCTATTACAGTGGAAAAGAAAAATCCAAGAGCCCCTGATGATGCCAAATACCAGTGCACAATCCACTTGTGTTGTAGTGAGCATTGGAAATCAGCAGTGTAGTTTGTAAATTTAAAATTCTCATCCTTGTTATCAAAGCTGTCCATGGCCTCCACAATGCCTAGTTATGTAACCTCCTCCAGTCTTATAATCCTCTGAGATCTCCTTGCTGCTCAAATCCTGCCATTTTCCATATCATGGATTTTCTTCACTCCAGCATTGGTGAAGATGCTTATAGCTCCCGAGTGCCTGAGCTCTGCCCTTTGTATAAGCAGCTGTGCATCTCTTACCTACTGTTTGAGACCCTCCTTACAAGCGAATTCTTTGGCCAAGCATTAGATTGCTTGCCCTAATCCCTCCTTAAGTGAAACAAATGATAACGGAAATTGCTGGAGAAGCTCAGTAGGTCTGGCAGCATTCATGGAGGAAGGAGGCAGAGTTAATATAACAAGTTCAGTGACCTTCCTTAAGTGGTTCCGTGTCAAAATTGTCACTTCACGCTCCTGCAAGCCACCCTTGGGATGTTTTACTATGTTAAAGGCTCTACCTAAATGCACGTTTTCATTGCCATGCACTTTGATTTGCATGGCATGTTACTGAGAACTTGCCTGGAGCTTAATATAATCTGTTGGACCATTGAGGAAGGCACCAGTTGGGTTGGCTGCAGAACATGGCTGGCAGAGACTTTGTACCAGGCTGTTTGCCTGTCTCCCTCTCTCTGTTGTGCGAAATAAGATATGGCTTGGAGACAGAAAGGAAGGGAACAAAACAACTAGAAAATCATGGATAGAAAAAAAAAATTGATTTCTCAAAAGCAAAATTTCATGCAAATTAAAAAGCTCCTAACAGGAGGGTATTCGCTCAGAGGTGATCATCCTTCAGTTGCTAAATTGGAATGCACAGACAAATCTATTTCTTCTTTCATAGCTTAGCTACCAGTTGGTCAGTGCTTTTGCAATTTGCCCTTGAGGGGTGATGGTATGGGGAAGAGACCAACATCCACCTCCTTGCAAAGTCTAGAGAGAGGTCAGTGTTTTCTCTTGTCAAGTTTCAGCCTGAACAGCTCTATGGTGCAGGACTCTTGCTCTACGTACTGTTCCCAGGGACGCACACAGAGACTAATGTGTCTGTGGAAGGCCATCAACTTAATGAAAGACTCTCTTTAGTCTGCCTGAAACATTCTGGCCTTCTATTATCAAGAGCTCTCAATGGCTGGTGTGGCAGATGGGCACATTCCAAGGCCCAGGACTACATGCTGAGGAATGCAGTTAAGCTGGGGTCAGCTGCTGCAAAGACTCATATGGGGAAGGGCACAGTGCAAGACCCTCTCGCCGTCGACCATCAGGGAGCTCGGTGCCTTCAATGAGATTGGCCCAATGATGAAAGATGGCACACAAGCATTGGCAACTTTGTTATTGGTTGGATTCAGCACTGGGGCAGTGAAGCATTGGCAAAAGGCAATCACAACGACATTGATGAGGTGGGCCCAATGCAAGAGATGCGACTCCAACGTTGGTTGGTTCAGCGCAGGCAGCGATGAGGCAGTGGTGGAGGAGTATCGGTTCAGCAGGGAAAGATGGCACCTGAGGATTAGTGATTTTGATGTTGGTTGAGTCCGATGTAGATGGTGATGAAGCGCTAGATAAGGGATGCGGCGCACGTGTCATTGATGGTGATAAGCTGGCCGAGGACTGATGGACTCTCCTTTAGCTGTACCTTTTTTCTTCTTTCTTTTACGTTATTCTTGAATAATTCAAAATGGTGCCGATTTGTGGCCACACATGATAGCTTTTCACTGTATTTTATTGCATTCTTACTGTGAAATATGTGATAATAAAATCATTCATTCATTCATTGAAATCCATCCATCTGGAGTGATGTTTAATCTTTGCATGTCAGTATCAAATTGCATTTTCAAGAATTACAATCCACTTTGCTTGGTCTGGGAATGTATTCCATACATTCATTGCATGTTGTATTATAAAGAATTTCCTTGCCTGATTTAAATTCGGCTTTTTATTCATTTGAACCTATGGTGGAAGCTGACAAGTGCTGTTCCAGAATTACCTGTTTGGTTCCCTCTATCAGCTTGGACTTCTCCACAAGATCACCTCTAGGACACAGTCTTGCACAGTAAGGCTTGTGGCACACATCCCACCTGATATTTGGTGCAGGGTTTCCAAGCCTCCTGAATTGTCCTGAAGTCTCCAGGAATTAGAGATTGAACTCCTGAAAAATGTGGGGAGGTGGGGGCTCAAGTAAAATTGGAAACAATAGCCTGATTTAAATATATGTTGAAGTTTATTGTTAAAAAAAAATTGAACTGATTCAAGCCCATCGGACATGTGGTAAAACCTCCAGGCATATGTCCAGAAAAGTTGGCAATCAAATTCAAACCACAATAGAATGGGTTATTGGGCCTTTGTCAGTGGACAGAGAGGATCCCATCACCCTATTCCAAAGAGACAGCTCTGACTGCCATCTTGGTGAATATTTATCCTTCAAAGCAGGATTGGCACTCTGGAATACCTAGCTGCACTTACAATTACAGTGTATATTTACATTTCAGGTCAGTCGTTCTCAGGTATGTACAACTAGGGTTTTATATACATTCTGGCTCCTCAATGTACAGTGCAGGAGGGCCTTAGACTGTGACTTATCCCCGCTGAGCCTTTGTGGCAGCTGCCCCAAGCTACAGTGCATCTGTCTGCATTTAGTCCCGGCCCTTGGATTATGCCTGTCTGCATCTCTCATTTATGGAGGACACTTGCCACTGAAAGACCAACCAGTGTTGGGGCAAGAATCTTCGTTTATCCTGCCCTGCTCAAATTTGAAACAGAGAAATGTCCTATACTGACAGGCAAAATCAACAGCACCAAACAAATCGGGATTATCTGACCTTAACACCATAAGAAATAAGAGCAGGAGTGGGCTATTTGGCTTCTTAAGTAAGATCTGTTCTGGTCACTAACACAGTGCAGCACCTGGGATCTTGCTGTGTGAAGTTTGGTTGCCCACATTACAACAAAGAGCTCACTTCAATGAGTACTTCAATGGCTATAAAGATCTTCAGGGTGGCCTGAAGTGGTGAGAAGCTCTTGTGAGCAGAATCATAATAAGTGACCCCGTTGGAAACACCTCTACTCAACAGTGAGATACTGCAGACCCTGGACTTCTGAAATAAGAATAATGAAAAAGCTAAAGAAACTCAGTCAGTCAGGTAGCATCTGTGGAGAGAGAGAGAGACTGAGCATTTCAGTTGGCATCAGAACTGAGGAAAGATAGAGTTTTTAAGCTGTGGGGTGGAGGGGGAAGGGGGAGCAGGAAGAATGAACGAGAAGACCTTTGGGCTGGGTCAAGACCAGGGGAGATTCAATAATAAAATATTCATCAGGATGCGGTGAGAACAGCATTGAACATCGTGGAGATACCTGTGATCCTGGGTGGATTCAAAGCACGAGGGATGAAACACGAGTTGGAATCCACGTGGGCTGAGTCTGAGCTGAGGCAGTCGCTGAGAAATGTGATGTGGCTGTGGAAACAAGTTTTAACAAACACCTGGTCGAATGACAGTGAAATTAATGATGGTACGAACAAGGAAAAAGATTGGAACGGAAATTGGAAATCAGAAAGAGGAATCCCATTCTGCGGAAGGGTCACTGGACCCAGAACATTAACTCTGATTTCTCTCCACAGAAGCTGCCAGACCTGCTGAGCTTTTCCAGCAATTTCTGTTTTTGTTTCTGATTTGCAGCAGTTCTTTCAGCTTTTGCAAAATATTTCATGGTGTAAGAGCCATAAAAGAGTAGGAATAGATAGAGTTGAGATTGTGTCCAAATGAAGTATGAATTTCTACATTGAAAAAGATTGGAATGAACCTCTAAGGGACATAGAAAGAGAAGACCTACCCAGCAAAACAAAGAAAAATATGCAGAGCAAAATGGAGACAGTGGTAACGATCTAAACCTGTTGAACGCATTGTTGAGTCCAGAGGCTGCAGAGTATATGAAGCTGAGGGGCTGCTCTTGGAGTTTATATTGAGCGTCAGAAACTACATGTTCTTTTCCTCTTTGCAAAGGGAATTTTTAACATCCCTCAACTAAGTTTCTCTAATTCAGCTTTTGGCTTCTCCACAACAGTGTATTGATTATCCTTCCTTGCTCCAATCAGAGTGCCTTACCCTGATGTGCCCCTGCAGCCACACTTAGACAACGCATGGTCAACTCCATCCCTGACTGTTATTGTAGGGCAGCCAGGATTAGTCTTGTAATGGATGGGACTAAAGGGAGAAATCTCATTCAGAATAATGGGGCTGCTTTCAATACTGAGTGAATAGAGGGAATCTTTACCTTAATAGTTTTTGTTGACAATTGTCAAAAAATTTGGTCAAAGGTCTAGAGCAGGGGAATCACTTTCAGAGGGCTGGTAAAATCTGGAACACACTACCTGAAAGGTTGCTGAAATCAGATCCCAAAGGAAGTTTGAAGAGGCAACTGAAAATGTGGACTCACCTGCAGAGTTATTGAAGACAAAAATAGGGTGTGGAATTAAATTGGATGATTTTCGCAATAAACTGTAACAGGCCTGGCAGGTTGAATGTCCTCCTTGTTAAGATTCAATCTAGTGCAAATGAAAACGCCTGCATTTTCTCAACACTTGAAAGTTGTAAAGCAAACAGAGGCCCAGGTGACATATTTGACCACTTTTTGAACCTGGTATGAGACAGTGCTGGAGTTAATGCTGTTAACCCACAGGGTGTGAGACTGCCTCTCCTGGGCCAGCAGAGGATCAGTTCTGTGTGAAGATTAACCTCCTCACATAGCAACTAAGGCCAATTGGATGAGGCATCATGGGGCTGACGATGCCAATGGAAGTGCCTCATTGGAGTGTCAACGTCCTCAGGAGTGGAGGGGGGGTTGTGGGCAGATCCTGCAACAGCGTCATGGGAGAGGTGACATCCATGGTCCCTGAGCATGGACCATGAGAATCTTTGTGCAGAACACTTACTGATCGCAGTATTATTTTAATAACCAGACTTCACTCTACACCACAATAGGCTCTTGATACCACAGTGTTATTTTGGTTGGAAGTGTGCTGTTACTGTGGGTACTCCATATGTTTGGCATGTAGTTGGTGTTCTCTGCCCAGCATGTGTGCTCTGTTGGACAGCGTCACTGCTGCTCTGTTTACTTCAGAACTGTCTCTTATGTTGCATTATTTTTTTTTCCAATTCTGTTCAGCAGCCAGGAAGCCGTTCTGTCAGTTATTGGTTACTGAAATGCCTGGTTAATGGTTGCTAGTCAGTAGCCTCATTTAATAAATGTGGTTAGGGGGCTTGCTAGCTGCTGGAAGTGTAGGGTCTGACTGTAGAATGTGGGCAATAGAAAGCTAGCTTAAGCAGGATCAGTTAGTTAGTGCAATGAAGTTATTAGGCAACTATACTTTCTAGTTAACAACAACAACTGACATTTATATTGCTCCTTTTCAATGTAGTAAAATGCCCCAAGTTTTGTCAAACAATGGTGGTATCACCGCCCATAAGGAGATATATAGTCAGGCAGTTGGCCAGAGAGGTAGATTTAAAGAGATGAGGCAAGGCAGAGAAATAGAGAGATGTACAGATGGAATTCCTGAAGTTGGCACCCAGGCCGTTTAAGATGTGGGCTCCAATAGCAGCGTGATTAAAATCGGGGGGTGTCCAAGAGGCCAAAATGAGGGAAGTGCATTGTGTCGAAAGTATGTGATACGGGAGGAGATTACAGAGATAAGGAGGGGGGCAATGAAGCAATTGATTGCAGATTTTTAAATCAACTCACTGAAGTCATTCGCTTGATATGATCACCAGTTAATTGGTTAATTAGATAATTCTGCCATAGGTTGATGCAGTTATTAAATTTGACAATTAATCTGATCATCCCTCACCTTTGGTGTTGTTGTACTACCCTTAACGGACTCTGCATGTAAATTGGTTATTAATTAGAAACACAGGTGAGGGGTGATGGATAAAGGTACAAAGTAAGATGAGTGATTTGGTGTTGGGAGAAAATCATTCAGTTGTAAATTAATAGAGGCAAAGAACGAGGAAAAAATTAAACTGATCAATTTGAACCAGGGTTGTTGTAACTGCTAGTTGTCTAATTATTATGTTAAGCAGATTGGTTAGAACAGTGAACGTCTAGTTGGAGTCTGTTAACTTTATGTACACTCAAGGCATTTTGCTTTCTCACATGGGCTCTGTTAATACAGGCATCTCAACAATGTATAATATATAAAAATATATTGGCTAAGTCAGTGCTTTGCAAATTGCTGAGTGATTTGTGTTCAAAGGATATTAAAATGCACAGCACCTTGGTTTCCTTGTCTCTGGGTTGGGGGGTGGGGGGAGGGGAGGAGGAGAATCAGCCAGGAACGCTTATTTTTGCTCACTATCCAATGATCTCTCATAGGCTGTGTGTGTGTGTGTGTGTGAGAGAGAGTGAGAGAGAGAAAGATTGGGGCCAGGCCTGACTGCACCACAGTGCTTTGTTTACATTTCTTTCCTGAATTTCTTCATTGTTTCGTGGGATATAGGCATCATTGGTGAGGCCAACGTTCAATGTCCATCCCTAATTGCTCCTTGAGCCAATTGGCCATTTCAGTGGCCACTTAAAAGTCAATGACATTGGAGTGAGTCTGAATCATATGTTGGCCAGACCAAGTAAGGACAGCAGATTTCTTTCCCTAACAGGGAAGAATGAACAAGATGGGTGTTAAAAGGATCAATGATAGCTGCCATCATTGAGATGAGTTTGCCTATTCCAGCTTTATTGAAACCCCATGGTGGGATTTGAACACTAACCTGGGCTTCAGTTTTAACAGTTCAGTGACATTGTCACAACATACCACGTCTCTGTGGCTTTGTTAGCCTGTGTCACCATCTTCTTTTAATGATTTGTGTATCTGTGCCTCCATGATCCATTGGCTCCTCTGTCCCACTTGGACTCTTCTCATCCAAGGAGGGGAATTTCGTCCTGAGGACCCACCACCACCAACTTACACTAGCCTGTATTGAAAATCATTTGCGACTCACCAGTTCTCTCTGCAAGTTGCAAACCTCCCATTTGCATTCTGTCGCAGTCTCAGTATACGGAAACTGTTGGGTGATTTGATGGTGTAGCATGTTGTTTGAGAACTTGCCCACAGCCTAGCTCCATCTCATTTGGCCATTGGTTTGGCACCAAAGTTGGGCTGGCGCAGAGTGGCATTGGCAGGGATCTCAGAGCAGGCTGTATGCCCATCCTTTGTCTAGGTTTTGCAGCAAGCGTTGTGGGGAAGGAGAGATGGGAGAGAATGCAGGGAAGAGGCTGACCAACATAAAAGGTGGAAAAGAGTATAAAGTGGTATGTGCAAAATGAATCCTTACTGTCAACTTGGCCATATATAATACTTTCAAGAGTTCACTGGAATAAACATACTTAAAACCTCCAATGAAAGGAGGCAGATAATAAAAATCCCCTTAGTCCGTTCATAAATGTGCAATAACAATTTTTTACATATTTTCATGATAATTCTTTGAAGGTACTTAATTAAATAAATGCTACAATTCCACTTAGCATAATGACAGATTTTATTTTGATATTTAACTTTATATAACCAGGTGATATCTTGGTAAATCGTGGGTTGTAAAAATTATTTCAGAAACCTCTTTTTCTTCTGCCACAAAGAGGTTCGATAGTGTTAATGAATTATACCAACTCTTCAGCAAATCTTGTTTGGCAGTATGTTCTTAATGATGAAAAAGGAAAGGGGTAACTCTCTAATCACTTCATCTAACCCCCTAGTTGCTCAAACTAACTCTCTAGTCACTCATCTAACTTTCTGGTCGCTTGGTCTCTTTCCTGTCTTCCGCAGACCTTTTTTACCTCTTGTTCCTTGCAGAAAACCTATTACATTTATAGTTTTTCTCAGTTTTGAGGGAGTGTCACCAACCTTAAATGTTGACTCTGTTTCTCTTTGCACAGATGCAGCCTGACTTGCTGAGTATTTCTGGCCTTTTCTCTTTTTTTATTTTAGATTTTCAGCATCTGTGATACTCTTGTTTCTAACAGATCTAGCTACAGTAGTAGAATCCTGGAGTAACACAGTGTAAAAGATGGCTATTCTGCCCATTATATCTGGACTGACTCTTTTGAAGAACGAACCAGATAGTTACATTTCTCCTGTTTTCCCATATTCTTGTAATTTTTCTCCCTTGAAATATTTATCCAATTACTTCTTGAAGGCTACCATTTAATCTGTATCAACCATCCTACCTGATAGTGTACTCCAAATCCTGACCACTTAGATGATAGATTTTTCCTCATGTTGCCTATTTCATTTGCCGATCATCTTTGTTTGGTGCTCTCTATTTATCACACTTTTAACCATTTGGAAATAGTTTCTCTTAATTTACATGACTTTAGCCCTTTATGACTTTAAAGACTTCTATCATATCTCTTACCATTCCTTGCTTTAAGGAGAATGACCCCAGTTTTCCAGTGCACCAACTTAACTATTCTCCCTCATCCCTGGACCTAATTCAAATCCTCTGTCCAAAGCCTTCATGTTCTTCCCTAAGGGTGATTGCGGAATTGGACTCCATACTCTAGCTGTCAATAAACTAGTATTTTATAAGTTTTTGGTGTACCTCTCAGGATTTTATGAACATAAAATATACATCTTGTACTCACTGTCTCTATTTATAAAGCCCAGGATCTCAGAAGCTTTATTAACTGCGATTTTAACCAATTTTGCCATCTAGAAAGACTTGTACACAAGCACCTGAAGATTTCTTGTTCTTGCACACCCTTGAATATTTTATTGTTGCTCCTCAATTTTCTGACCAAGATATATCATTTCATAATACTTGAATTTCATTTGCCATGTGTCTGTTCACTCCTCAAGCTTGATCCTTGAAGTCTGTTCTTCATTTTGTCTCTTTATTTCCACATTTCATGTCATCAGGAAAATTTCAAAGAAATCTTCTTACCACCAAGTCCAGGTTATGAATCTATGTCAAAAACAGGGGTGAACGTATTCTTGAGCCTTGGGGAATCTCCACTGTACTACACCTCTTGTCTGCAAACAGTCATTCACAACTCTTTTTTTAGTCTCTTGTCAATTTTGTATAAATACTGTCATTGCCCCTTTTAACCAATGGTCATCTACTTTGCTAGTTCAGTTGTCCAATGTGCTGCAACAATCAATACCTTCAAAAGATGTTATAAATTGCTATGTAAATCAGCATTTCACCACCAAAATGATAAACCAGTGCCAAATGCTTTTTTGAATGGCTGGTGACATTGAGGTCCAAATTGGGTGTAGATGTAATTATTGTGTGATCATGACTTTTCTGATGAGAAAACATGCTTGTAATCCAGAGCCCTAGGCCAATATCCCACCATGGCAGACGTGAAACTTGAATTCAATAAAATCTGGAGTTATAAGAAAAACTTGTCTAATGGTGCCCAGTTAACCATTGCAGGTTGTCCTAAAGATGCATCTGATTCACTAATGTCCTTTATGGAAGGAACACTGCCATTCTTACCTAGTATGGCCTACATGCGCCTCCAGACACACAGCAATGTGGTTGACTCTGAATTCCTCTCTGAAATGGCTGAACAAACCACACAGTCCAAGGGCAATTAGGGATGAGCCACTTGCCAAGAAAGAATGACAAAGAAATCACAAATTGGCTTTCTATTTCAAGACAGACTTGTATCTTAACTCCATGTCTCAAGAGGTTTATCTGACAATTACTACAAACCTCCTTGCCCTCAATGCAATGAACATTACCAAAAATACTTAATCTGGGCAGGCACAACATATCAAACAGTAACAGAGTCTGGGGTAAATGTTCTGAGAAGAATTTCAAAGCTGGCAAGAAAATTAGGGTGATTAAGAGGTTGAGGGAGAATGTTCCACAGAGCAGAACTGCAGCATCTGCTTTAACACTGGGAGGGAACTGTACTTTAGTGTTAAAGACAGCCAATGGCCTAGTCATTAGCAGATAGGTGACAGCCTTCCATTCAGATTGACAGAGATTTGAGTAGGTAGGGTTCATCCCTCTGTGGTGGAGGATGGTACATATTTGTAAGAGGAATGGAATGTGCAAAGAGAGAACTTTTCTTCTCTGGTGCTTCAACTGGGCTAATAATTACACAGGAGTACCATCGAGAAGTCCAGCTGAGGTGGGATGGTGCCTGAAAATAGGAGAGAGACCTCAAAGTAGACAGACAAGGAGAAGCAGTAAAATATCCTGCAAACAATCTGAAGATGTGTAAATCGAGAAATTGTAAAGGAAATATAAATTAATTAATAGAGTTTATCTTTCAATGATAGAAATACCAAAGGAAAATTCTTATTTAGAAATGTAAAATTAACTGAGGTATTCAGTTGCTGGGAATGACGGATGGGTTAAATGTATATAGATATGTTTTTGCAGGTGCTGAGAGTTGGTGTTTCTCAACTCAAAATGTTTATGCTGGTTACTTACTCCATTGGATTCAATGTGTCCTGACCTCCTTCCAGAGCTTTCTTGGGTAGGAGAGGGAGAGTGTACCCTTTGGTTATTTTCAGTTGCATTTTGTACATGTTATTTAAAAGAAATTAGACACTGTTCTGGCCCTGAAGTCAAAGCACAGAAAGCAGTGCATGCGAGGCTAAACACTTCCATCCTTGTTGTATCCTTTATTGATGTTCTTACAAAACTAACTCTGGACGTTTATTGTTCCCTGGCAGCAAATAGTACAAACTTCATGTTCCCTGAAGTATTTGGTTGTGGCTGTTTCCTTTAAATCTGTGACTTTTTCTTGTAATGTTTTACCTGATGTGTTGCGATGACTTACTTCCTTCTTAAGTGTGTGTGTGTGTTTGTGTGTGTGTGTGTGTGTTTGAGTGAATGAGTGAGCTGCACTGTCAAAGGTTCTGTGCCCAAGGACCCACATGCCACCAACTAATCTATACATGGTCCAACATGGCAGACGTACACTTGTCTGGCCCATTGAGTGTCACCTATCCTTTACCCTCACTCCCTTTGTCTCCTGCACTCTATTTTGATTTCTCCCCTCTCTCTGTCTTTTTTTCTCTTGTGGAGCCAAATGTTAAATTACTGGCAGAATGGTGCTAAAGAAAACCTTGTATGAAGTGAAAACTCTGCAATGACATTTTGGCGAGAGCATGTTGGATGACAAGTCTATGGCTTCTGGTGAATATTTTCCTTCCCATTTTCTTCTTTGTTTTTTTTATTCTTTCAAGCCAAAAATAGACAATGAATCGGAATATGTGAATGTTTTGCGGAAAGCAAATCACAGAAACAGAACACTTTTAACCCATGCGCTGCTGAATAATCTGGAGCTACAGAGCTGAAGGAGTCAGGGTTAGGTGAGGTATGTACTGTTGTTCATTCCATGCTTATTTATTTGAAACAGATTTCTGGAGTTGGAAAGATGCCTAACCTGACTTTGAAAATATGTAGATTTGAAATTGAGTCCGTGCACTCCCAGTTATGAATTTAATGAGCCTGAAAGATTTATTATTCAGTCAGGAGTGAACTGTAAGGGATACTTGGAGACAATGAATGATGCCTGTGTCGCTGGGGGCTGTTAGTGCATTTGGCTGGCTGGCTGGTTTGTGATGCTGAGTGACCCTAACAGTGTGAGTTCAGTTCCCACTGAGGTTGCCGTGAAGGCCCTGATTCCTCAATCTTCCCCTCAGTTGATGTGTGATGACCCTCAGGTTGTGCTTACCACCAGTTTTGTCTCTCTCTCTCTCTCTCTCTCTCTCTGGTGCAAAGGTAGCTCTCTAGAACTATGTGATATTTTCACTTGCTTTTCCCTTAGATCATAAGCCCAGACTGAAAAAGAATGCTACTATTTGCAGAGATGAGCAAAACCAGTGGCCCCCAATGTAATATGAAATAGAGAATTCAGAAGGAACCTCTTTGCCAAGCAGTGAGTATGTTTCATCACCATCTTTAGGGGGAGCAATATAGAAGTATATAAAAAGGAGTTAGATCAGGAATTAATGAAAGAAGGTTTGAGTACAGTATGAAAGGTGGCATAGACCAGTTGGACTGAGTGGCATTTTATCCTATGTATCTCAGGAATATTTAACCTCTATGCTCATCTTATTCCACTTTCTTCCAGTTTGCCCCCTGGCCCTATGACCATCTAAACTATTCAAGGTTCCTGAGGTTCTGCCATGTTCCATGCCCAAGTAGGAGGTAAATGGCAGCTATTCATGTTTCCTATCCCCTTGGAGATTTAACCTGGCTATTATCATCCTTGACACAACTCAGAGATTCAAGATAATGAATATTGGGGTGTGGATTACAGGAAGAACTCACAACTTTCAGAATTTCTGATTCTTGATCCAAGTACTTTTTAAAGGTTGAGAAGATTTTTTTTTTTGCCTCAACTACGCTTCCAGTTGGTGCTTTCAGACACCTACCACCCTCTGGGTGAAAAAGGTTGAAAACATTTTACCTCAAGTATATATTGGCCAGGACACCACAGGCAAGTCCCCTGTTCTTCTTTGAAAGAACACACTGCGATATTTTTTTTTTTTTAGATTCACCTGAAAGGCTAACTCAGACTTTAATGCCTCATCCAAAAAAGATGACAGTCCAGATGTACTCAACTGGACTTTTCAGTTTTGATCTTTGTACTTAAATTCTGAAGGGGGATTTGAACCCATAACATGGGTTATCTCAAACATGAGTTTGAGATAAGAATGCTATACATTTTCGGCCCAGCTGATTCGTGACCGCTCTCTTCATTTCATCCTTGTAAAGGTTTTGATGTGGACAGGACTGATTGAATGTAACTGCTCATGTCTGAACAGTTCCTTGCAAAAGAACGCTTATTAGCTCATGTAGCTTCAATTTAGACTGTGTGGAATTGATGTACCAAGGGATGAGATGCTTCCTCAGATGTGCATACTCGACAGTGATACAGGAGGAGAACATTGTGCTCAATTGTGGGGGATTCCATATGTCTTGTAAGTGTTGGTAATATCCAGTGTGTAAGCAGCTGACAGCCACAAGGTCTTTCCGTTTAAATTGCAAAATATTTTCTTGGCACCTCCCACACCTTCCAGCAGGGAAGAAGGCCATTCAGTTGTTTCCTTGGAGCCCATTTCATCTTTATCCTGGTACATCCTTCTAATGAATCGTCATTGACAGTTGCCTCCATTTCTCTCTCCATTGAAGCTGCCAGACCTGCTGAGTTTCTCCATCACCTTTTGTTTATGTTACAGATCTCCAGCATTAGTAACATTTTATTTATATGTCAGCGTGTCCTTATATTCCGTTCTTCCTTTGTCTAACTTGATTTGTTTCAAAATAATTTGGCTTGCTTACCTTCAGGAAATAAATTGCCACAAGTTGGGTTTGTCACATTGAATGGACGAACAGCTGGACATGTCATTTATATTTTGTAGCTCCAAGTATCACATCTGCCATCCTCTGCACTGTTTGTCTATTCACATCTGTTGAAGTCAATATGCTCACCCCTTTAAATGTGGACCTCCTATACTTCCAAGACCTGGTCCTTTTTTCATTCTTTTGTGGTATGTGAGCATCATTGACGAGACTTGTGTTATATATCCATAGTTGCCCTGGAGAAGTTAGCATAAGACCATAAGACATAGGAGCAGAAATTAGGCCAGTCGGCCCATCGAGTTTGTTCCACCGTTCAATCATGGCTGATAAGTTCCTCAACCCCATTCTCCTGCTTTCTCCCCGTAACCCTTGATCCCCTTGACAATCAAGAACCTATCTAAATCAGTTGGTGATTAGCTGTCCCATAAGCCACTTTGGTCAGTGAGGTGTAGGTACCACAATGTCCTTAGGAACAGAGTTCTAGAATTTTGACCCAATGATGGTGAAGAAACAACAGTATATTTTAAAGTTAGAATGGTCAGTAGATTGGAGGAAAATTTGCTGATAGTGGTGTTCCTAATGTGTCTGCTGCCCTTGTCCTTGTAGATGGAAGCGGTCGTGGGTCCGGAAAGTGCTGTTGAAGGATGTCTATAGGCCTGTTTTTCTACTTCTGTGGTACGCTGCTAATTTTTGTGCAGTCACTGTGCAAAAAAATCACAGCAACCAATTTATATGCAGCAAGGCCTCACAAAGGAGTTAAACAATAGTCAGTCTGCTATCATGTGGGGGCTGTTGGCCTTAGGGTATCACCTGGCCATTCTTCAAATCATGCCAACTTAAGGGATCTCTCTACATCCACCTGATCAAGTAGTCACAGCTTCAGTTTTACATGTAACCTGATGCAGCACCCATCAGCACTGGTATATATGCAGCGGTTGCAGATTGGAACATTAACCCTCAGGTCTTCTGTTCCACGAGGGAGACACAAGGTGACCACAGCTGAATGTCATCAAGTACTCTCCTTAGTTGTTTCTTTTTTACCCCCCCCCCCCCACTTTATTCTTTCATGAGATGTAAGATCACTGGCAAATCTGCATTTGTTGCCCAACTGTAATTGACCTTCAAATGAACAGCTTGCGAGGGCCATTTCAGAGTCAACCACATTGCTGTGGCTGCGGAGTCATGTGTAGGCCAGACCAGGTAAGGATAACTGATTTTCTTCCCTAAAGGGCATTAGTGAACCAGATGGGGGTTTTCCCCCCTTCCGTCTCCTCCCCTCCCCTCAAACCACCATCACTGAAGCTAACTTCTAAATCCAGATTTATTAGTTGAACTTAAATGCTGTCATCTGCCATGGTGGGATTTGAGCCCCTATGCCCAGAGTGTTAGCCTGGGCTTCTGCATTATTAGTCTAACAACATTACCACTATGTAACCACCTCCCCATAAAACACAGCAGGCATGACTAGTATTCTATTAATTCATGTTTCTTTGAGAGAGTAATGCTTTTTACTATTAACCTGTTGTATAAATCTTATAAAAACTCGACCACATTAACTAGGTTGGGTGGGATGGCGGTCTTGTGGTGCAGTGTCAAGCCCCACAAACCACAGAGGTGTGTCATAACTTACCTGGACAGTTTGATTAAAAATATTTCCCAGGCCAGGGGTAGAAATGAGGGGTCATTGTTGTTAATCCCATCCTCAGTTTTACATTCAGCAACCTTTATTTAAAAAAAAAGTTTCATTAAATATTAAATGATTTGACTGATGCATTTGAAGACAGTGGTCCTGGAAGCTTTGGCTGCGGGATTCACAGCCTCTCATCTCAAGGACACCGTTTGTCAGCTATGCTAAAAACATGCTCATGCAGGAGGAGGAGTGATCCACAAGGTGTTGTGGGATATGGCAGCCCACTCCCCTCCTAGACGTTGTTTGTGTCCCAACAGCTGGCTAGCCATTTGTTACACTAAGTGTTACTTCAGTCAAGGAGCTGGGATGAATATTCATAACCTAATACCACTTGCTACACCAGTGCAGCAGCTGCCCTGTTCATTTGACAGTGATAATAACACATGTTGTGGGACTAAAATTAACAAAATACTCCCAGTTGTTGATGCTTATTTAGTGATTAACCAATGCATCTCTCTTTTTTTCACTCCCATATAAACCTTGACATTGACATCCTTTGTTATGTGGTATTTTCTCGTTTTTTCTTGCTTTTTGTCAGACATTACACATTGAAAGGAACTTTGTGCTAACATTATATTAATTAGCAACGCTAATCAAATGATATCGCGTCTGCTTCTGATTATAACAGCTCAGTCTGTCCTTATGAAGCCCAGATTGCACACTGACTTCAGTCTGAATCTGACTGGCTGTCTAATTACAATAGCATGCACTGGTGATGTGGAAATATCTTTTAATTTTCAAACTCAAACCTGTTATAATTATTTTGGAGAGAAAGAGAGAGACGGGGGAGAAAGAAAGAAGACTTTGATGACATTGAGCCTGTCTGTGCTGAAATGTTGGTACATGCATTGCTATATTGCCTTTGCACAACCTCAGAATATCCCCAAATAATCCACAGCCATTGAAGTACTTTCTGAAGTGCAGACACTGTTGTAATGCGGGAAACCAGGCAGCTAATTTGTGCACAAGCTTCCACAAAGAGGAATATGAGAACAGCCAAATAATTGGATTTCTTAGTGATATTTCTGCTCATGATTGACTACTGCTCCATTGAAAAGTCTTTCCCTCTTTCACTCTGTCTCTTTCGTGATCTCTTTCATTTTTTTTCTCATTCTCTCTTTCAATCTGTTTCCCTCTCTTTCTGTTATTCACATTCTTTTTCTTCCACTGTGCCTTTCACTTACACTGTCTCCTTCGTTCTCTTTTTCACTCTCTGCTTCACTCTTGCTCTCTCTCTCGCTCATACTTTCTCCCTGTCTTTTCCCTCTGATGTACAGCTTCATGACATTGTCATAACTCGAAGCTTGTTCTCATCAGTTGGTTCGGACACTGAATTATTCAACAATGGTAACTAATAGAATTGAGTTCATTGCTGATTTTGTTTTTTAATGTACCATCATGCTAAGTAACGCCAAACTGTGATCATTAGTTACACCTTGAACCGCCATTCTCCTCCTTTCCTCCACCAAATCCCACCCCACCACCACCAATAAGCCCACCATGTGAATCCTCATCTGAGAATACAAAATCCAAATGCAACTCCCATATCTAAGATTGGCTGCATCTGCATGGACCAGACACCAAACCTGGAACATCTTTGGTCACTTGTGAAACCTAGATAAACACATAAGGGAGATAGTTATAGATGGTTATGATGACGCTGGAAGTTGAAACTGACCAGGGGTTAGGTTGTCTGGACCGTTGAGACTAGCACAAACTGTACCACTAGTACCTGCATGGGCTATAAACTTGTGTCAGGCAATATCGAACTGATTCGGCACAGACTCTGACAACAGTATGCAGATAGTAATAGGCCATTCATCCCATCAAGCCTGCTCTTCTATCAACTAGACCATGGCTAATCTTGTAGTTCAACACCATTTTCTATGCTATCCTTTGGTGTCTTTCACATCAGAAATCTACTCCTCTTTATCTTAAACGTACTCAGCGAATGAATCTTCCACAACCCGCTGGGGTGGAGAATTCTAAAGGCAAGTTTAGTTCCTCTGATGACTGTGAACATCGTTCACAAATAAATATAAAAATATTGAGAGAATGCTGTGTTGTTGAGTTCCGTGATCCTTGATAATCCTTTAGACAGCTGGAAAACATCTGCACTCAACAGAGCATGGAATGGTAGTGACTTATTAACTTGCAGAATGCCATTCCTATTCAAATGTTGGTGAAAATAACTCCATAGAGGCCAGTATCCCATCACCAAGTCACCCTTTATTTGCAAGTCAAAAGTCCTTGACACTGGCCCAGCTCCCTCAGAGCCAGCTGTCAGCATGTCAGAATGTCTAATAATCTTCTTTTTATTTGTCAGCCAGGGCTCCCTGATTGGACCAGAGTAACAGCCCCAAACGGGGAAGTCATATTCAACAAAGTCTACCTGGCTGACCTCATTGCAATCACTACATCCTTGGTATTTTTTCTTCCTCCTATGACATTTTATCAGCGGGTCAGGTCCCTCCAACTCTGCACAGATATGGGCGGCATGTAATGCACAAGAGCTCGCCTCCTGCACCCGGAACATCTCAGGAGAAACTCGCTCTCTTTTCAGCAGCAAAGGGATAGCTACTGCAAGATCCGCTGTGTTCATTTCAGATTCAGAGGTCCGTGCAATGCGTAATGGAAAATGAGATCTCACAGGTTTTGACAGCCTTTCCGACTGTTCCGAGGAGCAAGGCACCCGCATGTTTGCGAGTTTGTGGCTTTAATGTGGTCCAGGTGCTTGCTCATGATCATTGAACCTACCTGAACTTCACACGTCACTGGTTTTGACCTTGCACCAACCAAGCATCTTACCCATGGAGGGCAATTTCTTTGGTTTCTATACCAAACTTTGTCTCCTGTAGTAAACTAAGATCTGCTGGAACTACCGCAGAAGCTGCATGACGGGTGGTCCTATATTCGAAGGGAACCGGAACAGTTTGGTGTCTAGCAAAGCTGTAGGCTGTTTCTTCAAGCCTGGCTTCAAAGTTTGGACTGTTCTTTCTGCCAGGCCATTGGATGATGGATAATGCGGAACTGCCCTTATATATCAAATACCATTCAACTTGAGGAAATATATAAATTCCTAGCTGGTAAACAATGGTCCATTATCTGTGACCAACTCTTCCAGGAGTCCATGTTTTGCAAATGATGTAAGCAGTTTTTCTACCATTGATCCTGTGTTTGACGAATGAACTCTATGCACATCCAACCACTTTGAGTGGGCATAAACAATGACGAACAGCAATAAGTCCATGAAAGGACCTGCATAGTGACATGTAAATGAGTCCTGGATTTACCCACTATTCCCATGAATGTGGGGAACTGCTGGTGATAATTTTTGTCCTTGTTGGTGCTCTGGGCACTGCCCCACCAATGCGGCTATGTCTGCATCCAAATGTGGCCACCAGGCATAACTTCTCACCAGCATCTTCATTTTGGAGATCCCTGAATGACCCTGGTGAAGTTGAGCCAGTATCTGCCAGCAACCATTGATTGAGATAATCACTCTTTCTCCCCATAATAATATACCTTCTTCTATTGTGATCTGGTTTCTCTGGGTCCAAAAAGGTTTCATTTCTGGTGATGGCACTTTGGATTCTCCCTTCACTACCAGCTGTTTCAATTTTACCAGGATCAGATCTTTGTGTCTGATATTGTCATCTGTGACTGGAAGTGTGTCCAGAAAATATAAAATCGTTATGGACTCTTCTAGTGGCAATTCTACTGATGATGTATCAGTCAGTGGGAGGCAGCTCAATTCGTTTGCATTCGTTACATGGCCTCCTGGATGGTGTTACAACTTGTAATTATATGCACTCAGTATGAGAGTCCACCACTGAATTTGGCCTGAAGGTATGGGTGGCACTGTCTTGTCCTCTTTAAGTAGACCTAGCAGGGGTTTGTGGTCTGTTATTATTACAAATTTACATTCATAAAAGTACTGGTGGAACTTGCTGACTACAAGTATGACCACCAAACCTTCCTTCTCTATCTGTGCATATTTATTTTCTGCATTAGCCAAAGTCCTGGATGTATGTGCTATGTTCCTCTCCACTGTGCATCCTATGAGCTAATACCAACCCAGTGCTGTGCGGGGAAGCATCGCATGTTATTACCAGATCTCGCTTGGGATCATAGTGTACCAACACGTTAGAGATGATAGCTGTTTCTTTATTTCCCTGAAAGTTATTGCTTGGCCAAGCAACCATTTCCAAAGCTGACCCTTTTTTAGGAGTTGATACAATGATGCCAGGATGGAGTCCAATTATGTATGGACTTTCCATAATAACTCACCAGCCCAAGGAAAGATCTAAGCTACAGTACAGACGTAGAAGGCTGGGTCGTTTTTGAATGCTCTCGCTTTATTTTCCCATGGTGTTACCCAGTCTTGTCGACTCTGTAGCCCAAGTACAGTTGGTTCTGAAAAAATGCAATCTTGCATTATAAGAAAGTCACGCAATAATCGCACCGTTTAAAGTGATGGGGACAGAATGTGTTATAGCCAACACAGGTAGGGAAAGTTCATGTTCTACAAAGAGCGTTCTATAATTCTTCAATCGCGATGCTTAACTGCCCTCTGGGCAATTAGGGATGGGCAATAAGTGCTGCTTGGTCAGCAATGCCTCATCCCGTTAATGAATAAAGAAAAAAATGCCTGAAGCACATATTTTTTCCTTCTAAGGCATATGTCTGCTTGGGAGAAACATTTGATGACTATGTCTAAGTTTTCTAAGTGTTCTTTTTTGGTTTTCTCTCTTATTTCCACATTATCTAGATAAATGGCAACCTGGGGTAGACTTTGCAAGATGTTCTCCATTGTCCACTGAAAAATTTCACAGGCTGAAGATACTCTAAGTGGCAGTCTAGTATATTGGTACAAATCCTTATGGGTATTAATTGTGGCATACTTCTTGGAATCCTCATTGAACTGCAATGGCTCATGTTCATCTTTGTAAAGGACACCGCACCCCCCCCCCACCCCCCGCCAGCTTTATGCATAAATCCTCGCTGGTGGAGATCAAAAGCTTTGAAAGGAATGAGGTTTTAAGCAGCATCTTAAAGGAAGAGAAAGAGGTACAGAGAGGGAATGTTAGGGTGCAATTCGAGAGCCAAGGGCTTTACCAACTGTAAGCATGACCTCCAATAGTGGAGCAATTAAAATGCAAGATGTGTAAAAGGTCAGATTAGGGGAATGTAAAGATCTTCTTTATTCTTTGAATGATCTGGGGGAAGGGAGAGCATTTTAGTCCATCTGTAATTGCCCTTGATTGTTTAGCTTGCTTACCCTTTCAGAGGGCAATTGGAAGTCAGCTGTATTGCTGTGGATCTGGAGTCACGGTTAGGCCAGAGTAGGTAAAGGCAGCAGATTTCTTTCCCTAAGGACATTAGCAAATTAGATGGGTCTTTACTACATTGGTGACGGTTTTCTAGCACTATTACAGCAGTGAGCTTTCTCAATTCCAGATTTTTTTGATTTGAATTCAAATTCCAACAGATGCCATGATGGAATTTGAACCTGTGATCACGGGGTATTAGGCTGGCCTCGTGATTGTTGCTCCTCAATTGAGACCACACAGACAAAAATTAAGAGACAAACCTCTCATTCATGGTAAGATTGCCCATGAGATAAAAGCGACTTGTTAGTGTTCAATGTCAAAACATTTCATTCTGCTGTATTTCTTTGGTCAGAAATAAAACAACTGATCCACCAACATTCATATTTCCGGATCTCTGCATTTTTCTTTCATAGCTGACAGTTTCTTGAGTCAAAAGCTGTTACCAGTATGATATGGTCTGAGTGCTTTCCCATATATTAGCCCATGTAATGTATAGTGTAAAGGCTGGGTTCTTATTGAGACAGAAGGCATGATGGCTCAGTGGTTAGCACTGCTGCCTCACAGCACCAGGGACCTGGGTTTGATTCCAATTGGGCAACTGTGTGGAATTTGCATGTTCTCCCTGTATCTGTGTGGGTTTCCTCCAGGTGCTCTAGTTTCCTCCCACGGTCCAAAGATGTGCGGGTTAGGTGGATTGGACGTGCTAAGTTACCCATCGTGTCCAGGCACGTGCGGGCTAGATGGATTTCAGGATAAGTGTCGGTCTGTGTGGAAGGGTCGGTATGGACTTTATGGGCTGAATGCCTTACTTCCATACTGTAAGGATTCTATGGCTTAATGTTAATTAACAACAGCAAGTATTTACATTGTTAGAAGATCACAGACTTCCGCATAGTCCGGGTCCTGTGCTTGCTGACTACATAGAGCAAATATACAGCAACTGCAATAACAACATTTCGTAATGGTACAAGTTACCGAAGGTGAGGGTTTTATACTGGAATGTCATATCTTATGATATCATGTGACTGTCTTAAAGATACACTGCCTGTCTGGTCAAGAACCTATGCAATAACACAATATCCCCCTTTCCCGTTTAAAGAATGGGAGTCCTTTTCCAATGAACATGTATAACAATGGCATATAGACATATTATCGCTACACATTAAGATAATGCTTTGGTGGCCGTATGACAGAGCCATATCTCATTCTTAGACTAGTTGTGTAGATCCACTCTGTGGTATACTGTTATTCTATATGGATGGGCATTACTTGTCATAAATATCTGGTTTTTTTCTTGATGTGGTGGTGCCGGTGTTATAGTTATGACAGAGTTATGCAACAGTTATGACAGACAAGCATTTACAGACATTGCTGTCCAATTACATTTGCTTCCAGCCCTGTCCTTCTAGCAATCAGCCAATGGAATATTATTTGGGATTGTCCAGAAAAATTAATAGGTGTGGAGGCAATAATCAGTTCCATAACTCTTTTGGCTAAATTTGTTTTGGTGAAATCACATTCCTTATCTTTCATTGACCGTTTGATAGCCAGATGCCAATTATTTCATCTGGCGGTTTCTGACACAACAACATGTACTGAAACCTGTGTATCCTGAAGTTGATTAAAACTTTAAGTTGATTTTCTAGTAAGTGGAAAATTTTATCAGGATCTTGCTGCCATCATTAGAAATACTGAAGATTGTATTCATCTTAATCCATTTTTCCCAAAGCCAGAAGTTTAATAGTCTGTCTTTCTTTATTAATTAATTGTCGATCTATGAAATGAAGAGTTTTTTCTTTGAATAATTGAAACTCCAACAGAAGATCAATGGAGTACCAGTCCATTCTTGGATGTTTGATGTCCATCCATACTGTGCAGCTTTATCATCGTTAAGGATGCCAGTTTACAAAGCATTTGTGTTGTAGTGTAATGCTTTTTTCTTGTTGGCTTCACTCCTTTTGACACTTCTGTTATTTTTGCTGCTTTAAATGTTGTTGGTTTAGAAATTACTGCTTTAAAAGGACAGCTGAGCAGTACCTGTTCATGGTGATCATAACAAAAGTGATATCAAAGCGATGGCATGAGTCCTTTTGGCTTTTGTCATGTCAGTTCTGAAAAAAAAGTGCAATCTACCAAAGTCTGAGTATAGACAAAGTTTCTTTTCCTAGTATTTTTGGCTGTGCTTCATCCAAGGACCAATTTACCACTTCAGAGCTCTCTTGTGGTTCTTCAAAAACCACAGTTTTGAAGCCATGGCCTCATTTTTCAAAAAAAGTGTACAAACATAAAATGTTCCTCCACAGTACAGCTACTGTTCTTCATTCTTAATAGCAAGTTGTAAACTTCAGCTCTAAACTCAGGTGCATGATAGGTGATGGTGAGCAAAAAATAATTCTTCACAACTGCTATTGCTGTAATCACTTTTTCAGCTTTCATAACAAGTAGCTACTACTAGCTTTTATTGCTGACATGCTACCACCATGGCATAGCTTCTTGGGTCATACACCGCTGTCAGTATGATATGAACTGGATGCTTCTCCTTATGTTAGCCCATGTGGCATAAACTACAAAGACAGGGTTCTTGTTGAGACAGGTGTCTTGAAGTTTATTAACAGCACCAACTGTTAGGAGATCTCAACCTTACGTACAGTTTGAGATGGTAGTCACTGCTTACTGAATACAACAGCTGTATTAACAGCAATGATAACGGACTACTTACTGAAGCTGAGGGGGATTCCTTTTGTACAGGAACACCATATATTGTGATATCATCTAACTATTTTAAAGGTACATTGCCTGTCAGCTCTGGAATCTATACAATAATGCAAAAGTAGCATTAGTCAGCTCTTAATGGTTTATTTTTCTGCTATACTGTTGGAAATATAATTTAAAACATTTTTTAATTTTTCTAATCTTTTTGTTTTGCATTTATACTTCAGAAAAATGTATCCCTTCTATCTGAATTTTCAGGGTTTTTTTTTTGAAATAATCTGGGTTAAAATTTCTTACAACATTTAATATCTTATATGCTTTAATCAGGATTAATTTAGCTGCCTGTTTCTTATTGATATAGAACTTGAATTTCTCTAATCTTCTACCATAACTCATCTCTTGACGCTGGGATCAGTTCTGCTCTGCTCTGTACCATCCTTAGTGCCTGGGCACTCAGAGTTGGCAAAGATCTAACCTTGACATAAGATTGGATCTGTGGAAACAATAGTCTGCTGTTACTAATAGAATACTATTTAGTCTTGAGGGGAAAATGAGATAAGGAAGGGGACTGACTCTGTCCTGCCTGAGAGATACTGATAAATCAAACATAATTATCATCATTAGTAATGAAGAGCACATTGACCCTCTGCACTTTGTCAATATATTCCCGGTTATATTAAATGCAATTAGAATTAGTCAAGCATTGGGCAACCACTGTTTTGAGCACTATCCCCCGAACAAGCATTTGATTGCCTGTCCTGTTGCCACCTTACATGGCTTGTTTCACATTGTACAATCATAGATTATACATTACATATATAGTGGTACCACACTTTAGTAAGATGTGATTGCATTGGAGAAAGTGCAGAAGAAGTTTACGAGAATGGTTATAGACTGGAGAGGTGGGTCTGTTTTCCTTAGAAAGGAGACAGCTGAAGGAACAACTGATAGAAGTTTTCAAAATCATGAGGGGTCTGGGCAGAGTAAATAGGGAGAAACTTTCCCACTTGTAAATGGATCAAGAACCAGATGGCACAGAATTAAAGTGTGTAACCAAAAAAACACATACGAGGTGAGAAAACTCTTTTCCATACAGCAAGTAGTTAGGGTGTTGAATATACTACCTGGAAATGTGATGGAGCCATGTTCAGCTGAGGCATTTAAGAGGACATTTGATGATTATTTAAATAGAAACAGTGTGCAGGGTTGTGTAGAAAAGGCAGGAGATTGGCACTAAGTCAAAATGCTCAGAGAACCAGGTCTGACACAAGGGGTCAAATGGCCTCCTTTGCCATTTTCACAATTCTATGATTCTGTGATGTGGCACACAAACAGGCCATTCGGCCCAACCAATCCATGCTGGTGCTTATGATCAAACACAAGTCTCCTCTCATCTTCACTCATCTAAATCTGCCGTTGTAAATACAATTCCATCTATTTTTTGCCTAATTGCATCTGTGGTATTCACCCCAACCACACCCTGTATCGTGACTTTCCATTCTCAATCCTCATTGAGCAAAGACCTTTCTTCTGAAATCCCTTTTGGATTTTTTTGTAACTTATATTGACAGCCTCTGGTCTGATCTTCCCCACAAGAGCAAACATTTTCACTACACCCACTTTAACAAAACCTTTCAGCATTTTCATGCATCTATTAAGTCCACCCTCAGCCTTTATTTCGAGAGAGGCATGCTCAGCCTGTCAATCCTTTCCCTGATATGTAAACCTATAGATTTCTGTATCAACCTGGTTAAATCCTCTCACACCCTCTCCAATACCTCTTATGCCACTCTCCATAAAACAATGAGTGGAATTGCCTAGCATTCAAACTGTGTTCTGATCATTGTTTGGTATGAATTGTACATAACTTTCCTGTTTCTTCTCCACAAATAAAGCTGAGTACTTGGCTTGCCTTCCCATACCCTTTTTTAGCTAGAGGCATAACTTGTAGTGATTGTTGTGTTTGCTTAGTGACAGCCCTGCAAAGTACTTAAAAATGGTTTTGGTGCATTAAAAATGTCATATAAATACAAGTTGTTATGTTGTGGATCACAGCAGGTAAAGGAGAAAGCATACAAGGTCAGACAGAGAGAAGGGGCTTGAAAATGGAATGCGTGGATGGTGTAACTGACCCCTAGTTTTCTTGAATTGATCAACATACTGTGCCCCTTACTTTTCCATTTTGGTGAAGGGTGCAAGATCAAACTGTTAATGCTATTCTTCACCCCAAAGTTAACTTGATTTATTTTAGCATTCTGTGCTCTTTCAAATGGAAATTAAAGCTTCCTCTACACTGTCCCCATTAAACACTGCCAGGACAAGGATAGAATGAGGTTAGATACAAACTCCCTTGACCCTGTCCTCATCAAATACTTCCAGGACAGGGGCAACACAGGCTTAGAGAGAGTAAGTTTCCTTCTGCTTTATTTTCTTTCCTACCCAAGGAAACAGGGAAGTGGAGAGATGGGTTTTTTTTATAGCTGGTTTGGAAACAAGGTAAAGATAAATCCTGAATCTTGGAAACACATTGCATGTTACTGTGTCCGTGAATTAGAGAGATAGGATTTTTCAATTGACATTCCCTGCTAGCCTGTGCATCAAATACTTCTTGCAATAGGAGTCATAACAATAACTTATATTTCTCTAGCATCTTTGATGTAGTAAAAGGCCCTGACAGGAATCAAACAAAATTTGACAGTGGTGGAATGAGATACATTAGGATAGCTGACTAATAACTTGGTCATTGAGGTAGACTGCAAGAAGAAACCCAAAGGAGGGGAGAGAGAGAGAGGAAGCAGGGGAGAGATTTATGGAGGAAATTTCAAACCTTTAGGTCAGACTCAGAAAGGCACTGCCAATAATAATGGAGAACTAAAATTGGGCACACTTAAGAGGTCGTATTGGTGGAGTGCAGAAATCTCTGAAAAGCATGGGGCTGCACACAATAATATTTATCGGATGTATGGAATTAATAAATAAGAGAGTCAAGAACTGAGGCATTGCTGGATCAGGAAGCAGTATCAGTCAGCGTGCACATAGGTGATGGATTAACGGGACTTGGCAAGAGTTAGACTACTGGCCTGTGAAATCTCTTATTCTGTGGACATCAAAGGGTTTCAAAACATTTCCAATGTTGTATTTTTTTCTCTGTGAGATGGGGTCATGTCAGATTCAGCCGTTGTCTTGATAACTCGCCTTTCTGCTGGGACTTTTCATTCCATTCAGCCTTTGTTTACACTCACATTTTACCTCTGGGGTGTGTTTTGCTAATTCTTCTATTAAGCACTAGATGGTGCACTGTCATCAGACATGGTGTGGAGTCTCCAATGGCTGGGGGGACGGGGGGTGGGAAATATGCATCTTGATATCTTACGTAGGCCTAATGCCAAGATCCATGGGAGTGCATTGTTGTCCAGCTCTAAGATTATCTGTATCAGGATACCATCATATCCCACCTTCCCCCATCCAAAAAGTTGGTGTGTGGAAGGGGGAGGGTAGGAATTGGGATGCAGTGACAATTTGATAAGGGAGTGGGGTCCAAGTGTGACTCGCCAGAGTTTACAGCTCGAGTACTTTCCATGTATGATGTGGTCTGAGGGTTTTGTTGCTGTCATGAAGAAACCCTGGTCCGCATTGTGTGAGGTTACCTGTTGACTTGTGCCACTGAATTGCCAATAGCAGGAGCAGAACTGGAAGCAGCAGCATCCAGTTAATACAATAGGATGAGCACCACCAAGACTGTGAAATCAAGGATGAGCCTCCTCACTGTGGCACCATAGGTGTGTTCTCCACTCACACAGTCATTACAGTCCTGAAGGAAGTCATTCTGCTCATCACATCTGTGTTGCTCTCCACAGAGCAATCCAGTCAGTCCATTCTTCCACACTTTATCCCATTGCCCTACATGTTTACTTGTTTCAAATATTCAATGAAATCATTGATCGACTTCGCTGCGATCACTAGCATTTTCTGCATAAAACAATTCTTCCTTACAACCTTCATGTCTCTCTTGCCCAAAAGCTAATATCTGTTTTGCCTAACCCTTATGCTGCCAGCTAATCTAAACAACTTTTCTTTGTGAACCTTAGCTAAACCTTGTATAATCTTGTAAACCTGTATCTCATTGATTTTGCTGTGAATTGGTAGTGGAGAACTTCCTTGTTTGGTTACAGATGAAGGAGCTTAACTCAGCAGGAAGACTGAAGCAAATGATGTTGCTTTGCCTGGTCATTACAGTTGGAACGTACAGACAGAGTCAAATCCTGACCAACTACAAAACCAAGCAGGAGAGTGAGACTAGCTCTTTCAAAGGACAAGTGCAAATGTAGTGGGCCAAATGGTCACCTTCCATGCTAAGAGGCAAAACAGAGTGAAACTTGATGGCAAAGGAAACCTCACTGCTTCACCCTTTAGCTATCTTTGCAATCCACAAGGTCACACGATGCTATGTTCAATTAGTTTCCATTCAATCCTTGCTACTCCTAATATCATGTTTACGTGGAATTTTAGATATTTTATCATCATCCTGTGCAGAGATTTTTTTTGTAGATATTTTTAACTAACCTGTTCAGAGATGTTATTGCACACCTCTGGAGCAGATGGGATTTGAATTCAGGCCCCTTGGTTCAGAGGCAGGGACATTACCATTGCAACACAAGACACTGGTAAAAATTAGTAATTCACTGTCAAAACCCAAGCTTGAACTATAACCTTTAGATTGTCAGACTAATGCTCATCCAACTGAGCTATTACAGTAAGTATAGTACAAGAGCAGGTGGGACTTGAACCCAAACCTTCTGGCCCATACAAGTTCATTTTTGGAATGTGAGCATTACTGGCATTTATTGCCCATTCATAGATTTGATAAAAGTCGAGTGGGCAGTTAGTGTTAATTGTATCAATTGAAGTTAAGCACATACAGGTGGAGGATATTGACTGGGTGGTTACTTATGCACTGATAAATAGGTACTTGTAGAGTTGATTAGTTCAATTGGCTTGATGGCTAACATGTAGTTCAGAATGATGTTAACAGTGTGGCTTCATTTCCTGCTCCATCTCAGGTATACTGGAGACTTACCTCCTTGACTGCTCCTAGGAGTATAAGGTGAAAACTAAGGTTTCTTGTGGCACACTGGTGGTGTCCTGGGCTAGAGGTTTAGGTTTAAGTCCCACCTGCTGTGTTACTACTTATCTAGACAAGTTGAATAAAAATACCTAGATGGTGAAAACTGAAATTGGAATTGGCATAACTGAGGTCTTGTGTCACTGAGGGGCACTACAGGAGCTTTGGGTATTCTCTGTGCCCACAATTATATTTTAAGTTTCCTTTTGAGGGATTTGTATTGTGTTACAGTGTCCCTTTCAAGAGCTGCTACTTGTTAATGTGGTTTAATTTGGCTTTATTGGTTTCAAGAGTAAAGACGTACTGACGCAGCAGTTCGGTGGAGTCGGGAGATATTCAGAGTGCAACGTTGTAGATATAGAAGTCCACTATCGGCAAAGACCGGCTTTGGATTCTGCCTTCACCAACTGGCTATCTGGGGTATAACAGCTAGGTCACTTTCGAGGACAGTTAAGAGTCTTCCATAAACATTGACCAAGTGAGGACAACAAGCTTCCTTCCATATTAGATATTTGCGAATCTTCTTTTGTTGCAACAATTTAACCATTTCGTGGTCACATTTTCTTTTACAGGTGCCTTTTTTCAAATTTAAAAACTGTACCCAAATTATTAAGGATGTTTCCAATGTTCCTGGAATTATTAGCAAAGCCTTCTGGATCACTCGACCTGTAACATGTCCACTACACCTCCAGCTGTTTGTGTGCCATATATCCAGCTCAGACTATGAGTCCTGGGTGTGGGAGGCTTCAGAGCCAGGCCTGGCCTTTTCACAATGACCTGCATGCACCGGTGAAGAAGAATCATACCTGACTCGAAACATTAACACTGTTTCTCCTTCCATAGATGCTGCCAGAATTTGCTGAGTTTCTCAAACACTTTCTGTCCTTCCAGCTTAAAAATTAAATATAACACACCATAGAGGTGTATAATAGCATAGGTGTTATGTTCGTGGATTTATAATCCAACTATCTAGACTCGTGCAGCATGAATTTGAATCCCATCAAGACAGTTTGGGATTTGGCATTCAGTTCTTTTTTTTAAAATTTATTCATGGGATGAGGGTATCACTGGCTAAGCCAACATTCATTGCCCATCCCTAATTGCCCAGAAAGAGTTAATCACACTGTTGTGGGTCTGGAGTCACATGTAGGCCAGACCAGGTACGAGTGGCTGTTACCTTCCCTAAAGGGCATGAGTGAATCACGTGGGCTTTTCCTGAAAATTAACAATGGATCATGGGCATCATTAGACTCTTAATTTCAGATTTTTACTGAATTCAAATTCCAATGTCTGCCATGGCAGGATTCAAATGCAGGTCTCCAGAACATTAACTGAGTTTCTGGATTAACAGTCCAATGATAGTACCATTAGGCCATCACCTCCTCTGTAAGTTACTTGAATAAACCTGGAATGAGAATACTAACGGTGACCCTAACACCAGGGACAGCTACAAATTAGCAAATGATTCATTAAATTATTTCAGAAAAAGAAATCTGTTTGCTTATGCAGCTTATGCATGACTCTAGACACTTCCTGACAAGACTCTTCTTAGACCTCGCGTAGAGCACTATGTACAGTGCTGTGTGTTACATTATAGGAAAAATGTGAATTCCTTGAAGACAGTGCAGAGGCCGTTCACAAGAATGGTTCCAGGTTGAAGAATTTTGTTTTAGAGGATAGATTGAAGGAGTCGGGCCTGTTCTTCTTGGAGAGAAGAATGCTGGAAGGAGATCTGATTGAGGTTTTCAAACTCATGCGCGGGCTAGATGGAGTTGGTAGGGAGAAACTGTTTCTGCTTGTAAAAGGAACAAGACCAAGAGGACATGGATTTAAAGTGATTTGCAAAAGAAGCAAGGGTGTGAGAAAAAACTTTTTCACTCAGTAGCTAGGATGTGGACTGGACTACTTGAAAGTGTGGTACGTGAAGGTTCAATTGAGACATTCAAGACGGAACTGGATAAGTATTTGGTTAAAATAATGTGCAAGGATATGGGGAAAATAGCAGGAGATTGGCATTAGTTAGTGATGCTTGTTCGAAGGGCCAGAGCAGGCACAATGGGCTGAATGGCCTCCTTGTGCATGGTAATACATCCGTGATTCTGTAATATGGGCTGTTCAGTCCTTGAGTGTATTCACGAAGGTGATTGCTCAATACCAGCACAGGAGTAACAAGGGATGGGCAATAATTGTTTGCCCTGTCAGTGGCGCTTTCATCCTATCGATGGAAAGGTATGCGCAGCATTCACCTACTGGAACATCCCTGAGTCTCCAGGAGGCTTAATCAAGATCTTTAATTACAAAATCTGATTTTGTTAGTAATTCATTGAAGAGCAGTTTGTTTGGGGCTAATGATAATCCCCTGATGAAAATGAAACAGAATGTAAAATGCACAGAGCAATCAGTCTTCCACTTAATATATGTCAATATCCAGCAGTGCCTTGTCAAGGGCTAGTGACAAAGCCTGGTTCAGGAATTCGGAAACATCTACTTTGAGAGTTGGGCACTGAGTCGCACCCTCAGGGTTGTGGATTCAAGTCCTACTCCAGAGACATCAACACCAAATCCAGTTCACAAAATTCAACCCTTCTCACCTCTACCAAATGGTGTACTGAGGGAGTGCAGCTCTGTCAGGGGGTGTTGTCTCTTGGTTAAATTGTGAAAACAAGGCACGCAGCTGGATGTAAAATATCCCGTGGCGCTATTTTGAAGGAGAGCAAGGGATTCTCCCCAGCGCCAATCCCTCAACCAAAATAACTAAAACAAAGAAAAAAACCAGAATTAGAGATAAAAGGTACTGCAGATGCTGGAGAATCTGAGATAACGAGGCATGGGGCTGGATGAACACAGCAGGCCAAGCAGCATCATAGGAGCAGGAAAACTTGACGTTTTGGGCCTAGACCCTTCATCAGAAAACTGTGCAGCCATCTACTGACTCACCCTGAAAATGGAAGAGAGTCATCCTCATCAGCAGGGACCACCAATGAATGAATGATGACTTGTTGAAGGCAGATAAATAGCTTGTTAGACCTCAGCTGGGCACTATGTGGAGTTCTGGGTACCACATTACAGAAAGGGTGTAAATGCTTCAGACAGAATGCAGAAGTGGTTTACAATAATGCTTCCAGGGATGAGAAGCTTCAGTTCAGAGGATAGATTGAAGAAGTTGTGAATTTTTCCTTGGTGAGAAGAAAGCGAAGAGGAGATCTGATCAAGGTTTCAAAACTCTGAGCAGGCTGAATAGAGCGAATGGGGAGAAACCGTTCTTGTTTTTAAAAGGATCAAGAATGATAGGACAGAGATTTAATGTGATTTGCAAAAGGAGCAAGGGTGAAAGCAAGAAAATAAAACTTTTTTCGCATTGTTAGTAGTTACGATTTGGAACGCACTGCCTGGAAGTATGATGAGGGCTTGTTCAACTGCGGCATTCAGGAGAAAACTGGATGATTGTTTGAATGAAAATAATGTGCAAGGTTATGGGGGAAAAGCAGGCAATTAGCATTAGGTAACGATGCTCACCTGAAGAGCCAATGCAGGATCGATGGGCCGAATGGCTTCCTTTGTGCCGTAACAATTCTGTGGTTTCCTTGTAACTTGACAATATGTTGCTCCTTAAAACTAACACTTACTAATGATAGAACATAGAACATAGAACTGTACCGCAAAGGAATGGGCCCTTCGGCCCACCATATTGTACAGAACATGATGCCAACTTAAACTAAAGCCCTCTGCGCTTGGTCCATATCCCTCCATTCCTTGCATTTTCATGTGCTTATCTAAA